>JBBPDA010000081.1:11168645-11185346 GCA_037974385.1 Arnoldichthys spilopterus | reverse complement strand
CAAGTTTATTTTATAAGAAGTGTAGCTTATCTATAACAAAGTTTTCCTTTATTTTTTGTAATTGGTTTCTCCCTAATGAACTAATTTACATCAAACAAGTCTGAACAGAATTTCAGCCATTGAAACATACATTTGCACATATGCAATGCATATATTTTGAAAAATTATTGAATTCCTCTTTTATCTATAAAACTAATATTTAGTGCCCATGTCATGGGCGTAAAGGTCCCATTGATGCAAAGGCATATTTTTGGATTTTAGAGACATATCTTGTCATCAATTCTGCACCTTTTCCTGGGAATTCCACAATTATATCAGCAAGAAAATGCAATGCCCCATTTTGCACACACTACAATAGTGTGGCTTCATAGACACATTGTGTGTGGGGTTGACTGGTATGTTAGCAGTCCAGATCTGTCTCCTATTGAAAAATCTATGGAGCTTCATGAAGACTGGAATCAGATAAAAGTCATCATGGACTGTAGAGCAGCTGAAGTATAAAATGGCGGAAAATATATTTGCAGAACTACAACAGTTAGTTTCCTCAGTCACTAAATGATTAAACAGTGTGATTAAAAGTAAAGATGATGTAACTCAGTGTGAACACGCCTCTGCCCCAATTTGTTTGAGTGTGCAGGTGTCAAATTCTAAGTAATTCTAAAAAAAAAAATTATGTTGTTTAGTAAAAACATTGGAAATCTTTAAAAAAAAACACACACATTCTTGTTTTTATTGCATTACATGAAAAAAACTTTTCTGAAAATGTGGTTTGTTTTTATTTAGATTTTTAAACCAATAACCATGTCTTTTACACTCATAGTACACGTCATGTGCAGCACCTATGAGGAAGCATTTGAATCTTTACTGCCATGTTCTCCTATTGTTCTCAGCCTCTTTGTGCTGTTTCTGGCGTGTGCAATGGAAGCAGTACAGAAGCCAAGAGTGAAACATTGGCCTTTATCCAGAGGCTTGTGACAAGGTCTTTCATTCTGCTGCATTCAGAAAGACTGCTCATCTCCTGAGCTCAGTGCTGGTGATCACCTACTTGTATGCTGAGAAAATGGGAATCCCCTTGTCTTCATTACTGCATTTATGCATTCTTCACAGTGAATGTGTCATAAAAAGGGAAAAAAAGCATCAATGTATTGTGGGTAGTCAGTTGCATTGATTTCAGAATGCTGGAACCCATTATAATCGTCGATATAGTGTTCAGTACAATATTTGATCATAAAATGATGATTTGGTTCTCTAAAGAGCCATATTTGAAAAAAGAGATTGGTGCATGTGAGGAATTATTTAAAGAACCTTTACATATATATTTAAAAATAAAAAAAGGTGTCAGTAAAAGAAGGTTCCTCACACTTACAATTTATAAAAATGGTTCTATAAAAATTATTTATTGAAAAGTTCTATAGGGAAATTCAATGGTTCTTCTGTGACACACTTCTGTGACATTGCACAGTCTCACAGCAGAACCATTCAATTTCCCTATAGAACTTTACAATTAATAATTTTTATAGAACCATTTTTATAAATTGTAAGTGTGAGGAACCTTCTTAAAGAACTGCCACATAATAAAAAAGATCTAAGAAAATAAAAGCTGATAAAAACAAAACATTTCATTATGTAAATGTTCTATAAAACTTTGAAAGGTTTTCCATGCACACATCTCAATTGCAAACATGGTTCTTTTTGGAAATGGTTCTTCTATAGCATCACGCAATGAGGTAGGTACCTTTTAGCATAAAGTTGTACACCAATCTAAAGGTTCTTCTAAATGCTTTGGAGGTTCTTTTTATCCAAAGTCCCTATTTAATGATGTTTCTCACAAGCTGATTCTCTCAAATGATTCTCACACATCTTTCATCAAACATGGCTCTTTAGAAAACCAAATGTGGTTGGAGTTGGTGTCCTGCAGAATTTGGTAGTTCCCCTCCTCAAACATGAAACGCGTGAAACAACAGGTTGAACCAGGTGTGTTTGAGCTGGGAAATCGTACTGGACTGGAGTTGGGCACCCTGTTGTATGGCATCACCAAACTGACAAGAGATTTGTGCATGTAAAGAAAGGTTTATAGAACCATCACATTGCAAAAAGGTTGTATGCCAGATTAAGGCTTCTTCCTAAAACCTTTACATTATGGCTCTTGAAAGTTTCTTCACACTCACACATCTTTGACAAGAACCAAAGGATTTTTCTAATGCATTGTGTTCCACAAAGAAAAGGATTTAGAAATATTTTTAGAATTGCATTTTTACAATCATACCGACATGACCAAATTCGGGGTGAAATTTGAGAACTGTTCGATTCCTGAAGGATCGTAATGAAATCCTCCACTCCAACATGCAACAATGTAAATTCGAGAGTAAGTTCTATGCCTTATCAAGCGACGATCTGCTTTCACTGCTGGTGCTCTTTGTGAAGCGTTATCTACACACAAGACAACGTGCAGGAGGGCTGTTCAGAAAGGAACTGCAACCGAACGCTCTGTGGTCTGTTACACCTTTCTCAAAGGCCAAGCAGCCAGTCAGAGACACTTCAACTGCTGCATGTGTCCCTGATTAGCCGAACACCGGCAGTTATCGGCTGCTCTCAACCGAAAGTCTGCAGACTGTCCCATCGTGCTGCATGTTTGGAAGCCGAGCAGCTCAAACTAGTAGGTCAGCAATGAGTCAACACGTCATAGTGAAACCGACCAGGACGACTCTGAGCGCGCTCAGTATCTGATCTCTCACCACACCTTTTTTTCCACCAACTTTTCATAAGTGTACCGCTCTGACCACACACAGACACACACACACACACACACACACACACACACACATTTAAAAAAATCCCTTATTTGAACCTACGCCTCGTCGGGGCAGTATCTCCATGGTTACAGGAGAGAGTGTTCTCTTAGGGAAGGGGGAATTG
This sequence comes from Arnoldichthys spilopterus, assembly GCA_037974385.1. Taxonomy (NCBI): domain Eukaryota; kingdom Metazoa; phylum Chordata; class Actinopteri; order Characiformes; family Lepidarchidae; genus Arnoldichthys; species Arnoldichthys spilopterus. Next base: position 11,182,430 of record JBBPDA010000081.1, on the reverse strand, counting down.
AAACCTGCCTGGCCTTTTACAGATTCAAATAAAACTGAAGGAGTTGCCTGTTGTAAGACAATCACCCATTAGAAGAGTTTGTGCTGTCAATTTCCGTGCAGTTATGTAGTTACATAACTGTCACGTGGTTTGTTATGTAACTATATACATTTACATTCAATTGAGCTTCTGCATCAACAGGCGCAAGTGTAAAAGTGCGTTTTTCAATTTATTTCAATGTCACCAAGTGACAGAAATATGGCAAAACAGTCAAGGATGAGTGTTTTCCTGCAAAGCAACACACCATAGCTTCATCAAATCCAAATCATAATATAATCTCTTCTCTGTTTACAAATCTGCATGGTTTGGAAGTGTAGAACCTGCTCCCCACAGAATTTCTTTGTTTCAATGAGTGACAGATGCACAACCAACACAGTGGTGGTCAGAACCTGTAGGCGCCTATAATGAGTCTCACTAAGTTAAGAGTAGAATGTGGAGCAAACAAACACAAGCAGGTAAATGGCAGAAGAGACGTCCTTTGCTCCTGAAAGAGCTTAACTGGCCTCGGCTGCAGAAGCATTGCATGACTTTGCTGCGATGAACTTTTAGTTTGCACTCCGGTTCGTTTTTTTAGAGCCTGCAGCTCTGAAAAGAATCGAAAAGGCTTTCGTGTGAATTCCCCTTTGCACTTTTTGTGTGTATGTGTGTGTGTGTCTGTGTCTGTGGTCCACCCATCCCCCACTTCCCTCTGCACTTGCTTACGCTCTCCCAGGGTCAGGGCCTGCTCAGATAGTGAAGAGAGATAAAGTAAGAAGTTCTTAATGCAATAAGGGCTCTAAAATTGAAATATAGGCGTCATGAAATGTTCTTTGGAGAATATTTGCACGTAGCAGAAGAGCCACGTTCGGCTTTTGCAATGAACTGTTCTTTAAAGGACGACTTTACGTTCGTGAGATGTGAGAGTGCGAAGAACCTTTCTGAAGGTCTAAAAAACAAGGGTATCAGAAAGGTTTTTATCTGTGATGCAAGAGGAACCATTCAACCCCCACAGAACCTTTCAATGGAGAACAACCAGTCTGTTGTAGAGTTCTGAAGGTAGAAGAGCCATCAACATAATGTAGTAATGTAATGTGTTTTATTGGAAGAACCTCTGTGGTAAAGAACTATGTGATGGTTCTTCCTGCCTATCAAAGGTTCTTTACACCTACTAATCTCATTAACAAAAAAGATTCCCTCATAGAACCTTCCATGGGACTTTTTCATGCATAATGTAAAGGTTCTATACATGTTCAACCACACGTCAGGGCCTGGAACCATTGAGATACCGTTATGTTTAGTGTGCTAAACAAGTGCTGGGGATCCCTTCTCACATATAAAGTGGGGGGTCACAGCACTAAATATCAGTTGCGCTGACTGCAGCTGCACTTCGAAATGCATTTGTCGAGGTGTAACCGTGTTTGCACCACACCACAGAAACAACCAGCTTACCATGTGGAAAGACCTAAATGGCCTAAATGTCAAATCACCCTAAAGACCCAGGGCGACACAAAGATCAGGGAGCAAATAATGATCAGAATGAGCAAAAATGAATATCGCCAAACGCGCAATCGTGCACATTTCCTTCCGTTCAGTCATCTACTGGAGAAATGCAGCAGACGCATTTGTGCTGACCTGTCTGGTTCATGGCTCTTTGGGCAAGTTGAGAAGAGAAACCTAGATCACGCTTTATATGACACCAGTAACATTAAATTGGCATCAAATCAGCATAAAACTCTTGCCGAGATAAGGCAACGTGATAATTGAAGTCGACGCACGGCCTCACACAGGAAATAACATAGTTGAGTGAGTTGTGCTGCAGGTACTTCCTGTGCTAGATGTGATCATACACGCAAGCTTTCCTCTTTCTGATTTCTGCTCCTCTGACTTGCACAGAAAGTGAACACAATAAAAACATGCACAAAATACTTGCAAAAAAAATAAATAAATACACCTACGTATATCTACACCCATCAGCCACAAGATTAAAACCACCGACAGGTGAAGAGAATAACATTCATTATCTCAGTACAGTGGAACCTGTCAAGGGGTGGGAAAGATTAGGCCGCAAGTGAACAGTGAGCTCTTGAAGCTGATGTGCTGGAAGCAGGAGCCTAAGGACTTGAGCCACTGTGACAAGGGCCTTATTGTGAGAGCATCTCCAAAACAGCAGGTCTTGTGGAGTGTTCTAGGTATGCAGTAATTAGTACCTACCAAATGTGATCCAAAAACCAGCAACAGGGTCATGGGCACCCAAGGCTCACTGATGCATTTGGAGAGTGAAGACTAGTCCGTCTAGTCTGGTTCTACCAAAGAGCTTCTACGGCACAAAGTTCATGCTGGCTATGATAGAAAGGCATGAGACGGGCCTACTCAGCACTGGTATTAATGTTATGGCTGATTGGTGTATATACTATCTATCTACATCTACACATATGTGTTCATACAGGACCTGGCAAATTTATCACAATTGTGACAAAACAAATAACACACGTCCCATTGACAGACAGTGAAAGTCTCATACAGCCAGAGATCTGAGGGATTTGGTTTTGCTAAGAGTATTTTCAAAGATAACATGTTATTTTATTGTCATAAATGGTGAAAATCATTCATTTTGATCAGTTGTATACTTATAAACCACTGTGGATTTTAAATGGCTTAAAAAGCAGTAGATTGACTGTTTGAACACTGGCAGGAAAATACACACTTGTGAATGGAGTTTGTTTTGCTGAATTGAGCATATGCAGGAAAAATAAATATAAAAATTAAACCTAGACCGTGGCATGCACACTTTTTATTTTTTCCAATATGTGTGCGCAATAAACAGACACGCTGCACTAAAAGGTGCAGAAAATGCTGTATTTTGGTGTGATCTCCTTTCTGTACTTAGAAAATCAACAGTACGTGTATGCCACCTGCATCGTAACTGATACATACATTCATTTCAGCCACCGTGATAAACTGGAGAGTGAAACTCTATAGAAATCACGTGATTTTCATGGCAAATCCTGCATTCAGATAAGAAGTACAGCATTACTGGACTGCTGAAAGTAATTAATACGTTTGGATTAAGCTTATTTTGTTTACTCATATAGCTCATATAGGACAGAATGCAATGGTTTTTAAATGGAAAAATCTCTTTCGGGCTAAATTTGAGCATCCGTTGAGAAAAATGACAAACGTGGTTAGACCTGAGTAACTATACAAACAATAATATGTAAAATGTGGAGCAATTTGGAGCAGAAAAGCATTTGAAGTTTTGATGATGGTCTTTAAAGCTTTCTGCAGGGTGACGGGACAATTTGGTGCATAGTCAGTCCAAACTTTACGTAAAATGACTGTTCAAATTCCCACACACTTCCTACAACCATGCCCACACGCACACACACAAACATATACACATGCAATTTCCATTGGCTGACTTATCACTTCCCAGTGATGACCATTTCAGAGGCTCACTTCAACATTTCTCCAAGTGTTGCAACTGTTAAGCAATGGCCGGGCAAAGTGAAACAGCATGTAAAGAGAACAGAGAATTAAAAAAGCAGATAAAGATAAAGTCCCTGACACTGGACACCGACAGAAGGCCGGCCGATGAAAAGCAATTAAACAAATGAATGAAAGAATAATACATGAAGTATACAACTGTAAAAATGCTTCTTCCTGGTTTTGACCAGTTTTGATGTTAAACCTGCGCAGATGTTCACATTTTGAATCTACGAACAGTAAATGTGAATTATTGTAGCGTATATGCAAGTAAAGCAGGTGTAAAATGCTAAGTAAGCTTCATTTGGCCTTGAAACCAAACAGGGTTTCAGTTGGAATAAATGCATTTTGGGTCGTTGGTTGGTTCTTGAGTAAGATGAAGTTCCAGCTGACAGGAAAGATCTAGAACATTACTTCAGTGAAGTGGGCCACGAGGTGCACCTGAACGTTTTTAATAGTGTCAATTTTCCCAAATTTGCCCTTTGACACTGAGTAACGTACTACATTTGAGCATTGTAAGCCCAAATAGAACCCTGCCATCTGCATAAGCAAAGACGAGGAAAAGTGAAAGAAGGACTGCAAAAAGAAAGACAGCTAGGCTGTGACTGTTAAACCTCTTCCTGTGTGGTTTACACCACGTGGTCGAGATAGGGTTTAAAGGAGCGTCCCTCCTCTACCGGGTCCATTTCTACTTTGGGCAAAGAGCAAGAAGCAACTGAAGACTCTGGTAAGACCACTGGACGGGAACATCTCGATATGGTGAAAAATTATCTTAATTTATTGTTTATTTTAACTTTTGTTAATTTAGCGGCACCGATTTAACACTAGTTACGTCCGGGATTGTCTGTAAGTTTTATTGCAAATATATGGATTTTAAAAATGGATAAATTTGCAAATAATGTCCGCTTAAGTTTTTTTTTACATTTTTCTTTTTCTTCGTTGCAACAGGAATGCTTTATTACTATATATATCTGTTTTTTTAAATTTAAATTAAAACTTAAGTGTTAACATTTGTAATGTTATTTTAAATTTTAAAATGTCAATATTTTAATGTAAATGCTGAATTTGTTACTTAACATTTTAAATTTTCATGTTATATATAAAAATACCATCAAACGTAACGTAACATTTATGTTTAAAAATTTTAATTAAATCTTAAAATATTTGATGGTTTGATTTTAAAAACAGCATTTTAAAAAATATTTTGAATTTACAAAATAAAAGTGTTTGTGCTTGTAAAAAACAATTTCTAGCAATTGAAAATTTATGTAACATAAAAAAGCACTTCCTGTTAAAACTTGCAATGTGAAGCACTAAATGCATGTAACAATGTATTTTTTCCCCTCTAATAGAAATGCATGTACTTATGTACATTTTGAGATTTTATATATATATATAAAATTTTAATTAAATTTAAAAAAAAACAAAAAAAAACCATATATATATATATATATATAAAAATAAATAAACCAACTACAACTTCTACGGAGTTGGCAGAAACAGCTTACTCATGCCAATCAAGATGGCTGCCATTTTCAAGCTAACATGGCACGACGTAAAGGAAGTAGTTCTTACACTGAAGTACCTGAAACGAAAGTATTGTAAGATTTAATATTTTGTCTTCTGTCTTCGATTTTTTCTTTTACTCCAGCATTGTTTACACTGCATGTAATAATACATTCATTTCTTTTTTTTAGGGGGGGGGGGGGGGGGTTTGCTTAGACCGACTTTTGTTTCTGTTGACTATTGTTCTAAACGCAAGTCTAAAAAAAATCGCATAATGCAATATTGACATGGTACTGATGTTCTCAGAAACGTCTTAAATTTGGAGTGTTCACGGCAATGACCATTCCTTCAAGAGTAACAGTTCTGAGAGCGTTTGGGTGTGGTTGACATGGGCAGCTGTAAAATGTGCAGAAACGGGGCGGAAGAACATTGTGTGTACGTGCGGGCATGTGTATGTATGTGTGTATCTCTGTGTGTGTGTGTGTGTGGTTTTTTTTTTGGGGGGGGTTTAACCACTGACTCTACAGGTGTGACTTTGCACAGGCAGACTGAGGACCTTCAGACGACGCATTGGGAAGTACAGTGCAGTCATCCATAAAGTAGAAAGCACTACTAAACCCCTCGCCACAGTGTAGTGTTTCCTACTTTATGGATGAGTGTACTGTTGGCTACTGGGAACACCAAGAAAAATGACCCGACGTGGAGGAGATGAGGAAAGAGAAAAGAGGAACTGGCTTTGTTTCATAAGACTGTGCACAACTCACTGTGTCGATATGAGCCCACATGAGCTGGAGGCACACGAAACAAAGCCGAGAGACTTAACTGCTGCGAACGATGCTTCTGTATTATTAATGCAACTACATTTATGCATACGACTGTAATATGCTTGATCTGACTTCCTTTCCTTCCACCATTCATAAATAAAGATGAAAATAAAAAGATATGAAGTGTCTGTTGAATTTTACTTGCATATATCACACAGCATTTGCACTGAACAGGATTCAACCACAGTTAAACTGCATTTCCCCCCCCATACGATTAGTTTTTCCCATAAGATAATGAAACGGTAGTGAGGTTTTATGTGAAAATATATTTTATTTCTGTAAAAAGGTCCATAGCAAATGACAATGGCCCCTTAATGAGAAATAGTGATGTTACTAGTCATCAGTCAAAACCAAACATGCAAAAAAAGGGGGAAAAAGAAAAAGAAATGAAAATTTGAAAAATGCTAACAAAAAATGACCATATTTACAGACAATTTTCAAAAAAATGTTACAAAACTCCTCGGATTTACAAAAGTTCCCGTTTCAGTTCTCCACAGGATGCTTACAGAAGCCCAGACACAAGAATAAAGCCTCTCTCGCTGTATGAAAATACCATACATCAAAATTGCTGATCCCAACACTGTACATTATACACACCAACGTTCGGCATACTTGGCCTTCACTGCATCCAGTGAGCCAAAAAAAACAAACAAAAAACAAACTACAAATACATTGTAAAAACAAAAAAAACCAAACAAAAAAAAAACTATAAATACATAAATAGTTTCATAAATAAGGCCGAATACGGGTGTAACACCGTCATGCATGAAGTCAGTAGAAGTACAGCATAAGTAAACATTTAAGTAAGATTAAACAAGTTCTTGTAAGGCTAATTAGTTACTGTGGCCTAACGTACTTCTATTAGCAGAATGGTCTGTTTCAGAAGCAAGGTCAGGCTAGCATACAGCACAGTGACCAGGCCTGTGCGTTCCTAATGTTTTCAGTAGCATGGTTAACAGCAGGCTTTTGGATTATATAGTGCAGCTTGGGGAAGCATTGCTAGCCTAACAAATCTGAGCGAGTTTACATACAGGCTGTAGAGAGAGAGAGAGAGAGGGGGAGAGATAAAGACAGAGAGAGAGATTGATACCGTAGAGCCATGGCTGCTGTTATTAAAAGATACAGATCAATACAGACAAGATATTACTGTGACCGTTTATTCATGGTGTGTTCTGGTCCACCAGCGGTGAGGGGAACCCAAGTGACTGAACGAAATCTTTCCTTTGTTCGTTGTGCCCCCTGTTCGGCTGATACTCGATTACTGGTCTCAGAGTGGTCATAGTAACATGCAGAGCACCTAAGGGTTTGGCAAAGAGCGCGAGCCGAGATTAACGGAGACCGCCTACAACAGATCGACTACACTGTAAAAACATTTGCTGTGTGAACGTAAGCATTAATTTGTCTGGCTGACCTGCAATTACGCGTTCACTGAATTTGAATATCTTTTATTTGACAAAAAGAATTAGTGTTATAATTTAGTATTAGTATATAAGTTCAATGATATTTACATTTTAAAGCAGCCAGTTGGGTTCAACGTTCATATTTCAAGGAGAATTCCATTGATTTTTCAACTTTTCTGTGCAATTCCATTGCTGAGATAAAAACAAAGTCAATTCAAAGTGGTTTGATGTTTGATTGGTGTATAGAAACTTATACCACCTTGAATTTCTTTACAGTGGTGGGAATAGGAACCAAAAGAGTAGGAGTCCTATATCACAAATTTAATCGTTTTACTTTAAAACAACCTACACATCCTGTAGTTTCATCACAAATTGTGAAATTGCTGTAAAATCTGGGAAAATATGTTTTTTTGGGGGGATACTTACAATTCATTGCATTGACCTCGCTGCTTTTAATGTTTAAAAAAAAGGTTTTAAACCTTAACCTTACTGTAAAACTGTCAGTTCAGGTAGTTGTTTTCATTGAATGTGTGGGTCCTGTAACCATCACTGTAAACAACTGACTCAGTACGTTTCTGTCAAACAGAAGCTTTGCAAAACTATGTGTCATGTTTAAAACTGCTTGGTGAAATGTCAGTATTGTAGTAACCAACAGCCCCCTTGCAGTACCACCACAGGCCACAGGTTGAGCAATGTTCTCGAGTGCCACGTTCCATTGTCAAACCACTCTGAAGGACTTCGTTTAAATCTTAACCCTCGACTTCTGCGGAAATGTGGACATTCTCCTTTACAAAACCGAATGTTTTTACAGCGTAGCAGTTAAACCTGAGAAATGATTTCACATGATCCCTGTAAAGACAAGAGACCATGTGTACACAGTGAAATACACACACGCATACGTGCAGACAGATCCTACACATCCGATGTGGTCAGTCACCAAAGACAACTGGAAAAACAACAAAAAATACTGCATATCAGACTGTAAAAGAGGAGCGAGAAAGCAGGGTTTTCTTTTACCAGCTTGTGGTACAGATGCAACGTTCCAAAGGTGGAGGAAGATAAAGTCCAGGCTTAGAAATGGAACTCTTCCACTCTACTGCGTGCACACAAACATCATTTTTTTCAGTTCATCTACATGTTATTGGAGTTCCAGTGTCAGTCATTGAGAAAGGCAAAGGCAGACCTTAAATCCACATACCATATTATACACATATCATTGCTGTCAGACCAAAAACTATGGATCTGCAAAATGAGAACTTTACAAGAGAAGCACAAAACCTTCTTAACTTATAATGGAGGTGAACGTAAAATGCATGTTACGTGTTTTAGAACCGTTTCATACAAATTTTGACACAAAGCAGTTGTTTGCAGACAAAAAAAATGACAAAAATAGAGATGCAAGGTTTTGGTATGACAGCCACGACATGAATGAGCTTCATACGCCAGAACACACTCTAAAAACTGACCAACTGATGAATGTTCTTCTAAAGTGTTGAGGACTTCTGTAACTTCTGGTGAAGTTACACATATGTAAATGTAGTAACGTTTCACAGCAGGACGTAAAGAAATGTGTTCTTCAACATCTGTTGCATCTGTAGTAGAGATGATTTCTGTGGACAACGATCCCAACACTTTTCCTTATACTTTGTATAAGAACAGAGAACCTGTTGACTCTAACTACGCGTCCGATAGAAGTCAATGGGCAACTGCTTCACCATTTGCCCACTGGCTTCCATTATAATGGCATTTAGATAAAAGTGGATTCCTTTAGTACAGGGATATTATTATAATCCATGGTATGGAGCAGATAGACTTACAGCAGGACAGGTTGAAAACCAATGGTGTATGGTCGTACACCAATGAGAAAGGCCTACGTATAGGCCAATATCTCGGAAAGACCATCTCCACCAGACGAGAGCTTGACTGACCATAATTCAACAAAGACCATCTCCACCAGACGAATAACCAATGAGGACACGGCTAAAGTCACAACGGGAGTCTTATTACTGTGCCTGACTCCTCCTCAAATCCTCGGAACAGCAGTTTTCTCTCAATCTTTTTCACTCATTTGGTCTTGACACAAAAACCTGACACACTTTAGAAGCAAAGTGAGAAGGGACGCACCCTCGCTGTGGTGGCAAGCCGAGACGGAATCAACGAAAAAAACAAAAAACACCAGTCATTTCTCCACGAGACGCTCACAATATGCCTCTATCTCCCCATCACCCACATACTCACAATCACATATGACACAGACAAACCGGCATCAACATGAAAAAGTGCAATTAGCGAATTCTTCAAGATTCTTCAAGTCTTTCACGTTTATTCCTTCTTACTGGAGCCCAGTTTCTTGAACAGTCTTTTGCCTTTGGAGAAGAAGCCTTTCTTCTTCTTCTCTGGTGGGGAGGTGTCGGTGAGAGAGGAGGTTTCCCTATGCTGAGGGAGGGGGGCATGGGTACCTAAGCCTAAACCTGTGAAGGGGTCTGAGTTTGGTTCTTGGTGCTGGTCCGGGCGTTGGTTTGGTTCCGACTGGGCGGCAGGACTGTCAATGGGGGGCACAGACATTACAGCATCTGTCTGCCCTAAAACCGCAGTGTGACTCCCCTTAAAAAGAGAAAGACAGAGGGAAACGCAAACCTCAGGACGCTAAAGTAGAGAAACTGTTTGGAAGACTCACCATAGAGAGAAAATAAACTGAAAAGCTTGTTTTTAAAGAAATCTTTTCAAAAATGTCAGATGTAGCCAGTCAGCCAAGACTGTAGCAGTGATGACAGACACAATTTTTATAAATATAGTGTCATACAGTGACAGAAACCACATAAGCAAGTGTCGTTTTAATGTACCAAAATTATAAAACATTTTATTGGCGAATTTAGATTAAATATGCATTTGAGGAATTATAAAAGACGTTGCATTTTTGATCTAATGCTTGTAACAGACATATTGACATCTCACTATGTATAGCGGTGTTACAGAGACTCTTCTCAGTGGCATAGAGCTGCTGCCAGTTTTCCTTTTCTAACAACTGACAGAAACCTGATTTGAAGTGAAAGTGACTATTTGTCATTGTGAACACACTCAAGCACCACAACGAAATGCGACCTCTGCATTTAACCCATCACACGTGCAGCAGCGGGCAGCTACCAACAGCGCCCGGGGAGCAGTGTAGTGAGACGGTACTTTGCTCAAGGGTACCTCAGTAGTGCCTAGGCCGGGACTCAAACCTGCGACCTTCAGGTCCCAAAGGCAGTGTCCTAACCACTAGGCCACCACTGCCCACTACTTGGATTTGAAGCCATATCTAGAACTTTCATTAGGCCTACAGTGGTTTACTTTCTCACAAAACTGGTCTCACTCATTAGAAATAAATACATGATTTTTCATAATTATGTTAATAATTATGAATAGGCGTGCGGCCTCGCCACTTAATGCCTAACCAATAGGAAAAGCAGCTTGGCTGCATTCACCCATACTACAGAGAAAAACTGATATTTGTTATGTTGCCCATTTGAAAAATTCACCTTTTGCCTCTAATCAAAAATGAACAACGAAATAAGAGCATTACTAAAATACTTGCAGAATGTAAATAAGGAAACCATGATGATTCTATCAAAAAAAATAAATAAATAAAAATATCACATACATGCATTCAGTTTGCAAAATGCTAATGGTTGTGGTTCTCATAGTTAGCTGCATTAGCCTCATAGCTCCAGTCTAACATCAAAGAGTTTCACTCTGAATTACAAACATGTCTTGGTTGATTGACTACATTAAGGGTAGGGGAAAGTCTTTACACTGATCTACTGCTTTAAAGGTATGGGAAGTGTACTAAAGGGGAGCAGGTATCACAGGTCTGAAAGAGCCCATATCATGAAGAACAGAATTTTTAAATGTTTTTCGAAAAGAGAAACTTTTTGCTATTTACTTACCCTTTAAAAAACCTTCCAGGTTCAAAACCATTTACCACTCACTCCCTAGTTCATTCAGCCCTTATATGCTAATTTAACTGCGGAAGCAGCCAATTCTGAATTCACCGCAGCACGTTTACATAAACCCACCTATTCAGCCTATAGGGGCTTAGCTCTAAGTTAAAAGGAGAGTTTCAGTCCTGAATACTGTTTGCTTGAGGTACAACCGTGTGCAGCCAATCAGAATCACATACTGTAGATCAGTCTTAAAGGCACAGTAATAGAAATGGCCTGTTTAATTATATGAGGAAAAAGAGAAGTTGGAAAACCATCGTGTGCTGAACTTGCAACTGTTTCTGATTTACGAACCCACACAGATGCCACAGGCGCACCTCAGGGAAAAGAAAATACAAGGAATTGTAGGATATGGGCCCTTTAACAGCTCAAACAATCCACATGACACAAAACCACATAACAGAAACACGTATAGTGAGAAGGGCACATGGGAGATGGGTCTAATTTCTTATTCCAAACAAAGCTAAGGTTGAGGAGAGAGGGAGCATGCTAAAGGGTTCCCTAGGGTCCTTCAGTAGAGACTAGAGCATTTTCACGGTTTCTGTGTTGGGGACAAAGTGCTATAAAGGGAGACAGCAGCAGGACACTTACTCTTACTGTTTAAAGTGCACCCCTCTCCTCTGTCTCTGTACCCCACCATGCAGGAACAAATGCACACAAACGGAAAGAAATAAGCCATGCAAAACATAAGTACATGCAAAACAAACAAGATCTGAAAAGTGCAAGGTGCACATAAGACAGGAAAACATTTTGTGGCACATGTTTAATACGTATAATACACTTCCATTGGTGTGAGGTGAGCAACAAATACAAATTGCCTTACAGAGTGATACTATGCTGCACACACATAAACATGCAATACTGCTTACTAGCAGTCTTTGGGGACATCCTTTCCAATGCGCACGCACGAACTCACCTGCGAGTCTCTCCGGCTTTCAACCGCGGTGTGTTCTGCTATCGCTGCCTCCTCTGTGATTTCTGGAAAAGCCTGGAGGAAGTTGGAGGGCACCAGGCCTTTCTGGCCATTTAAATCTCCCTAAGTCAGTAAAAAACAAACAAACAACAAATCTCATGGATGATGTAGATCAAAGATTGTAATTGTCCTTGTAATTCGGTTTCACAAGTTTCATGTGTAGCATATGATCCAAAATCCCCCATTCCTGAACCACAGGCTGGGATAAAAAAAGTAGTCCCCTGCCCTTTGAGCCTACAACAGCCTCCACTCTTCTGGAAAGGCTTTCCACAAGGTTTTGGTTCTTCCAATAAGAAAAGACTCAGGCCCAAACCAGCCTAATCCTGCTGGCTACTCACATAAAAGAAGCCGTCGTCATCCATATCTCCAAACACGTAGATTATGTCCCCAGCACTGAAGGTCAGCTCAGCCTGTAGGGGGTGACAGGTTAGGACAGAGTATGCAATCAGTATGCTGCTGTATCCGAACAGACGATTCAAATGTGTTAGTTGAATGTTTTCTTGATGAACTATTATGATGAACACACACACACACACACACACACACACACACACACAAAACACACACACACACACACACACACGATCAGACATAAAATCACCTGCCTAATACCAAGTAGGTCCCTCCTGCTGCTGAAACAGCTCTGACTGTGGTGCACTGTGTTCTGACCCCTTTCTATCAGAGTCAGCCTTCACTTTTTAACCACAGTGGGAACTTCTGTGGGATTAGACCAGACAAGCCTTCACTCTCCGCAAGCATCAGTGAGCCTTGGGTGCCCATGACCCGGTCACCAATTCACCAGTTGTCATTCCTTGGATCACTTTTGGTAGGTACTAACTACTGCACACCTGGAACACTGCACAAGACCTGCTGTTTCATTGCAATAAGGCCCTTGTTTAAGTGCCTCCAATCCTTTAGACTGCCCGTTTTTCCTGCTTGCATCAACTTCAAGAACTGACTGTTCAGTTGCTGCCTAATATATCCCACCCCTGACAGGTGCCATTGCAACAAAATCACTAGATAGTCAATGTTCGGCACTTTCCTGTCAGTGGTGTTAATGTTATGGCTCATCAGTGTGAGTGTGTGTGTGTGTGTGTGTGTGTGTGTATTACTGCATGTGAATATGATGTAAGGTCACCTCAATATCAGCATTAGGGGAGCTTTCTCTTGGGTCATAATCAAAGATGGCCACCATCCTGCGAGGTCCAGGGTTTCCCATGGCAGCTGCAGAGTGTCTAGTGTTATCTGATAAGAAAAAATAACAGCCATGTGTTCAGGTTAGCATGGATGGGACGCATGTGCTTTTTTATTGCGACAAGCTTCCTATTACTGTGACCAGACATTAGGAGCAGCTCTTGACAGGACACGGTCGACCTACAGGACAGAAAATACAAAAGCATGAAACAAACGCATGCAGTCCAGGGTGTAAGCACATCACTACAATACAGAAAAGGCAAAAATCTCATGCAGTTTACAAACTGTAATGAAATAACAGTGCAAAGAGGAGTAAACGAACAATGATGGAAATGAAGATAAACTTAACACACACTGTTTCAACTAGGGGTGTAAAAATGAATCGATCTGTACTGATGTGCTGA
>JBBPDA010000081.1:11132121-11152506 GCA_037974385.1 Arnoldichthys spilopterus | reverse complement strand
CTGCAGGGGAAACTTCTATTAGCTTATTTTTTTTTAATGTGTTACAAAATTGTTTTAAAGCCATGCGCAAAAGCTTCCACACATTATATATTAAATGTTTCTACTGTAGCTTCTACCTTCGCACCTGTCAATTGTTCTACTGTAGTACTTTTTGTAAGCACCTGGCGTATGTATGTAGTTGTTGTAGTTGCTCTCTGTAGTTAGTGTAAGCACTTAGCGGATGTATGTATTACAGTAATTGCGTCTGTTATTTATTTTATAACTACGAGCAATGCGTTAGTCTTCCTTGTAGCATCTCAGTGTTACTCTATGCAATGTGAACGCTTGACTCTGTCCTGGAAGTCGCTTTGGATAAAAGCGTCAGCCAAATGAATAAATGTAAATGTGATGTATTATATTTCGCCAATATGCTCAACTCTGCCATAAATAAAAACTGTACACTAAAATTTGCAAAGTGTCACATTTTCACTTGTTTTCTGTAGAGAATGTGCACTTTTATCACTCTGAAAATCAACAAAACCTGTATGTTTTCTAACCTGTAGTTCTATTCTATTTGGTAACGCTTTACTGTAGGGGACCATGGATAAGGTTACATGCCAAATACAAAAGGCTTCTATGACAACTGACATTAACCTACATAGACATTTATCAAAGGTTTTTTCCAACAAACGTCACCGGTCGTTACACTTTTCGGGGTGAAACTGATGAGAATTGCCCTAACGGGGAGTGTAATTGTTGGAATAATCCAACATGTAGGTCAATGGCAACTGTCATAACAGACTTATATACATGTCAAATCTCTTGCTACCTCACACCTGGTGGTGCTACCTCACACCTGGTGGTCCCATAACTGCACTGGTCTTGTTTTGTACCTGTCTGTCTTTGCACTGTCCTGCAATGTTTGCACATCCTTGCACCCAATGCACGTTATGTTGTTAGTTGTGTAGTGTTTGTGGTCCTGTGGTTCATGCAGCACCGTGTTCCTGGAGGAACGTTGTTTCGTTTCACTGTGTACTGTGTGAACTGTATATGGTTGAAATGACAATAAAAGCCTACTTGACTTGACTTGACTTATGCCTAAAATAAATGTAAATTCCGTTCCGCATACGCCCACCCTTCCCCATGTCTCACCTGCAGTAAGGGTGGTGAAGGAGGTGATGGCGGTCTTGCGCTCGCGCTGGTCCAGGGGAAGCTCCCATGGTGTGCGGTGTGGCCGGGCCTCCACTTTGACGCGGTGGTGCAGGCTGGGCGAGAGGTTGCTGAGGCACAGCGAGTAGCAGCCGGCCTTGACCAACTCGCACTCCTCATCGTTCAGTGAGACGATGTGCACATAGTTGCTGTTGCTGGGCAGCCAGCTCAGGCAGGCTGAGGTGGCCGTCACGCGCTCCACCCGTAGCTGGGTGGGCGCTACGCACACGTCCCTGCCCACCAGCATGGAGCAGCGCAGCTGGTCCGAGCTGCCCCGCTCCGTCAGGCTCTGAACGGCTACGCGGTACGCCTTCTGGCTCACATCCAGCCGCTCTAGGACCGCCTTGGTCTGGGCGCCGAAGGGCACGTTCAGCCTCAGCTCCTGGTCCACGTAGACGTTGTAGCTCCACACAGCGCCCCAGCCGGCCGGCACCAGCGGCGGCTCCCAGCCGATGATGACGCTCTTGGCCAGTTGCTTGATCAGCGTGATCTTGCGTGGGTAAGGCACGGTGTCGGCTCCCACCTCCTCCAGGTCCAGGTCCAAGCCGTTGGTCAGGGGTGTATGTGGGAGTAGGGGGGCAACAGCGTTGGCCTTGGTGTTGTCGGTGGTGACGCCAGGGGCCGAGGCGGAGGCCTCCGACCTCTCGGAGGCACTGTGGGCAAAGCGCAGATGGTGCTGGTGAAGCCTCTCACTACCACTATGGAAGCTGCTCTCCTGGAAGGAGTTGTGTGAAAGGTCACCGGCTTCGTGCAGGTGGGCGCTCATGACATCATCGTCCGAGACACGCTCCACAAAGTTGGACGGAACCAGGCCTCGACGTCCATCCATTAGCTCGCCTGTAGGGGGCACAGATTTAGCCATGGTCTTTATGTTTGAGTGAATGTGACTCTTTGTCATTGTGAACACACTCAAGCACCACAACGAAACGCGACCTCTGCATTTAACCCATCACACGTGCACACGTGGAGCAGCGGGCAGTTATCAACAGCACCCGGGGACCAGTGTAGTGGGACGGTAGCTTTCTCAAGGGTACCTCAGTAGTGCCTGGGCTGGGACTTGAACCTGCAACCTTCAGGTCTCAAAGGCAGCGTCCTAACCGTATAGTTAGCTATAGTATGGTATACTCCTATAACTATACAGCTCAGGAACAAATCAACCCCTTAAACTCCAGTAGTTACTAGCAATGTCCCAATCAACAAGTGGTTTATTGCTGAGAATTGGCTGATGCCAATCTGATCTCACAATTTGGGTTAGATATGCTACTAAAAAATACATAAAAAAATAATGTATTATTTATGGGTAGAGTGTGACATTTTTTTCCTAATGTTCAGTTATTTTGGCCTATTTTTTTCAAAAATGATCATTGTTTATTTTTAATATTATTTTAGCCATTACCCAATTTATTAAAAATCTGGATCGAGGCATCAATGTAATTACTACGATTTTATCAGCAACTAATTAAAACTAATACATAATAAATAATATTAACCTTGTATAGTTACACAGAGTAAGAGTGAGAAAGAAGAAGCAGGTGAATGTGACTTTGTCATTGTGAACACACTCAAGAACCACAACGAAATATGACCTCTGCATTTAACCCGTCACACGTGCACACATGGAGTAGAAGTCAGCTAACAATAACGCCCAGGGACCAGTGTAGCTGGACGGTAGCTTTCTCAAGGGTATCTCAGTGGTGTCCGGGCCAGGACTTGAACATGCGACCTTCACTTCACAAGGGCAAGATCCCTAATCACTAGGCCACCGCTGCCCACATGGAGGACCTTGCCATTTTTGGTGTAAAAAAGCATCATATGACAGAACATGGGTGTGAAATCACCTTCATAGAATCCATCGTCGTCCATGTCTCCATAAACATAGATATATTCTCCAGCTGTGAGAGGCAGCTCCACCTCTGGGTTATCATTAGGACCCTCATATGGGTTGTAACTGCATGAGAAGATACTTGGTGAGAATGACTATGGCATCTTTCACATACAGACCAATTAATACCACGTGGGATTGTCAACACTTAAATGAACACCAAACAGCAGCTACTAGTTAAGCCTTTAATGCTCTGGTCAGTTATTTGGTTGAGTGCAGTTAAAGTCTGTTTATTAACACATGCACTCAACTCAACCTGATCTCTACCACTTGGTTTAGGTCAGTTATGGTCAAAAGGTCCACTGGATTTCACTGTGTCTGTAACTAGTAGATGTTTTCAGTGAGATTCCTCACCAGACACTAGACAATGCCGTGCTGGTTGCAGGTGGTTCTGCTGCACTAACACACATTTGAGGAAGTTCTATGAATTTTTCTGAGAAGTTCTAAGAGAGTCATAGAATATTATTGGATTTTTACCCATTTTTAATCTATTTAGAGTTTAACAATAAAAATCTCAACTGTTTAATCGAGGCCCATGTTTAAAAATAAGAACAATTTAATAAATAATTAAAAATTGTTATTATTGCCTCAAATAAATACAAAACGGAAAGAAAAATTGTGTTTTTCTATTTTGTTCCTTGGTGTGGCCATTAAAGGGTTAATGCATAAAATGACTAAAACCCTGACCCCATCTAGTACAAACAACACCGATAGTGTTGCACAGTCACAGCAGAACGTAGGTTGTGGAATTGCAGAGAGATGCATACCTGTAACGGGCAATGAAGACCTGGAGTTTAGCAGCTCCTCGACTTACTGATACAGGTGCAGGAGACACATCAATGTCCAGTTCTTCCACCTCGCTAGCAGTGTCCACCTGAAACCCAAAAGACAAAAAGCTTGAGGAACAATATGGTTATTTACATCCAGAATTCTTTTTTATTAGACTACTTATTAGGAGTAAGATTTTTAAAAATGAAGTGAACGTGACTATTTGTCATTGTGAACACACCCAAGCACCACAACCAAATATGACCTCTGCATTTAACCCATCACACGTCAACTCGTGGAGCAGTGGGTGGTACCTTGCTCGAGGTTTCCTCAGTAGTGCCCGGGCAGGGACTTGAACCTGTGACCATCAGGTCCCAAGGGCATGGTCCTACCCACTAGGCCACCACTGCCCACACCATGATACACCATAGTATAAGCCCAGGTATTAATATTGCGTTCATTTTATATTTTCAGTGTGCATTAAGCCCTTTGATAGACCAAAAGGGGAGGGGGACTGAACGGAAGAGATCTTCTTTGTTTTTCTTTTTCTTTCTGGAGAGATCAAGAGTTCAGTGTATGTCTTGGTAGGGAGTGATTTGAGAGCGCAGTGGATAACACCACTATGAATATGGATGGATATTTCTAGGGTGGTCCTGAATTTGCATGTATTTAAATAAAGGTAAAGATAAACCTTGAAAATTGGATGGAGCTACGATGCTGTTTCTCTGCTTCTGCAGGTCCTTGAGCCATTCATACTCAAGTGTATAATAATATGATATTGTGGGGGCTCTAGTTACCCCATACCATTTCAACATACTAACAGTTTTTCTTGTCTTTATATTTGCTTTGCTCTTAGCAGTGTGGATCAGAAATTAACACAGCATCATAACATTGGCTGAATTCCCCCAAAATGTCCATATTTATTCATTTTCCAAACCCCTCTTTCATTTCTGGTCGTGGGGAAGCTAGAGCCAATCCCAGCTGCTTATGGGCCCAAGGCGGGGTTCACCCAAGACAAGAGGCCAACCCATCGCAGATGAAGATAAACTCTTATCATGACATTTTATGCAGCTTATGACTTTGATAGTCCATGTTTGACTGATCAAATATGTATTTAAAATATGTCTTTTAGGGGCGTAAAAATACATATTTTTAAGGCAATATTTCTGATTCAGACTTCCTGATATTTTGTCTCCCAACATACACAACTGAAGCCCAGGAGATCCACTGCCCTGGAGATCAAACAAGCCTGGCTCTCATATTGAGACGCTCCTGAGGCATTTATTACCTGGATCAGGTGTGCTAGTCTAAGCACTGGCCTTATTAGTAGGAGACCACTCTCTGTATATGTAGGATGGCCCTCACTCTCTCCCCCAATCACTTCTAGGAACCATCTAGGAACTGACATAAAAGAAGTGCTCTCCTCCAAGCACTGTGTTGATGTTGGATTGAATTGGACATCCCTCACAAGACTCGGAGGAAGCGTGTGACAGCCTGGTAATACTGTGTAAATGAAGGAATGGCAGGATTTGGACATGACTAAATTAAAATAAAAACGTTCAATACTTTAATACTGTTTTTCAATTGTCTTGTTTTATGAGGCTATAATCATTAAACAGACTGATTTGACTCAGATAAGTGTACATTTTCCACACCTGCCACACTACACCCTAACAAAGTAACCCTCCAAAACTGCAACTCCAAAAATTTCCAGCTGACTAGAAAAATAGCTGAGTCATCTCCCACTTCACTCTGACAGGAAGTAGGCAGATGCCAAGTTTAGCCCATTGACATCTGCCTCTGAGAAACCCTCAGAGTGCAGACTATTGCTTATACATTTAAAAAATGACAGTTAACCAACAGCTCCCCCACCTTAACACACTAACTCACTTACCGTTAGCTGAGAGGACACTATTATCTAAATATACCAGCAGTAACAGCGCGGGTAAAAAAAGGACCCAGGCATATTTATAGCTCTCAGGAAAAACCTTTTATGAATAATCACTTACAACTACTACAACCTTTATAATCCAGTACAGCATAGGATTATCTCCCTCAGGTTTAACGGCAAAACACATGACTTTCAGGTAAAAGCAACACACTTATCTAGGAACAGCATATCCAGCCTATACCCAAACAACAAACATTAGAAGACGGCGCAAAAAAAAAGGTTATAGATCAAGGTTAAAGAAAACATTTACGTCATTACGTATAAAATGACAAAAAGCAGGAAAATAGGTTCAAACTATGGATATAGGAAAGAAAGATGATCATTAAAGGAATAAACCAGCATTTTTCAATATAATCTCTCATCTGTACCAGGGCTGCAAAAAGAAAAAATATTTTAATTTTAATATCCGATTATACATGTGAAATAATTAACAGATAAATCATAAACTTGTAAATGTGAAAAGCTGTTTGCGGATTGTTTTCAAATAAAATACAATAAAATATATGGAAAATAGCATCCTTTATTATGACTTTTCGAAATTGGCGTCCTTAAAAAAATTGCAATTAAAATCACTAATGATACCAGCACGTTTAACCACACCCCATTCTCTGACAGATCAATTACAAGAGGGCAGTGGAGGCCTAGTGGTTAGGACATAGCGCTAAGGACCTAAAGGTCACAGGTTCAAGTCCCGGTCTGGGGACTACTGAGGTACCCTTGAGCAAGGTAGCGCCCCACTACACTGACTCTTGGAAGTCGCTCTGGATAAAAGCGTCAGCAAAATGAATAAATGTAACTGTAACTGCAACTACTGTTTAGCAACGGATGCTATTACTCCAGTCAAACAGTAACTCCGTGTTTTCTGCAGATGTTTAAATTTTAAGCTTCTATATTTGTTGTCAAGGGGAGGCCCATAAGCCTGACGGACTGAATGAGCACTCATTCCCCAAAAAAGCTTCAGACATGTTGGATAGTCCTGTGTGTAAAACTCACCATCAAATAAACACAAACGCAGCTGAATGGAAGTTTGCCATCTTTGGTCAAATTCCATGTTGACCAAACATAACAACAGAATCACCTGTGCAAAAGTTATGGCACATTTTCTATTTCATGTTTAAGTTCTTTATCTAAGGTAAAACTAGAAATTGTATGTGATGGAGATGTATATTTACACTACTGATGAAAGAAAAAAATATTCTTATCCAATATGCCATTTTTATTAGTGTGCTTTCTTCAGACAAAAATAAATATATATATATTTTTAAATATTTGTAAAAAAAAAAACAAAAACAAAAAAACAAACAACCTAAAAAACAAAGACAGAAGGTTTGAGAAAGTGACAGATTTGTGGATTCATGAATGATACAGAGGGTGTGAATATGTGTGATGGAAAGTGTCAGTGCAACTGTAGAAAGGTTAATGAGTTTTTTTTCTAAATCCATCAAGTCAAACAAATCCACAAACCCATGTGACTCGGACGCATTTGTACAGTAATCTGTACAAGCAATCTGTCCATATCAGTACACAGCAGGGGAAGGGACAAGAACAAAGCAACTTAAGAGTGCACAGAAAGTGCGGAAATATTGGGCAACCAGGACTGAAAAGTAGAGGTGTTAAATATTACATTTTTATTGCAAATTGTAGTGTTTATAAGAAATAATATTTGTATTTATTTGATGAGTTTAAAGTACGAGAAAGAAGATTTATTTCTAAAATTTAAAATGTTATAACTGTCACAAGACATATTTTATGATTTTATGTTAATTCAACGAATAAACAATAAATGTGCATTAAAACAAGCAGCAATGTGTGATAAAGCTGCTTGTTTTCACTTAGAAATTACTATTACACTTGGTAAAAACATCATTAGAACAGGGGGCATCCTCCAATGTAAGCAGTCCAGTTTAGAGCAATAATAAATATATTTATTTAATTAAAAAAATATTTATATATATTTAGTTATTTTACTAAAAATGAGAAATGTAGATTTTATTGTGAACCTGAATCAGAAGATCCCTGCTCTTAATATAATAAGATGAATCTGAATAAAGCAAGCTGGTGGTTATGATCATGCAGTCACATAACTGTGTAAAATCACCATAAGTAATTATTCAATTATTTAACCTATTCATGACCCCTGCAGAAAATCAAAAAAATTAAATTTAAATCAAAACTAGTGCTGCTTCTAAATCTTTGGTCTGAACTACGGGTACTACATACTCTTAAGTCTACTGGCTCACCTCGTGTGTGGGGCTGGCCTTGCGAGGGCTGGCTGGCCGTGATCCGGCTGCTGATTTGGGAGAGAGGTGGGTAGTCTCAGATTTTGGTGGCGAGGGGCTGGAGGTGGAGGTGGACTTCAGGCTAAGGCTGGGCAGCTCGCGGTGCTTTGTGGCGGGGGAGCGCTCGGGCCGGGACAGGCCTGCTGCGTGAGGGGTGGCGCCGGCCCGAAGTACAGCGGCGACATCTGCACCATCATAGCAGAGGAAACCGAGACGTGAGAGAGAAATAATAAGATGAGCAGAAGGAAGAGGAAAAGAAAGGAAAACAAAAGAGGACACCAGGTTGAAAGACAGCGCATGCTATTGATTATCATGAACAGATACAAACATGGTTCCTGTCGCATGTCAATGTGTGTATTAAAATAATTCTCACACACAATAACTTAACAAATGAAAAAAAATAGTGAAAAAGTGCTTTTAGGGCAGGAAGAAAGGATTTTTAAAGAAAACATTAAGTGGAAAACACATTTTTAAAGTTTTCTACATACCCCAGATGATGGCATGGTTAGCATGCTAATTTAGCTTTTTAAGAAGAGCTGCTACCAGGCTAATGAAGGCTAGAAATTATAAATGTGCAAAACTTCGCTCGATCCACATTCAGCTCTTCTTTCAAAAAGTACAGACTAGCGGATGAGGTTTAGTACACTGTCTGACTTACTGTAAGCTTTAAAAAATCAGCTAAACCTCACTGTGTATCTTAACCCTGACAGTAGCCATGCAGTTCTGAACCTCCAGGAAGGAAAATCCAGTATTACCTGTAGTTATCTTCTAGTAACTGGTTTGGCTAATCCATACATCATTAAGTGAAATCAAGTGGGTTTGTTTTACATTTTATGTTGGGGTTTTTTTCAATAAATTCTTATTAGCAAGTACTGTATATGTAATTTTTGGGACTGATTTAAATTTTTTGTTAGAAATTCTTGGCCAAAGGCTGACTGACTACATCCGGGTACATCTGACTACAACAGTTTTTTGAATGCTGGATGTTATTGGAAAAATAGTTTGTTATTTTATAAAATGCGCAGCTCTGATATGCTAAGCTATGCTAAAATACTAGATATCTACACATCTATAATGACCTGACAGCTGAATTTTATATTAATGGAAGTTGGAAACTACAACTATGCTGGCTTACATGCTAAAAGACATCTACCACACTGAAAGGCACCTCCATTAATAACACAAACGGCTTGAAAGAAAGTCCAGTGTGCAATGACAAACAAGTAGCCAAGTCCCAAATTTCGAAATGACATATTCTGCACTGTTGGAGTGCAGGAGCCAGTATTTTAATTCCTGTGTATTGCACTATATGGATTAAGAAGCTGTTTGAGATTCAGCCCTAGTAAAGGGATGTAGCGCACCATTAGCTTAGTGCTAATCTAAAACTGGAAATTGTACTGAAATAGCCTTGTAAAACAACTTAACCCTGCTATGTTTCAATATTATCATTATTATATAATACATATCAAAAAGCTCATGAAATGACTACAATACACAATGATGGGCAATTTCTTTTGCTGTCCTTTAGCAGGTCATGGTTGCTTGGCCATAGTAACATGCTAAAACCACTAAAACACAATTCTTAGCTGAATAATTGTTTATTGTGGAAATTATATTTATTATTATTTATAGATGTGGGCAGTGGTGGCCTAGTGATTAGGACATTGCCCTTGTGAACTGAAGGTCGCAGGTTCAAGTCCTGGCCCGGGCACTACTGAGGTGCCCTTGAGCAAGGTACCCTCCCGTTACACTGCTACTCGGGCGCTGTTGAGAGCTGCCCACTGCTCCACGTTTGCACGTGTGATGGGTTAAATGCAGAGGTCATGTTTCGTTGTGGTGCTTGAGTGTGTTCAAAATGACAAATGGTCACTTCATCTTATCAAAACTGATGTAGGTTTATAAAAGCCATCTGTGGCCCTGTCTTGTGACCGCATCATGATTGGGGAGGTTTTTTTTGCTTCAGGTTACACCTAATAACAGCCTTACATGTGATAAATATCATTGTAACCAAAGGCTTCTCTGGCCTATTGCATTAATTATGTTGTGTATGAGGCCATTTTTTTAAAAAAGTGTTTCTTTCTGAACAGCTGTGCGGCATCTGTTTTGACCATCATACATTTACACCTGGTCTGTGGTGAACAGTGTCTAGACTGCAACCTGATAGGAATTTGGTTAGCCGGATTAAAATCCGACTGCAAAACATTAGTCCAAATGCAAGCAGGCCATCTCAAACAAAGCGCCTCAAAAATAAATAAATACATAAATAAAAAAATGTATTTTTCTTTTCAAAAATGGCTTTTCAAGAAAAAAAAAATAGCCAATACTTGAGATTTCAGTATCGGTGTAAGGAATGAAAGTGTGGTGTTGTGCCATCTGTATTAAAGCCATAATGTGCAGTAGTGAGGATGTGTGTGTGGGACTGACAGACAAAATACATATGTATCAGACAGAGTAAGGATTAAACCTATAGACGAGCTGTGTGCGAAAGGTCGTGATCGACATGGTGTTTAAGCGCCGCTAAGGTCAAGAGAACAGCGGATTGAGAGAGAAAAAGCCTCTCTATGCATCTGCCTGCATGTGAGAGTGCAGGGAGGCAACATGATCTTTTAAACCCGTCTTTTCTGTCTGTATATCTGTCCATTCTGTGACACCTCCAGTGTTTTCAATCTCTTGCCAACGCAACCATTTGGTGGACATTAGCTGAAAGAAGCACTGACAGTCTTACTAGCGTTGCCCCCTCTAGTTCCATCAGCATTCTTACTAGGCCGGCCCCCTTTTATCACATCAGTATTTTAAACAGACATGTCCCTTCGTGAAGTTGAGGCCTCCCTTACTTTCCATACTCATTACACACCCTGCACTAAACTCTGTATTGGACGTGTATAATTGTTTATGATTGGGAGAGGAACTCGTACTCATTGGTTTTCATGTTGTTTTCATACTTTATACACATTTACCTTTTCTATTGATCTATTTTCTACTTATGTTTTCCATCTATCTCTGTTTAGTATCATTAGCCTCTTGTGGGGCTAAATCCAATATGATAAGCAACAAAAATTAAAAAAAATTTTCCTCCACAAAGCTTCAGATTTGCTTTCAAATTCTTCTTGGACTAACTCTCCAAGATACGGACATCACGGCCATAATGGGTTAAGTGTATGTGTATTTCTGACCAATACTGTAAAAGAATCGTAAACATTTACATTTCTGACCAAATGTAAAAGAATCGTAAAGCATCGATGGTGAGTGTTAGATCATTCCCACATGCAGAAGCCAACACTGCAGCAAAACCAACGCTTCTGAGCTGGATGCAGAGCAGCCTTCACCGCCATCCAGCCGCCCACACTGGCCAAAAGCCATCGATAAATGAGGCATCAATGAAAGCAGTGTTATGTGAGGAATAACACAGCTGTCATGACCATAGAGCCAGCATTAAATCAACGAGACCATAACCACGACGGGACTGAAACTGCAGGATGGAAATCAAAACAAAAAAATCGAACCAAACCCAAGTGCCTGGCATGTGTAGAGCGGGCATGAAGCGGATATTTTAAAGACAATGCCACCGAAGGGTTTAAAGGGGAAATCCATCAATTTTCCACAAGTTCTAAATGACATGTGATAAACTCGCACTATTCTTTCACAGTGGTGGGGATAGGAACCAGACGTCTGAAGGATTTAAGGTCTCCATAAGATACACAAAGACAAGACACAGAATGGCTACGAAAATGTGACGCTCTTTTAGGACACTGTCAACAAGGTTACAGCCCAAAGGTTACAGATTCAAGGTAGAGGTGTACATCAAAAACGTTTCTTCCGCACTTATTGAAAACAACTCCACCATTATCAACATTACATAAAAAGCTCTGAACACATGTGAAGGTTGTTCACTGGTCATATGGTAAATAATATGACTATTCTGGCACTGAAGACATTGTGACCCCTGGTTCCCATCACCACCATAGTATAGAAATGTTCAAAACGTTTGTTTACAATTGACCATTTCACATCAAATCACTCAAAAAGACTTTGTTTACATTTTCAAAACATTCATAGATTAATTATGAATTTCTGAAAAATCATTGGAATTATCCTTTAAACCACATTGTCTACTGTGTTAAAGGACTGGTGGGGTTAAGAAAAAGAAAAAAGTAAAAAGGTACATAATTTCCCTCTTACACCAAATAAAAATTGGACAAGTTTGTTCACTGAAATGTGCTTCGTTAGGTTCACCCTGTCCACACGTAGCTGGGTATTTTTTAAAACCGTAGCTTTTTTGATGTGTTTTGGCCTCCGTCCACACGTAAACAGAGTTTTTGGTCACTGAAAACATCTTCCAACGTGAAGATTTCTGAAAATGCTGTTTTTGTGTTTACATGTGGACGAGGAAAAGTAGGATTTTCTTCATAACTGTACGACTTGATCTTCTGTGACGTCACTGTGCGCCGCGATTTTTGACATGAGCGATGTGATTTTCTGTGATGGCAAAATACTGTTGTTCATAACTTTGCTATTAAGACTTTTTACAGCTCATACGCACACGCACAGTGACTTTCCCTCCATTATGAAGGACACGGGCGTCAGACTGAGCTTCGGATGTTGCTACTGTATTCCACTCAGACACTGTCACACCCGAGTGCCCGCCGCCAATGCCACACCCGGTTTTGGACGAGACCCGGTGGGAACAACTGCGAGCTCGTGCTTCTGCGAGAAGCCACCTTGTGACACCTGTGGTTTGGACATGCTTTTGACAGCATTTGGCATTGTTTTTGTCACATTTACATGTGGAAAGAGATATTTTGCGCTCATCTGGACGGGATTTTCCAAAAAAAAAAACAAAACGGCAAAACACCATTTTCAAAAATACCCGGATATGTGTGAACAAGGTCTTAGATACAACATTTAGCTTCATACAAACTGGCAACCCAATTTACATAAATTCCTCAAACGTGTGTGTTAAGGGGAAAATTGTGCCCAAAGTATTCCATTAAGTCTCATTCCATGGGTCAGCCATGCAGGTGTGGGGAGTTGAGCCCTTTTATCAAGGGAAACGACACTAAAAACAGCGACCCAGAATACCCTGCTCAGTGACGTCACAGAGGGCCTCGTTACCCTCCAGACTCCAGAAGGCGATGTCGTCCCATGAGGCACTAGTGCCTGGAGAGAAGAGGGGAGGAGAGAGAAGAGCAGAAGATGGAGAAGATGGACAGGAAGGCAAAGAGAGGACAGGAAAGGGGCACAGTATGGCAGAATCTACATATGCCTCGAACAAGCAGATGCTTTGTCCAAGTGATGGCTTGACCAAACAAGAGACCTACATACTGTTCTCCTTACTTCAGATGTAGTCAATCAGACAAGACCCTTGTTTGGTCCTAGTTCAGTTCTACACTGGAGCTACAAGGCTAAGATAGCTAAGCAGTAATGCAAGCTTATGACCTGTAGAACATACCATTATCTATAAAAACGTACTGATATTTCAGGCTTCAGGTTTTGTGTAATGATTTAAGCATCATTTGAATCACAAACTGCACAACGCACAATGCGAAGACATTTTTCGGCTTCGTAGCTCCAGTGCAAAACTACAGAAGCAGCAAACTCCAGACAGCAAACTCGTCATGGTGATCGACTACAACTGTGGTGAAGGGAAAAACCAGCCGAATGCTTGGCTGAACCAAGCTGAAGCAGTGCATCAAAACACCTTCGCATTAGTCTCGAACACTTTAGCACTGAAGTATGAGCAAGAGTGTGTATACAAGGAGAAAGAAGACTGATAGAAAGAAGTGAAACGAAAGAGAATACATGAGCTGGACAGATGCTCTGTAGTTCTTGTAGCAAAGGATGATAAACTGCTGGAGGACGATTACGGGATCCATACGAGGCAGTGAAGGGTAAACGGTACCTACCCACAGCAGTGCAACACCACACAATCTCAAATCTATCCAGATCCCCTGGGAAAGAGCAAAAATGTAAAAAATCTGGGCCCTGAAGACTGCTTTGAGAACGACTTGCTGCACTCTTAGTAAAAAGTTCCAGAGTTCTAGTATCTAGTTCTAGTCATAGCAAATCTCTGTTCGTGCTGTTAAAATAAATCAGATTGACACTTTTCTGCTCACCCCATATGTAGCTGATCAGTCAAGACATGTTCATGTTGTGCTTCTTCAGTATAAAAAGAGAATGTTGCTACCAAAGAATAGACGTTTCCTGTAAATACATAACCAAACCTTCTCCCAACCCACTCAAACTACGTCCAGCAGTTCATTAAGGTGGTACAGACCGGTAACTGTAGTTTAGGGGACTGTATGTATGTAGTTTGTTTTTCCCTACAGTGTCACAATATATTATGGGATGTATTTACAAAAATATATAAAACACTGTTTACTTCTAGTGCTTGTTAGAAACATTACACATTACAGCTGCAGTTGTAAAACGAAGAAGCAAAATTTGGACACCAGTCTTGACTGATTGGTTATATCTGGGGTAAGTGGTAAATTGTACAAATTGTATTTTTTGGCAAACTATTCCTTAAATAATGTAAAGAATGATTTATGCATTCAGACACGTGGCAGAGGGAGGTGTTGGGGGCGGTGGAATAGGGGTTTGGGTGGCGGTCAGAGGGTTGGGGTGGCGGGACGTGTTGCGGCTGGGGCGAGCGGTTGGCTAGTAATTTGGTAGTCAAATGTTTAAAAATGGAAAAAACAATGAACAATTTACATGTTAATTTATATTATACTTGTATTGTGATTTACTGACAGCTGGAGGTTTTTACAGAACAGGGCTAACCAGACATCTGCTAAAAATCTGAGCAAAAGCCTAAATAATGAAACATACTTTTTGCTGATTAAGCTAATGCGAGCTAGCCACCTGTAGGACACAGTTTGGCTGCTTTAACAGCTAACAACGTTCATCCTTTTGGATACAGTGGCCTGTTTTCTGTTTGAAGCCAGCACAGCGATGGACACGGGCAACTATAAACCACTTACACAAGCAGGTCTGTTTTCGATGCAGCATTGTTTTGATGCAACATGGATGAAGAACGGCCTGCAACTGACTGGGAAGCGTCTCATTCAAACAGCCCCTTCCTTGTACTTGTCAAGGTTACAAGGCAATCGACCAGATTTTCTGGCAACAGAAATCATAGTCCAGCACCTGGTCCAGAACTTTCCTGCATCATCCAGGACTTTGCTTGTCTGATCAGGAAATATAAATTGCACTTCTGCACCAAAAAGTCCGGGAATCAGTATCAACTGCTTCTGTTTAGCCAATCAAACTTTTGCAAACAAAGACTGGATCTGATTGGTTCAGACTGTCCTCAGTGATAGGTTAGGCACTAGAACTATGATTAGATTTTATAGCTGAACTGACATCTGTTTACCTTAGACTGCATTATGACCATAGCTACCAGTCCACAATATAGCATAAAATTAGCAATCGTCAAGAGACCACGAATTCCACATGGCTGAGTCGGCAGCATCTCCAGTATTTTCTGACTTGACTAGGACGTATAACAGTGAGGTCTGCTGACTACTCTCGCCTATTCCTAGTGTTGAAGTTAACGTCCGTTTACCTGTGTCTCCGGACAGGCCGATGCCATTGGGAAGCTGAGTGAGGCTGTGGCTCAGCAGGCCAGGGGCGGACAGGTCAATCTTGGAGGCCTGCTGCCGAAACTTCTCCAGCTCCTGAGAGAGCAGCCCGAACTGCTCGCTCTGATTACGGCACTTGTCTTCCAATTCCCGCACCTTTGCCTACACACACAAACACACAGCAGGAGCAGTCAGACACTCTCACTAACAATTCAAACCCTATTGTGCCACAATGCATTTGGGTAATGTTCACTCTGGCTGAGTTTATGAGCAAAATTGAATAATTAAAACACATCTTAGTACATAAAGCCACATTTTTATGCCATTAGTACAATATTTTGTTCTGCAGGTAAAACAAAATAGTGCAGAAGTGTGATCCAATGTTATTAAAATTTATTTCAAATGTCACTCAGCATTTTAAGATTTAATTTGTGATTTTCAATACATTTTTGAGTCCCTAAATTTTACTGAAACATTCACTGAACTTAACTCAACCTGATTGTTTCAGTTATGGTCAAACAAACACTGGATTTCACTGTCTTTAATTAGTAGACCTTTCCGAGAGCTTCCTCACCACAAGGTAGACAAAGTTTTATGGATTTCACGGAGACGTTTTAAGAGAATCTAAGAGTTTTATTTGTAATTTTGACTAATTTGCTTATGTATTCAGAGTTTTACCATAAACAGAAATGTTCACTGTTTAATAGAGGACTGTATTTAAAAAAAAAAAAAAAAAAAAACTAGGGTTGTTGAATAAAAAAATAGGCATAATTGTTATTGCCACAATTTAATATAAAACGCAAAGAAAAATACAATTTTGATGCTTTTTCCTTGGTGAGGCTATTAAACGGTTAAGGAGCAAAGGGGCAAAGGAATCTAGTGTTTAACAACATAATATTGCACAAAAATGTGCACATAACGTCCCTGACCTACTTTTAAAACATGATAAAGTCTCATTTAAATTAGTCAAAGTCAGCTAAGGCTGAAAAATCGCTGAAGTTTTCCTTTACAATGACCTACAGTCAAACCTTCTGAAGGATTACTCTTGACTAGGCTGTCAGGACAGGCTGTCCAGTAAATAAGTACATACGTGCACAGATAAGACTGTAACGTAAGGCAGTGAAAACTATAATAAGGCAGATATAAAAGACAACGGTGAGCAAAGACTGCAGGCACTGCTTGGATATGAGAGGCAGAAACAGACAGAGAGGAAGCGGGAAATGGGGAGAGGTTTGCAGCCATCTTGCCGTTCTGCTGAGCTTGTACTGCAGCAGCCTAAATGAACACATCTATCTCTGGCAGAGAGAAACTACGGATAGTTTCACTTCCGGCACTGCGGTTCAGCTTCCTGGCAGACACTTAGCAAACAGGGCCTCATTGCGCGCACACACACACATACACACACACAGACAAACACACACAGAGAACACTTTGACTCTAAAAGTACAGCCAGTTTCCTGTAAAATATCACACCTCAATGAGTGCCACGTTAGCCGGTCAGGGCAGATACATAATGAAGAAAGCCTTTTTGGAGACAGCATCAAAGCACAGGCCACTGACAGCCAGACCAGAACAGTCCTAAAAAAGCGCATGAATCTTTAAAAAAATCGAACTATCATATAGAACCAGGGCCAAATATGACCCTATAGAAAGACAGTGGCCTAGAAAGGAATAGTTTAATGCAAAAGTCAAATTTAAACAACTCTCGAGCAGTCAAGACATGTCTCAAGTCCAGATTTGAGCTCCTTTCATTTTAAACTGGAGCTTCAATGCTAACGTAGCTAATCAACAGTCACTAACTCAGTACGTCACCCCATAAATACATCCTCAAAACCTCTCTCAGCCTGCTCGAAATGCATCTTCATCATGGTGGCATGGACATGTCAATGTGGTTTAGAACACAGTATAAAAATGTCACCATGTAGGCGAATGAGGAGGGCAGCCATTTAAACCCCCCCCCCTAAAAAACCGGAAACCATGGCAAATTTACATGCCATCACATCAAGAAAGCATATACACACTAGATTATGTTTGTGATTTCTGCTGATTCTATTTCTAAACATGTTATTATCATCTTCACTTTGAAAATTCAAACGTAACAGTTTTTTTTTTTTTAAAGTAGAAACCATGTGTGAAGGGAGGGGTGCCAACATTTACCAAAACCTCCACGGTGTAAAACCTCTCCCGCAGTGTTTACTAGTTGTCAGTCTAGTAATCAGGGACTTTGAGACGTTTTTTTTTTTTTTGCTCTAAGTTAACTCACGAGACAGGGATACAGCAAAAACGAGGACCACCTGGGGGTCCATTTTGAGAACCACTGGGTTGAATTCTACTGTCTGTAAGCAACCTCAGTCACCAAGCTCCAGTGCTACAGTAAGGAAGCCACATTTGAAACCCCAAAATGATTGGATCTGAGTTAAGTGGAGGTGAGGCCAAACTGAAGCGTTTATCAGAAAATCCTGATGATCCACAGACAATAATGTTTCACTGTTCTACTGTAGCACTTGTTGTCAACTGGTTGTATTGTAGTAGTAAAGCACTTGGCGTATGTATTAACTGTAGTAGTTGATCTGTAGTTACTGTAAGCATCTGGCATATGTACGTATTACAGTAGTTGTGTCTGTTATTTATTTTACAACTATGAGAAATGTGTTGGTTTTCCTTGTAGCACCACCTTCAGTGTTGCCCTATGCAGTGCTAATGCTTGATTGTTTCCTCTGTCCTGGAAGTTGCTTTGGAAAGCATCAGCCAAATAAATAAATGTAAATGTAAATGTAAATCCACCAATATTTTGTTGCCATAGAAATCTCTGAATTAGAAGTTGATGGTTGACCCTCATAAAGACTGCTAATGTGTTAAGCAAGATTACAATATTTTTTCATTATTGTGATAAATGAAGCCACTCATTTTCCAATTTCCATTTCCAATTCAACACTAACTGTATACGTCAGAAAAAGAGAAAATAATTACCCGGATATACAATAAACAATGGGTTTGTTGCACTGTGTGAGAAACATTGACATCAGAAAGGCTTTGAAATCTGATCCAACTGATTAAACTTCATAAATCAAATATTGTGCAATATAAAATTGTTCTCAATTATTGTGATACTGTTCTATGGCCTTATCGTCCACCTCTGACCGCTAAGCTAACGGTCACAGCAATAGCAATACAGTATGAACACAAATCGCCTGCATGTCCAAATAGCAAAAATGTATTCGGACCTAATGAGATCATCTGTATCAAACAGTTGTTTTTAATTAAGCAAACTGAATCTGAGTTTAACTAAATCGTCTGTTTGATTTTTGAGCATTTTGAGATTTTTTCGAGCTTTGTGGGCAGGATGGGAAGGCATTAGGCAAAAACGACTCTGTAGGTGGAAGAGTTCAATAGTGAGCATCAATACCTGCATGCAGTCCAGTGTGTTCTGCTCAGCAAACACCGGGACAGAGCACAAAGCAGAAAATGAGAGAAAGAGAGAGGAAAAGAGAAAGAACATGCTTCTGAATGAACATGCACATGTCAAAGGTCAACCAAGGGGAAGAAGACTTGTAGTTAGTAGACACGGCAATCCAGCTCCAGCTTTTAGAAGAGAACCTGCTGAACGACACCTCTGTTCAACTACAGTGTGTAACCCACTCCAGACCCCACAGGAACGAGGCATTTTCACTCCAGCAGTGTTTGTTTCTCTATAATAATAGTTCATACAGACTCTTAAAAACTAAAGATTTTTTGGAGTGACGCCATAGTAGGACAATTTTGGGTTCCCTAAAGAACCATGAAAAACAGGGTTCTTTAAAGACTTTGTGTCCAAGTGTGACATTTAAACAACCCTCCATATACTGTAAAGGTTCCAACCCAAAAACCGTTAAGAACCATAGATCACCAGGGACATTTTTCCACTGCACATTCAAAAACAGAACCCAATCAAGAGCCACCCAAGGTTAGCGTTCTTGTTCTCCACCTGCTGTGAGACAGCTGCAACTGCTCAGCTAGCATCTAATTCCCCCGACTACCTTGCCTGTTAGTTTGCTTAAATTCTTGGCTGTATGACCGAAACAAAGTTAAAAATGTCTACATTTACACGGACCAGAGTTAAGCAAAGCTTGACGGTCAAGTGTAAAAAAGAGCAAAATATTTGAACTGTGGAGGCCAGCACAAATGCTAACAGACGTTGCAAACTTTTTACTAACCTAAACCTAAAAATGATGATTCACACACTAAAATAACATTTCGCCTCACACTGGTGTTCATATCAGTGTAATGATGAGTGCTTTATCTCCAGCAGAACAGCCAATAGGCTTCACCTGCAAGTTGCAGCAAAGACTGATAATAACTTTGAGAAGAGTTGATTATATCAGTCTTGAACAGGCAGCAAAAAACTAAAAACTTCACCCTTCATTACTGGACCAACAGCCAGTGGAGAAAAATGTAAGTTATTGCTTTCTCGTGCTTTGGTACATTGTGCAGTGAAAAAAATGCCCCATGTTTTTTGCCTATATGATAGACAGACAGGGCCCTCTGGAGGGGGGAAGACACTACATTCACTGGCATAGAGGAGAGGGAGAGAGAGCACAAGAAATAGAGAGAGAGCACGAGAGAGAGAGAGAGAGAGAGAGAGAGAGAGAGAGAGAGAGAGAGAGAGCACAAGAAAGAGAGCGAGAGAGAGAGAGAGAGCACAAGAAAGAGAGCGAGAGAGAGAGAGAGAGCACAAGAAAGAGAGCGAGAGAGAGAGAG
>JBBPDA010000081.1:11111308-11127832 GCA_037974385.1 Arnoldichthys spilopterus | reverse complement strand
TCCTTCTCCCCCCCCCCATCAGTCCCCACGGCATAGGTTTGAAGGGCCAATTGTGGCAGAGGATTATTTGGGGATTTTAGAGATGGTGCCTTTTCCTGAAAAGTTTCATAGATATATCAGCCTATTGAAAATGTATGGAGGTTCATGACTTGAAAATTTCACTTTCAAACCCACAACAATCAGACTCCTCAGTTCCTAGATGATAAAACAGTGTAAATCAAAGAAAAGGTAACACAAAGATAAACAATTTTTTCAGTATCCTTCTGGTTTGTCCACATTACCTTTAGCAAACTGTAGACGGTCAGCAATACTTTTAGGGGAGAGCAGAAGCTTTCTCCTTGCTACGCTGCCATGTGAGACAGGTCTTCATTGCTTAGAAGTTACCCTGGGTTCTTTTGTAACCTATTACACACATTGCAGTTGGAGTTATCTTTGATGGTAGACCACTCCTGGGTAGGGTAACAATGTTCTAGAATTGCCTCTATTTGTACACAATCTGTCTGACTGTTGACTGGTGGAGTCCAAACTCTTTAGAGATGGTCTTGCTACCTTTTCC
Source organism: Arnoldichthys spilopterus (assembly GCA_037974385.1). Lineage (NCBI taxonomy): Eukaryota > Metazoa > Chordata > Actinopteri > Characiformes > Lepidarchidae > Arnoldichthys > Arnoldichthys spilopterus. The sequence goes on along the minus strand of JBBPDA010000081.1, from coordinate 11,127,276 downwards.
AGCTTTATGGGCGCCAACAACTCTTTTTCTGAGATCCTCAGACCCCTCCTTTGTTTGAGCTATGATTCACGTCTACAATGTATGTGTGATCAGGCTTTGCTGGCTGTTTGCGCACCTCATTGTCATCCCATTGATTGAACATACCAAACTCTGATTTCACTTTAAAATTAAATAATAATGCGAAGGATTCACTTACTTTGGCCACACACAGATTTGTCGTTTGATCTTTTTTTTCCCCCAATAAATTCATGATACTGATACACTGATACATAATCATTTTTGTCTCATTTGTTTAACTAGGTCTTCTTCATCTACTTTTAGGACTGGTTTAATGTTTTTAGTCACATGTATATAAAAAACAAATTTTTAAAGGTTTACCAAGTTTGAAGCACCACAATAAATACAAACTACAGATTAAACTTTATTTGGAAAAAAATGAGTTGCAAACAAGTTTACTGGACCTTCTAGAGTGGTGCCGCAATAGGCCAAAGTGAGTTTCCTGTTTAAATAAAAGGAAAGTCCCTTCAAATGTTTTTTTCTGAAGGTGAAAAAGTACAAGAGCTTTGGAGTGAACTGTGGTTGTGCTGTTTGAACCTGTAAAGTGAAACCCAGTCATACCGTCTGTGCAGTGATGAAGGCATTGCTGTCATATCAAAAACTGAGACTCTCACACCAAAAAGCCTTACAGGAAGATGTCAGGATCATATTCATATCAATATCAAATATTACTGTAACATTAAGAGAAAGTGTGACAAACACTGTAAAGTCAGAACAAATGCCAGTCAGCTTTGGGCAGCGTGGCGTGAGAATAAACTCACCAAGTCGAGACATCGTTTCTGCCTCTTCCTTACTTCATGCTCAAGGCCTTCACATTCTTTTCTCTTCTTGCTCAACTCACTTTCCTGTAGAAACAGAAAAGCCCAGAAGATTAGAGCTGTGAAATACAGACCAAAAAATGCAAAGAATATTAGAAAACAAAAGTGAAGTATTGAGTTTGCATAAGCTGCAACACAAGCACAATAACAGGAAACATGTGAAGGTCTCAACAAAACATTTTAGTTAATTCTAAAAAAAAAGTAAATAAAATAAGCTTCCATAGGCTTTGTCTGCACAAACACCACCAGTTTCATATTACTGAGTGAAGTATAAATGGGCATATTGACATATTTAGTTTTTATTACTTGTCTCCTTCTCTGCTCTGTGGAAGGCTTTTTTTACTGTAGAAGCAGGTACCTCACAAAAACAAATGCAACAAAAACCAAAAACTGCTTTTAAAAAGTAGTGATAGCAGGAAAATGTGGGTTTAGAGAAACATGCTGGATTATTCCTGCAATGGATAATTACCATTATCAAATAGCACATACACACACACACACATATATATATATATATATATATATATATAACAATAAAATATTTAATTTTATTTTTTTTACAAAACCATTAAAGGGCCCCTTTCTTAAATATTTCTGCATTTTTTTTTTTCTAAAGTGCACTTGACTGTATTGTCTCTCATTCAAAAAGCAGTGTTGGCTGAAACACTGTATCTAAACTGCTGTAGGCTGAACAGGTCGACATTCACAAATTCAAGACTCTAGAATTTATGAATTTATTGTCACATGCATAGAATAACAGGCAGTTACACTGTCCAATGAAATTTTTACTTTGCCAGTGATCCGTTGGCAAAAAAAAAATATATATATATATTAAAAATGTAGTAATAACCTACATACAGATTACAGATCCTCAGAATTCACATCCAATAATAGTTGCAGCATTAATGTCTGCAATGTGCTTTATTGCAGTATATCAGTGTGATGGTCCAATTAAACAGACACAAAATCCATTGTGCAGTATGTAGATGTACAGGTTCTCATGACATCACAAGAACGGTGAAAATGAGCTGTTCAATTTATAAATACAGACTTTTTACGAGTCTGAGGTACCCTTGAGCAAGGCTGTTTTTTACAAAATTTCTATATTGTTGATATATCACATGAACCTCTTCAGTAAAAGAACTTCATTTATAAATGATAAGGGCCTTTAACTCATATCAAGTCTTCAGTAGCTTTATCTGAGAAGCGAATATGAGCTGCAACATGTTTTTAGATGATTCACAGACACAATGAAAGGCATGAGGGTGGGCATGTAATGTGAATAACACTCTATAAAGTGGTCTATTGCTTTAATTTCCATACTGACCCCTGACATGGGCACTCGGAGGACTTACAAAGCTTAGCACCCTTTAATTACGCTAAATGCAGCTTACACAGAGGACCAACAAAAAGCAGAAATCAGCTTATTGGCCAACAATGGCAATGGAAAGGCCATCAGGACTGACCCAGGCTGGAGTGTAGAAGCCGGATGGACAGAGGAGCTAATTGCTCTCAGAGGTCAGATTAGCGCTTGACCCCAATGTCAGTGTGTTTCGCAGCAGGAGCAATACAGATGATTAAAAAGCGTAAGAGAGACGCCTGTGACGTGGGTAAGTGTGTAGCTACATGCAGCATGTTCACTGCCGTAGGCTGCATCCAAAGTTATGATAATTCAATAAATAAATGCTTTTTCCTTCATTTCCACTGCTCCCTGGGTGCTGCCCACGTAGGCCTGCCCACTGCTCCTACACAGAATGCAGAGGTCACCTTTTGTTGTGGTGCACTGTGCGCTGTGGCGTGTTCACAATGACGAATAAATCACTCACTTTCACGTAAAAGAGGGAGATCATACAATTATATATATTAAATATTTAAATATATTAAATATAAATGCGTTTAAGCAGATGTGCTTCTGCGTGAGTGGCGTAAATACCTGTAGCCATGCTAGCATTTGTGGATAAAATTAGCATCTCTTGGTTTAAGGCATTTTCTGATTTAAAGATGCTTTAACCAATAATTACTACTCACTAATCACTAATATCTCAGTTCTTTTCACGTATTACATTCAGAGACAAGGTGCTGTGGCATCGCTTACTCTACAACAACAGTACGAATGGTTATTCTAGAATTTTGTATAATTTTTGTAACCAAATTCAACCTTATTTATTCACGTCCGCTGGTAGCATTTCTCTGTGGCTGCCCACCACGTCACAATCTTTGTCGCCATTGAAAAAAAAAATTGAGGGCTTTCAATTTAAAACAAGTGAGAGAAGTGGAGATATTACTCCCACCAGAAACTGAAGCCTCTCCTCTTGTGTCTGATCCTCCTGGTGGATGCTGCGAGTGCTCTGCTCAGGCGTCACTTGTGGTGTGGACTCCTCCGCCTCCTCTCCAGGAGTCTTCTCCCCTTTAGCAGGGGCCTCATCTAATACTGGGAATGGGGTTTCAGGTGCAACCTGGTAGGGGCAAAAACACAAGTTTAAAAGAGGGCAGCTACCAGTACAGTATATTTAATAAATATATTTTTAAAAAATCATGTATAAACAATGATGTATGCTTAACCTTCAAACTTGTACAAAAAAAAAAAAAAAAAAAAAAGGTCCGCAGCTCGGTGACACAACACCGCCCAGCGTCATTGGTCAATACAAAGCCTACAAGAATGTGCTTTGTCAGCTGACTTGTTGGCTGGTCTAACCTTAGCCAGAAAGCTAATGTTGAGTAACGCTGAGCAATGTTGGACTTGGCTTTGAATAATTTAGCATTTTATTGAGAACAAATAAATCTAATGTGATGTGGTTTTGTTACGTCTCCAGCATGGCATTATACGCTACCAGGAGTGTTTCAGAAGTGAGAGTATTGTCTGTCTAATTTTGCTGAATTGCTAAATCGTCCATTTTTGCATGTCTACCATAAGCCACGTAGTAAATCCATTACAGATAAGTCCAGTTATGAATGACATGGATCAAAGATTTGTTGCTGTGCTTATTTTACAGATAAAGTGTCTGTAAGCATGAGGAGAACTGGCATAGACATTGCGGTGAATGGGAAAAGCAGTCCCACATCTCTCCTCTCTCTAAGGCTATAACTCCCGATGATGGAGGACACAGTACTTTGGTATGTTGTTGTTTAACCATTGTTTCATATGTTTTTAATGTACATTTCTTATACTCTGCATGTTAATTCAATTTATTTGCATGCAAGTTACATTAGTGTTATAATACATTTATAACACTTTATAAGAATTGGCACTTATGCCACAACATGTCAAATATCAGTAAGATTTATAAAAGTATAACCAGGTGCTACAACATTGGTTATTCCTGACCACTGTTTTTTAACTGAGGTAAATTTGCAAACCTGGATTAGATCATTAAAATTTCATATTGTGAGCTATTGTGCCTTTACTTGTGACTGGCTTGACCCGAGCAATGACTTGACTTGTTGGACTTAAAGCTTGTTTGATTCTCTCCACAGTAAACTGGGAATCACTTGAGACATGAGGATTGAGACTTGGCACATGCTTGTGATTGGCATATGTGTGACTTACTCCCACCTGAGCAGATACATATCATTACCAAAGACTAGTGACGAAAGCTCACCAAAGTAGGATGGTTTGCATCTTGTAAATTAATTGTATGTTTAATTATTCATATTTTGTATATAATAACATATAAAGAAAAATGTCAGCAAATGCAGATGCGATACACAAGGAACAATTAAGGCAAATGTAACAGTTTCTTAAATAAAAAAGTACAGCTAATATGTTCTGGGTAGAGATATATAACAACATTAATAGTGTTACTACTCAAACTGGGTTGCCAGAGGCAACCGGCTGAACACGAGAAAGGACAGAAATCCATAATTACTAAAATGGCTATAGAGACCATATTGAATTGTACTTGCTTATCTAAACAACAGTGGGGATCAGGGACAACTTTTTATTTAGATTTAATATAGTAATATTACATAAAGCGAACGTAACTATTTGTCATTGGGAACACACTCAAGTACCACAATGAAATGTGACCTCTGCATTTAACGCACCACGCGTGCACACGTCGAGCATTGGGCTGCTACCGACAGCACCCGGGGAACATAGTAGTTGGACGGTACCTTCCTCAAGGGTACCTCAGTAGTGCCCGGCCTGGGACCTGAACCTGCAACCTTCAGGTCCCAAGCCTAACCACTAAGCCACCACTTATTAATAAAAATATTTTATATAATAACGTATTAATAAAAAGTAATTGATTATTTGTCATTGTGAACACACCACAGCACAGCAGACAGTGCACCACAAGGAAATCTGACTTCTATATGTAACCTATCGGTGTAGGAGCAGTGGGCAGCTGACGTGGACAGCATCTATGGAGCAATTTTTGGGGACGGTACCTTGCTCATGGTACCTCAGTGGTACCTGTACCGGTCTAGGCTTTGGAATGGCAACCTTCAGATCACAGGTGCAACTCTTTAACCGTTAGGAAAAGCACAGGGTCTTAAATGAATCATGTGTAATGAGTCATATGACTGAACTTAGAGGAAATGTTCATTTAAACTGCATAAATGTCACATCCCTATATACACCAAACAAACAGATATAACAGATCCTTGTGTGAAACTGCACATTATGTGTTTTGATATGTGGCTAAAGGATAAGGCTATGTCGAACATGAGAGCTGGATACACGCAACACTGCAGCTCCAGTGGTAAAAAATGTATGTTCCTCGCTTTCTTTTGATGAGGCCCAACTATCTTCAGCACCCTACTCGGGCCTAATTACTCTTTAAGTCTCATCATTCATATCATTCAGCTTTAAAAACATGATCCTTAAATGTCAAATATCAAAAATGGCTGCCTCAGCCTTGAGGCTATCAAGCAGCAGGAGACCGCGCGCTAACTAGGAGAACAGCAGCTAGCAGAACAGATGACATTAGTCTTCTCTCTGAGAGTTAAGAGTCAAGCCTCCACAGCTAATTTTAGCGGCTACACCTACTTATACTCTCAGTGGAACTGTGCCACTGTGGCCAAGGCTATGACCTGGTAACAGGATAAAACGTGCAGCATGTGTTAGCCATTAGCACTGTTAGCATAATTGGTGCTTACTGTAGTCACGTTAGCATTAGGAGTACATGCTTTCACTTACTGGCACACAGAAAATGTTTATATTGTAAGAAATGCTGGAACAAGATATGCAAAGTAACTTAGTCGCACATGGTGAAAGTAGCGCTTGAGAAAAGTAAGAGATGTTGGATTAGAGAAGCCCTTTACGCAGTCATTCAATTAGTGTGAAGGTCAACAGTGACTGCATTTGTATTGCACCACAAAGGGGTCATTCGATGGGTCTAGATCAATCTACAAACGCTGACTAAACAGAAAACTATTTTCAAGTTGTTCAGTTGCAAAATTGAGAGGCAAATTAAGAGCTTTTCACATCATAGTCTTATACACTACTATCAAGCTCAGTTACCAACACTGTCAGGGACAAAAAATTATGGGTTTATAATTGCGGTGTAGCATTACACCAGTGATATTTAAAAAAATAATTATACAGTTATACTGCAATTAAAATGATGCAAATGACACTATTATAAAAGATCCAGTGCTAGTAATTATGCGGTTCACACTCCAACCATGTAAGGGACACTTGCCATAAAACAAAGAAGAAGAAACATGTAGCTAGCTAACATGCAAACTGCTACTAGCAAAGCACGTGCTGATTTTGCAAGTCGGTAGGGGCCACACGTCAGAGACAAGAGAGATTGAGACACTCATTCGCACCTGTTACTGGATTTTTAATACATAAATTATTAAATAAACCAAAAAATAAAAATTAAAAATAAGGGGGTGTTCGGAACCTTTGCCTCTATCATTCTGCTCATTTGGAAGTGAAATTCATTTGCCATAAATAAATTCATTCATTAAAAAAAAAATAATAAAAATTCTGAGCTCAGTAGAACTTAAATGCAGACAGTATTGCCTTATTAAAGTGTCCATACTGTAGGAAAAATTTCTTTCCACAGATTTCTTTAAAAATATTTGTCACAGTATTTAAACAGTTTAAATTGAAAATGTACTGTTCACTTCGTACAGTCCATAAATGCTTCAGCCTACAGAAGTGTTACCTCTCCCACCCGCCAAGTTTTACGGAGAGTAAGTTTTAAATTATAAGTGTTTTATTCTGGATTGCTTTTGAACAAGACACAAGACAGGGAAGTCAATCAGAACAGATGGCATTAACATTCATCGGTCTTAACTGAACAGTGGCAAAAACAGATGAGTCATGAAGATGAGTTTTCAAAACATAAACTCACACAAAAGTTATTAGCAGATCTCAAGACAAAAAATAACCATATATGATACTGTCAAAGTATATCAAATCAGTGTAGAAACAACAGTGTTAAAAAAGGACAAAAATGGACAGCATTTTTTTTTATGTTGGCCTAAGGTTAAGGGGAAACTAGAGAGCTAAGCATTATAACGAATTAAGGTTACATTGATTAAAGAGTGCCAGTGTTTCTTAGCTCTGTTCACTTGTGAGCCTCCAGTTGACCTCCATTAATCACTGTAGCTGACAGTTGAAACTCACAGACACGTGGGTTGGTAGGTGCAGCCCAATGACGTCTACAGATTGCTGCACTGTGAAAAGATAACTAGTTCCCAGTACTGATGGACTTGTGCATCAGTGTTAAAACCAGGGCCGCTTCTGCCATACACAGTCACTTATGACCCCCTAACCACCATGGTCCCCTCTCTCCCAGCCACAGTATGCACTTTTTGAAAACAAAACAGATAAAACTGCATTGAGCTCAGAGATTTTTATTTTTTTCCAGATCAAAATGACTTTTTCTTATATTTTCTATGCTTGTACACAAAGGAAGACGACTGTTGTCTGGGGACGCAGTATGTCAGTAGGCCCCCTGAACATTCAGAAATGGTCTTGGTAGAGTGTTACTCACTAATGTTCCTCCTTCACTGCTACAATGAGCCTAAAGTTAATAATGCACAGGCTCCTGTAGCATATAAGTATAGAACTGTTGCTTATTTTGTTGTAATAGCCATTATAGACGATGCTCTAACCGTCATTATTTAAAGGAATCTACTGAACATAAATAATTTTTTCACTTACCCAAGATGCAGTAGAGTCCCCAAGATATGCTTGATGTTCAAATTTTGCTTTTTTAATTTTAAACAGCAGCTTTAAGGCTAATAACCAAGTCAATACTACAGTGACAATGTTGTCTGCATTGGCTGCCTGCATTGTTGGACTACACAAAAAAGTTGCTCAATTTTAAGTCACACTTAATCCACATCGACACTGACAAACTTAGAGCTAGATGCAGTTTGATTGGGTTAAAAGAAGTTTTAGGGATGTGTTTATAGAAAGGAATTGGGTGACTATTGACTTTAATGTTTGCAACGTTAGCCTCATATCTCCAATTTAAAGCTAAAGAAGCAAAATGTAGACACCAAGCAAGTCTCGGCTAACTGAATACATCTGGGGTATGTGAAACATCACGCCAATGTGATACCATATATAAACGCTTTGTTACTAAAACAGCAGCTCTGGTAGCAAGTAGGCACATAGGCATATATGGCTATGTTACATAAGCAGTACTTGCACATCATGCTAGCATGTGTTCCCATGGACTGCTAAGCCACATGCACTCTACAACATCTACAGTATGCATTACACAAAAATTCAAGCCTGTATTAGTATTCATCACTAGAGGTTTGTGACCTCCAGCACCTACCCTGATGGCTAAAGCTGCACTATTTTAAGGCCTACAGCCAAGCAAGCATTACTGGAACTTCAGCAACTTAATGTCCTTGCAGAATCTGGACACATCAACTGTCTAGACTTAAACACTGCATGTTGCTAAAGCTAAGGTCAGTTCAATAAAAAGGGAGAGGAGGCTTAAAGCTAAAACTACCAAACGTTTGATGCATAAACTGCTACCTACAGCTAATGAGTCAGCACAGCATCTGTTCCGTATGAAATTTCGAACACAAATCTGACGTTTCTAGTCTATGCTAATTCCAGAGCTAGTGCAGTGCCGGTAGATCAGATGCAGTAGGCCCTGGTTGCCATAAGCACATTGCAGTAATCCCTGTGGACTACTGAAACGGGTAACTGGATCACTTCTTTTAAAAGCATCTTAATGGATTGACCCGATCGCTGTTTCTCTCTCTTTTTTTAAATGCATATCAATGCATTGACATTGACGTGCCACACGTCTCTTTCGCGCGCAATCCAAATTCCCCACATCTGGCCAAGCTCAAAATCTCTGACAGTTACATTAGCAGAGATTTTGACAGTCGTAATTCAAGCTAGGCCTCGGGTGGCTCCTCGCTCGCTAGCTAACTTTCCCCCTGGAAATGGTGTGAGAGTCTCGCATCAACCGAGACAAATGAGGGATTTCCAAATGCATGCATGAAAAATATTTCCCTGAAGCTACATGACCTGGCAGGAAAATCCATGGCTGCACAGTGATCATGCACAGTCACACGTCCATTAATGGACGGGATAGGGGAGGACGGGGAAGTGTCATAATCTGTGCTAGCTGAACAGATGCACACACAGACAATCCTCATATGCACAAAGCGTTTGTGTGTTACATCACTGGACAGGCACAGATAGCTTATGGGATGCTAGCTACTGACAATTTGCTAGCTTAATGTATTGGCATGTCATGCATACTTGCATACTGCAGTCAAACCGCTGGCACTGGCAGTGCCACACACTCACCCACCTATATACATTCACACATGCATACACAAAAATATGTACACACACACACAAACACACACACACACACACACAGACCTACCCCTTTCCTGTGAGCTGAGGGGAAGTCAGGTGTCCCCCTGGGCCCTGTGTGTTAAAGCTGAGAGAGCCGTCTTTGGTTTGCTTAGGGTTGGAGTGTTATACCTACCATCCAAAACCCTCTCACCGCTACCAGGGCAACAGCCAGGGGATTACTGGACCATACCATTCTGTGGACAGAGGGGATTAAAGTACACACAACATGGCGCCTTTCTGTGCAAGCATGACCATGCGTGCTTGCGTGCGTGTGCGTGCGCGTGTCACAAATGACCAGATTACCAGTGCTGTCATTCTCATCCAGGCTTTGGAGCAACAGAAGGGAAATATCAGAGCCAAACTTCAAGTGGTCAGCGAAACTGGACGCTTTTTTAGAATGCTGAATGCCTGGCAACACGCACCAAGATAAACCTCGAGCCACTGCTCACAGTATTTGCGGGAGCTAAGGAAAGGATATTACCCCCCCGGACCTTTTTGCTCCAATCCCACTGGTAACGCCTAAGGCCAGAGGAAAAATACAGAGATCCCTGAGGACCAGTTACAGAGCCACTTTAAATCGTACAGTGGTACTTCACAGATATTTCTAAATTTCTGTAAAATGCTGTGAAACCTCAGAAATCTTTTAATGGCAGTTTTTAGAGGAACAGGAAATATCGAGTCAATATGCCACCTGAGACACCCAAAACATTGTTTTAGGAAAATATTTGCAACCACATTTATGTTCACTGGTGGTTTTGGAAAGTAAATAAATAACTATACTGGATAAAATGAATGTTACCTATAATAATTTCCAGATGGGGCCTTGTAGATTGTCCAAATCCGTATCTCTGCAGCCGGGTAGGGAACTCCGCCATCATAACCACATCATTGTATTTTACTAACTCGCTTGTATCTTGAAAGTGTATTGTATAATCTCCTAAACAAAATCCTTGTTAACACTATAGAGCAGCTGCACATGAGCCTATGGCCACCATGACCTGTGCCAAACTCAGCTACAGGGGTAAGAAGCCCCCGAACACTAGAAAGAGGAGCAGTATAACTGCTCTTTGGGGTGATGGAGCTTTTGGATGAGCAGGTGTCTACAAAGGATAAGGACAGTGTGAGGAACAGTATCAAGTAGGCATTTTCAACACACTTCTACCAGTTATACAGTTAAGTGTGCGTGTGTGTGTCACACACTCTCTTGCCATCTCTCTCTGTCTTTCCCTCTGGCTTAAGTTCATGGCTAGGAGTCAGCTCATTAGGCAGTGTGGCAGATGATGGTGTAGTCCATTATGTAAGAGCAGCAAACAGCATTTATGCCAGTGTAAACACACACTAAGCCCTGCAAACCCCCCCCACTGGACAGAAACCCCATATTAACAGCAACGCGCACACACACACACACACACACACACACACACACACACACACACACACACACACACACACGCTCCTCCACATTTATATCCTGCCCTAAGCCCAGAGGATGACCCGAGCCCTCAGATTTGCTCGACGCTACAACGTATGGTGCATGACCCTGAGGTTTACAGTAAAAATGCAGAGTAATGATCGTATTATGACTGTTACACGCTGTAACGGCTGCAGCAAAACTGCCTGCAGCTGCCAAGCAGAAAGCGCACATCGCATTATAACTGTGTTTAAGACACTGGGGTTAAAACGGCCACATAACGATCACGTGATAACGCCAACTGTTTGACACTTCAGAGTTGTAACAACACGGCAGAGTAAAGATCATGCTGTGACCGTGGAAGCATGATGAACAAGATGAAACGGTTTCAATACACTGAGACTATTATTCAGTTAAACATGTTAACTAAAAACAAAGACCACCATCACATGTGTAATGTTCTCTTTTGCAGTTTGCATTTATTTATTCATTTATTATTATTATAAGCATTTATATGCAATATTATAGGTTTCTGAATTTTTTAAAGACATCTTTTGAAATGCTTCTTTGTTTATATATATAATCTAAATATATATATATATATTTATATAAATAAATATTTTTGCCAACATTAAGAAAAAGTTGGGACAAAAAATTGTTTACCACTGTGTTATATCTGCTTTTCTTCTAAAGACCTTTTTAGATCACATTAAAACTATTAATATATTATTAAATAACATTTAGAAACATAGGATACAAATTGTTGCACTTGAGACAGTAACAGAATGTTATATTAGTTAAGTAAGTTACACTGCATAAATTCCATAATAAATAAGTGAACTGGTAGAGGTGATGGGTTTATGATTGGGTATAAAGGTCTTTACGTGAATTTAAGTCTTTCATCAAGATTTAGAGAATCTGGAGAAATCTTAGTCTGTGTGGGGCAAGACTTACATTCTTAGTGTGTGAACAGGAGTGACCTTTGAGCCCTCAGAAGGCTTGGCATGAGAAACCGTCATGCTGCTGTGATAAATATAGTCACATGTCACGAGTGGTGGGTTGTTGAGGAAGCAAGTGCAGCGAGTTAAATACAAAAAAGGATTTTATTAAACAAAACGCGAGAAACTATGAGACAAATGGGAACTAGGGTAACATGACGAACAACATACAACGAACAGCGTGATAACACAGACAAGGCTAGGGTATACACAAACAGGATCAGGAGCTCACGACAACTATGGCAGGACGACAACGGCAAACAACCGACAAAGACAGAGGCAAACGCACAAGACTAAATAGGCACATGAAACACGAAACACCTGACAGGGTGTCGACGAGAATCAACAAGGCGGGATGGGGGCGTGGCTAAACACAGAACGAACACGAGGACTAAAGCACATGGCTAAACCAAAACAAAACTTAGACAAGGACACGACGGAACCTCAAAGCCACACGGGTTTGGGAGTACTTCAGAAAACCACGGTCACTTAACAGGCCACATTCTGCACGCACTACAACAGCATGACCTCAAACACAGAGCGCTTGGATGACCTGAAAAGCAGTCCAGACTGATGCCCTATTCAAAATGTTTGCTGCTCATGAAGAGGAGAGTCCGACAACAGCCACCACACAAAAACTCCACATGCAAAACCACAACAGTTACTATCCACAGTTCCCAAACAATCAAAAAGTGCCTTTAAAGGGGAAGTCGGTTTAACTCCGTGGTAAACACGCCTCTGTCCCGACTTGAGTGTTTTATTCATCTTTACAAAATACATTCAACCTGGTGAGTGAAAACATTTGAAATCTTTTCTTTGCACTTTATTCAAGAGAATTAACAAATAACAGATCCTTCTTACTGCACTTTACAAAATGTCCCAACTTTCCTAAAAAAACTGGTTTGTAAAATATTGATTGTGACGACACCTCTAAAACAATAAACATTGAAGTTCATGTAAAAATGTCCCTCCCAAGATGTATGGAATACACCAGCCTCTCTCTGTTCCTCTATAGTGCTTTACCACGATGTACAGTGCTCTCTCTCTCTCTGTGTTTACCCCCCAGCAGTGCCAGGCATGTAGCATCAAAACAGACAGGGACATTTTAGGTAGTGAGTGCAGGTAATTTCCTAAAAAACCTCAGTAAATACATGTTATTTCTGTATTGTCCCTACATAACACCATGTCCCAACATAAACTCACTACTAACTACACACACACACACACACACACACACACATACATACATATAGGTGTGTGTGGGGGTATATGTGTGTCTGGGTGGGGATATATATGTGTGTGTTTGTGGGGGTGTGTGCATTTAACCCATCACACGTGCACACGTGGAGCAGCGGGCAGCTATCAACAGCGCCCAGGGAGCAGTGTAGTGGGACGGTACCTTGCTCAAGGGAACCTCAGTAGTGCCCCGGGCTGGGACTTGAACTTGCGACCTTCCGGTCCCAAAGGCAGTGTCCTAACCACTAGGCCACCACTACCCACCATACATACCCACTGTGTATGTGGGTATGTATATGTGTGTATATACACATACCCAGACACACACTCGGGTAGAATCCTGGTTGACCAGCAGCTCTTAATCCAGGTCTATGTTTACTGGTGTGGCAGGTTTTGTTTGTAGACTAGAAAGCACCCGTTTACATCACGCTGGGTAAGAGCATCTGCCAAATGCTGTAAATGTAAACGCACTGCATGTTATTTCTTTTTATTAAACATTCACATGTGTATAACTCATGGTAGCTTGTGCACACATGTTTTATATTTGTTTCTTTTTATTGTTTCGCCCTTTTCTCCAAAAAGTTGCAAAAACTAATTTCATCTTAATTCTTTATTTAATGAATGATTCTGACCTCAGCTCTCTGAACTCTCAAACTCCTCCCTGATCTGCTCATTTTATTCCATCAAGAGAAAATGTCTGGGTTACAGGCAATGGGTTCACCTCAGTCTGCCCCAAACATCTCAGTGACCCATGGCTCAAGGACCAAAAAAACCAATTAGGCTCCCCGCACAGGGACAAGCATACATTACACGGACAAACGTATTGGGAGACCCGGCCATCACACTGGCAGGAGCTGACTTATCCCTGATTTATTGTAAAGGTGGCAACCTATGACGGTGCTTTGCCTGACTTCACTGGGCACTTCAGAACAACCCATTCTTTTACAAATGTGTGTAAACCTGGCTAGGTGCTTGATTTTACCTGTGGCAATGGGTGTTTTTTTAAATGACTAACAGAGCTACAACCACTGACATTCCAGTGTAATGTCCTGCTAATGGCCCTGAAGAAGAGCTTCATTCCAGAGGTTCTCAGTAATGACTGTAAAGTTCAGTGTTATTCAAGTGGCATTATATTTTTACTTTATATATATATTAATAATAATGAGCATATTGTACTATATATATTGTGTGTGTGTGTGTGTGTGAATACACTCCTTCCTGAACTTGTGAATAAGAACCTGACACTGAACCAGAACCAGGTTTGGGGGTTGTGGAATGTGCAGCTTTTCACACTTCAGCTGAGAGCAGATGCATAACAAAAGCCTTGGTGCATGAGAAGGGGGCAGGCTTGTGGGCAGACTTATGGGTGGGCAATACAACTGAGGGGGTCAACGATGAGAGACTGGTCAATCCCGGCAATCCCAGTGTTAAACACCTGAATTCAATGATTAGAAGGTGCATCCCTGTATTTTTGCCTATATGTTGTAACTGTACATCGTATGACTCGCAGAAAGACTCTGTTTTTTAACAACACACCTTACCAGTTAGCTTCCATCAACACCATGTTTATCGCACACTTTTTGAAAACATAGTTCCTAACCATTTTCAAACAAATCCTGTAACACTTCACTGTGTGTGGTTACATGAATTTAAATAGGAAGTCTACAAAACTTTACAAAATGGCATCACAGTGCAATGCAGTATGGGCCGGGGCCGCCATGTTGCATGGCAACAAACCAAAACAAACAATGCCGCAACGCATGTACAGCACAAACAAACCTACAGATTTGTACTAGTTATGCTGAATATGCTTAAAACTAGTTTTACAGAAAGAAGAGGCTCCAACCAGTGGATACCTAGTGATTAGGACATTGCCCTTGGCACCTGAAGGTTGCAGGTTCAAGTCCCGGCCTGGGCACCTCTTGAGTAGGGTATCCTTCCACTACACTGCTCCCTGGGCGCTGTTGGGTGCTGCCCGCTGCTCCACGTGTTCATGTGTGATGTGTTAAATGCAGAGGTCACATTTCATTGTGGTGCTTGAGTGTGTTCACAATGACAAATAGTCACTTTCACTTCACCCAGAAGCAAAGAAACACTGTACTGAAAAAAATGAACAATATCAGAGGAGTCAAGTCATATTAATTACCCAAAGTGGAATAGATTGATTACTCTAACGTTGTACCTGAGCTCACGTTTCCCAATATTTTTACCTAACTTCAGGGGTGGACTGGTCATCGGAAGCACTGGTAGTTTTCCCGTATAATGAGGAAAGGTCTGTTCTGATTTTTGCCACTGTAGGGCCTAGTCATGTGTGAAGCTGTGCTACGCAGTGTCACATGAGGACAGTGTGGTCTGAGACAGTGCTTACTTGGTCTTCCTTCTGCTCTTTCTCTGCTCCCTGTTCGCGGGCTGAGCTGACGGAGAGCTGCCTCTGCAGACGCAGCACCTCCTTCTGAGACTCCTTCAACAGCCGCTCGAATTCTCCAGTTCCCACCTGGCCAGGATAACCCTACAGAGATGGATGAGGGGAAGGGGAAATAGAAGGAGAGAGAGAGGGAGAGGGAGAGAGAGGGAGAGAGAGAGAGAGAGAGAGAGAGAGAGAGAGGGAGAGGGAGAGAGAGAGAGAGAGAGAGGGAGAGAGAGAGAGATAG
>JBBPDA010000081.1:11089107-11103871 GCA_037974385.1 Arnoldichthys spilopterus | reverse complement strand
TGCAAAAATACACCATGCAAAAATACACCATGCAAAAATACACCATGCAAAAATACACCATGCAAAAATACACCATGCAAAAATACACCATGTCGCACTCCACCAAGCCAAAATCCAACACATTAACCCACAAGGACTTAGACAAACACAGGGGTATATATAGGGAACAGGAAACGAGAAACACCTGACAGGAATCAAGGAGCAGCAGATGGGGGCGGAGACAAGGCGGGGCAAAAATCACATGACATAAATCACACAGACTAGACTAACAGAACACAAAGACATAGATCAGACAACACTACATTTGGCTGACGCTTTTATCCAAAGCAACTTCCAAGACATGGAGCAGTGTAGTGGGACGGTACCTTGCTCCAGGGTACCTCAGTAGTGCCCGGACCTTCAGGTCCCAAGGGCAATGTCCTAACCATTAGGCCACCACTGCCATAGCTTTGTCTGGTCTCTGTGCTCCTCCCCTTCCCAGGTGTCAGCCATCTTGGTTGGTGTATTCTTACCCCTGTATTTGCGCTTGTCTTTTTATGTGGTCACTGTTGAAATTTCTGTTGATAGTGCTGTTGTAAGCATTGTTGATGTCCTTGTCGGTTTTATGCTGTTTTACCCACTGTGTAAGTCTTGGTTTGGTTTCAGCCTGTTCATGTATTTAGATTTAGTGTTAAGTGATTTTGTTAAATAAACCAGTTCGTCAGTGAAGCTCGCAGTTACTTCCTTAACCAGAACCTGACAGTTTTGTATTATACTGTTTGTATGCAGTATTTCTCCTCGTGCTATGTAACTGCTGTCTATATATACACATTTTACTTAATTACTTACTAAATGCATCAAAAACATGACTGTAAACCTACCTTTACTACAGTATATGGCCAAAAGTATGTGGATATCTAACTGACACATCTAAATATAAACTTAAACATTCCATTCCAAAACCATGAGCATTAATGTGGAGTTGTCTCCCTTTTGCATCTATGGCAGTGACCACTCCTCTAGGGAGGCTTTCCACAAGATTTTAGAGTGTTTCTGTGGGAACTGGTCCCAGTTTAGTCAAAAGAGCATTTGTAGAATCAGGCACAGAGGCTGGATGAAAATGTCTAGCTTCTATTTAGTATTCAGATTGATTAAGGTCAGGGCCCTGTGCAGGCCAAAGGAGTTCCTTCACACCATGAAGCGTCATCAAAATCATGCGTCTTTATGGATCACGGCAGCATAATCTTGCCAGAACAGTAAAATGACCTCTCTCAAGCTGATACAAAGGTTGAAGCATATATTTTTCTAAAATGTCTTTGTGTACAGTGACATTATTCTTCATTGGAACTAAAAGTTTGAGTCCAAACCCCAAATAACAGCCCAGTCTTGGTAGCACTCCTCCATCAAACGTTATGGTTGATTTGTGTGCAGCTACTCAGCCATGGAGACCCATTTAATGAAGCTTCCAATGCCCAGTTCTTGTGCTGATGTGATTTCTAGAGGCAGTTTGGGGGTCTGTAGTGATGAAACACCAGAGGATAGGCCATTATATATATATACATTATATATATCACACTCAGGGGTACCTAGGCTGGGACTTGAACCTGAACCTGCAACCCTCTGATCATATGGACAAGTCACTAACCACTGACTACAACTCCCCTCTTATGCTTGCAATGAGGGTGACTTAAACAACACCTGAAGTCAACTGGACTGTGATAGCATGAGGACATGGCTCCCTATTCTGCTAGATGGAAAAGTGCCCCTGTAAAAAACAAATGGAGACATGAAGGCACCTGACCACATACACCTACAAATGACATATCAAATGTCATATTTTATCCTGCATGCACCCTCAACCACACACACTTTTGCACGTTGCACACACACATGCCACCTCCTTTCAGACAAGCAGGACAGCACCTTGCAGGAGTCCAGCCTGAAACTAGAGATGCTCAGGAAACTGTGAAGGGTTGGCTTTCGACTCCCTGTGTTTTCCTCCCCTCCCTAACGCTCACCATTCTCTAAGCGCACAGCAGGCAGGGAGCAGGTGTGAGAGCAATACATAACCATACAATAGCAAGGCCATTTTTGGGTTTATGTAACCCATAGGAAAGGAGGCCGGGTACTTATAGCCTCAGAAGGTTACGGAGATGAAAGACCCCGTATCCGTACGACCGGACTGCTCTTTTTTCTCCCTCCTTCTCCTGTTCAAAGTTCTCATGTCTAATGCCGAGAGGTGGAGAACGGTCCCGTGAAGTACCAGCTGTCCGAAATCACAGGACAAACTTTGCTTTGGCTTTTTTCTTGGGTGATAAAACTCATATTTTGGGATTCTATTGCTTTTTTTTTCCTCGTGTGGGGGAAAGAAAATAACTGCGATTGCCTAAGGTACGTTTCTCATGGTACTGATCTTCTCATGGACTCGCATTGCCTTTGCTTTCTTAAAAAAAGAGCCAAAAGAATTTGCTGCGAAGGGAAGTGCATTATTCAAAAAAGAATATTTGTCCTTTAGATATCTGTTAATCCTTGGCTAACAGAAGATTTCAGAATGTGGTAACTGACATGCAGAACTACAGAAAGAGCATGTACACTGCTGCATAGAAATATTACATCTTGGATCAGCCCCACCTGAGTGTTCTCACATTTGTCAGTGAATGGGATTTCATTATGCCATTAGGGTCATTTTGCTTCTTGCTGGTCATGTTTGTTAATGGGAAAGAGAATACACTGTTATTAAGTCTGGCGAAATGGATAAGGGCCTGATAAACACGCTGACAGACGCAATTCACCTGAAGGCCATCACAAATTCCAGCAATCTACCAAAGTTTTGGCGGAGAAAGGGAAAGAGTCGCTCCTTCTCTGCACTCGTTTGTCTGCGACTCTTTAAAAGGAGAATATTTTTTGTGCGCTCCCGAGATCTTTCAGCCATTTCTCAGAGTCGGAGAGGAGAGGAGAGGGAGGGGAAGTGAGGAACGACACAAAAGGCAACATTATTCCCCTGCGAATCCACACTGCATCCAGCCATGAATGGCGTATTGAAAAACACAACATTGGGGGACTAGATTATTTTTCATCCCTCATAACTGAGGCGTTTGTCCGCCGTCTCGCAGCCCTTTGCGTGAATGGTGTGCGGAATGGTCAGTGGCTGTGTTAAAACATCAGCAGGCCCTAATTGAAGGCACAAAGAGCCCTGTGATGGCTTTTTAGAAAGGGAGCTCCATGCAATTGACGCTGTCCAAACTCAGGCAATGGATGGCACGGTTGGCACACCATTGTCGAATGCAGAGATTTTCACAAGGCACTTCGTGTGAGATGAGTTTCGAGTCTCTGGGTTGTGAATAAAGTCTTGACTTTTTAGTAGAGGCCTGTAGTTTAGTCAGATTAACAGCAGAAGGCACTGGATTGCACAAAAATCAGGTTCAGCATGGCTTCAAATGACAAACCTTTAGTCTGAAGGACAGTACTGAAGCATTTCAATGACTAAATGCAGTGTTTAAGGCATGAATGGAAGCTCTAGTCTTGGATCCAGCACACCTGACCTTCATACTGTAGTCTGTACAGAAAGCATGCTAGTGTATTATGAGTGCAATAACTAATTTAGGTGATATTTTAGTAGGTTTTTAAACACAAATCACCATTGTCATGGAGGTCTGCAACACCTGCTCCAGCTAATTAGCTTCTTCAGAAGTGGTTAAATGAATTAGCATTAGGTAAGGGGAGGACAGTATGTTAGAGGTTTGTTAGAGCTAAAGTCTGCAAGATCTTCAGGTGGAGGGTTGGTAAACACTGTTTTAGAGGAAGATGATCTTAAGCATTCTAAAACGTTAGCTAGAGTAGCTGTTACTCTTACTAGCATGCTTCAGTGTTACCTGTTTGTCAGCCACAGTGTTTTTCCTTTAGTTAGGAATTTCAGAAATTTCTGTTTGGTTCAAATCAGAATAGCTGTTGTGGAAAGTGCCTTGGCCCGTGGTCTGGATTGAAGGAACATAATTTGGTCTGAACCAAATAGGTGGTCTTTGTCTGGATCAAACTGAACCAAGGTTCAGTTCATTTGCAGTGTGAAAATACTTTTTCGAATGGTTCAGACATTCAGAACAAATATAGGAAGTTGAGGTAGGTTATCGTCACCCACTAAAGAACCATAAGAGAAGACAAGTGAAAGCAGGCAGTGGAGGCCTAGTGGTTAGGACATTCCCCTTGGGACCTAAAGGTCACAGGTTTAATTTCCAGCCTGGGTACCACTGAGGGACCCTTGAGCAAGTTACTGTTCCATTACACTTTTCTGATAGCTCTGCTGTTGATTGCTGCCTACTGCTCCACTTGTGCATGAGTGATTGGTTAAATGCAGAGGTCACATTTCGTGGTGATTGAGTGTGTTCACAATGACAAATAGTCACTTTGACTATTTGAACAGCACCTGGGGAGCAGAGTAGCGGGACAGTACCTTGCTCAAAGGTACCTCAGTGGTGCTCTGACCAGAACTTTTACAAGCGACCTTCTGTTCACAAGGGCAAGAGCCTAACCACTAGGCCACATGAGCACATGGGGAGTGGAGAGGATGATGGAAAGAGGCAAAAAACATGCAGAAACCTATTTTCTGAGACCATAAGAAGATACTATAATAATATTAGTGTAGTGAAACACGGCCCATGTAGGTGGTGATGACAGGACGTAGGGATGTCATGCAAAGTTCTTTATTTTGCTTGCAAAGACGCACAAGGCATCTTGTAGTGCTATGATGGTTCTGGAGTCTGAGAGCCCCATTATCCGCAAATTTTGTAGATAATGTCTTGAACATGAGTTGCGGCAGAGTAATGTTTTGTTTAATGACACCTGAGATTTCCCAATGTCAAAAAACAAAAGAAAATGCCTGAAGTCAGAATACTGACTCAGTCCCGAGTTTCTCCAACGTCCACATTACGTTATCTCCAACATGGCTGTGTACATGTGAACAGCATATAAAATATTACTCATCCTTTTTAGTTTATCTGTGTTTAATAACCATACTCGCTGGTGGGCAGTAGTGGCCTAGTGGTTAGGACGCTGCCTTTAGGACCTGAAGGTCGCAGGTTCGAGTCCCGGCCTGGGCACTACTGAGGTTCCCTTGAGCAAGGTTTCGTCCCACTACACTGCTCCCTGGGCGCTGTTGGTAGCTGCCCGCTGCTCCACGTGTGCACATGTGATGGGTTAAATGCAGAAGTCACATTTCATTGTGGTGCTTAAGTGTGTTGACAAAGAGTCACTTCCACTAAAGATCACAGCGCTCTGTGTTCATCAGTCGACATCGTAACATTTAAAATTTGATGTAATATTTGTTTGAAACTTTCACTCCTACAGTCAACGCAAACAAGAATATGAATTTGTTCAGAAGCAAACCCTTAATTGCATCTCTGTGTCAGGCTGCATACTGTTCTGCACATTGTATACTGAGATATACTGTGTATTGTATATAAAGTATAGTAATATGTTGTATGTCAGACTAAATGACAAAAACACCTGGCGGCAGCCATGCTTTCAGTCTCACTCTTCAATGCATTTGGGTTGTAAATTACATAATTTCAACTTCCAGCATCTAAAGGCAGCATAAATGCAAGAAATGCATTGTGGAGAGGAGAATTGGAATAAGGAACCGCTATGATCAATACGTAGCTCAATAAGATTCACTTCTGCAGCCTGTTGCTTCTTTTCAACATAGGATAATGGTGGTCTGTGACCCCTGACCAGTAAACTGGTAACCGGTTTACTAACAAATTACAGTATGTATGGAGCCCCTAGCATCTAATCTGGGCAGGAAGTGAAGAGGTGACTGTAGCCACACAGTCTCATTTGCCCCCCCCCACCCCCCACCCCCCCCTACATCTCCGTCTTCCCCACATCCCTGGAGAGAGAGAGACGAGAGGCGCCCCGCTGGTGTCATCAGCTGCCTAAGCATTCTGGAGAGCCCCAGTGACAGATTCGCAGGAAGCAGCGCTTAGGCCCCGCCGACGGCAGTCATGGGCAGCAAAAACGGCTTTTTGTGCGCCCTCAGCCCCGGAATGTCCACTATCTGCCCGGCCGGAATATCAAATTCTCAGCTCGCCCTGGGATCCTGAGCCCCAGGCTGCTGCTCGCCCACATTCCAGTGGAAGGTCAGGAGGGATTTGGGAAAAACAAAAAACAGAAAAGTGGAAAAGGTCACGTGGACTCATCATGAGCATGGCTGACAGATGCATAACGACAGAGCTGAAGGAGCTTTTAAGTCATTTCTGGGCATTTATGGTTTACAGTAAATCTTACAGTATTTCGGTGACTTGAATTATTTTGGGCGAATATGCAAGTATCCATGTTTGTGCAGGCAGCTATCTTTGCCTATGAAACTGTTGGTTTGAACACTAAGTAGGGAATTTACCTTCAGGTCGCTGCTTGAAGTATGAGGTACTTTTCCAGAGTTTGGTTTTTCAAGAAGTATAAGATGATATGACAATGAAAGTCTGAAAATACTGATGAACAAACAAAAATGTGCATGAAGTTATCAAAGAAATATGCAGTGAATTACTGTATTTTTCAGTTTTCTGCTCATAAAAATATCAAAGGAACTGCAGGCAGTAATGTATCCATTACTAGAAAGCAAAATTAATATTTAAAATTTTAACTTATTAAGGCAAGTGCACTATATAGAAAAAAACGATGAAAATTTAAAATCCTATGGTTTAGCACCATATGGTTTAAAACCATATATCTATTAAGGGACCTTGGGATAAATGACCCTGAACTTGTGAAAGGCACTGTATGAATGCAACTTATTATTATATATGTAATTAATATTTCTATTAATAGTAACGTCAATATCCATATTTTTATCATAACCAATATGCAGGGATATGGAAGAAGGGCGTTTCTGTTGGTCTAAAATTGCAAATGAAATATACATTGTGACGTCAATGGGAATATTGTCTTTTTTAATTGCATTAATAAGACACACCATAACATACATATACAGTAAAATATATAAACATAACCGGCCCATCAAATCGCCAATGCACACCCTGCTCTACCTCTTTCTGAACCTGAGCTGAATGGTGACCAGTCAGGCTGTTGATATGTGGCATGGTAACTGATTGTGTCACACCTACTCAGCCACATGCTGAGATTCAATACTTCGGCTGTATTCAAAACGTGGGACATTATTATCTTAGGTGAAGCTTAAAAACAATATGAGTCTTTGGGACTCAGAACTAATCTATATCTCTACTTACACTTTCACTCAGAGCTTAATTCAGGGGTGCTTTAGCGCAGAGATTGTTAGTGGCTAACGCAGGTCTAGACATTATACAAATACAAAATAAAAATAAAAAGTCAAACATTCACAAATCTTTACCACAGTCAGATTTAAAACTTATTTTTAGCATTCAGTTCCAAAATTCAAAAATGTGGCAATTCCTATTACCTTATAGACTTCATGTATCAACTAGTAATACAGAAGTCAAGGATAATGAGGCTTTTGCACCATATGGTGAGAAGTATGTGGACACTACTCCTAATTTTTGAGCTGAAGCACATAGCCAGGCAGTCTCCACAAACACGGTCAATAGAATGGGTCACAATGAAGAGCTTATTGTCTTTAAACATGTCATGATCATAAAATGTCACCTTTGCCGTAAGTTGGTTTTGTGTTTTCCTGCCCTGCTAGATCTGCCCCAGCCAACAGTAAAGTCTAGTAGTGTATAATGGAAGCATCTAGTTGTAATGACAGCTCAGCTATAAAGCTATACACCATCCAAACACATTGCAGAGTGCTGAAGACTGTAGTGGCATCCTCTGCAGCAATGGAAATGTGTTTTCTAGAGTGATGACTCAAACTTCACTATCTGGGAGTCTGAGGGATAAATCTGTGTTTGGCAGATGTGAGCAGAACACTACCAAATGGAATGCATAGAGCCAACAGTAAAGTTTGGTGGAGGAGGGATAATGGGTTAGAGCTGTTTTTAATGGGTATGGGCCCTTTAGCTCCAGCAAAGGGTTATGTTAATGCTACACCATGCAAAGAAATTTTACACAGTTCCAACTTAGCTTCCTGTGCCCCAGTGGACAAAGTGAGGTCCACAAAGACATGGAACTCCAGTGACCTGCACAGATTCCTGACCTCAACCCAACTAAACGTCTTTGGGATCAATTATAGTGTCAATTTTAAGCCAGGCCTTCTTCTCCAACATCAGTGCCTTTTGATGGGCACACATTTCCACAAACACACTCCAAAATCTTAAGGTTATTATAGGAGCAAGAGAAGGTGGGAGACCCAATATTTATGACCACAGTTGTGGAATGGGATGTCTAATATGTTCATATGTGAGTAATGGTCGGGTGTCCACATACTATGTTGAGTATGTGTGGTTGTAATTTGTGACTGGTTTAAATTGGGGGTGTAAGCATCTGCCTTCATCAACTCATTTGTCCCCATTGAACTAGTTCTGCTTTAGTAATGGGTCTATATTGGGTGGGTGTGTGTTGAGGCCTGGGGAAATGGGTCATCCTCACGCTCCAGCAAATCATAGATACTAGAAGCTGGGCACATGCCAATTGTTAATCAATGAGAGTTATATATTTACACACTCACACATAAACAAAAACTAAACTATATGTGAACAGACAGTTTAAACAAGATCAACAAACAAACAGAGTAAGTTCTGTGCACATTCTGCTTTTCTGAAAAGGTCTTTCCATTAATAACCTAACAACCAATAACCTTATAAGTGCCATAATTCCACACTTGTTGAATCCCTTCATATATGTGAACCAGTTCTCTTTTAATACATGTGATTTCAAATATGTAAACTCATGTTGTGGTGCCAGGCCATTGGTCTGTATCCTCACCACTCCATGCTTCCTCTACTCCCATCAATACAATTCTGGTTGAGTCCCAAATGGCCCAGTATTTGATATTTAGTGCACTACAAAGAGTGTAAGAGCCAATAACTTCAGCCCTATGCAGTGCACTATACATCAAATAGGCAGCTGTTTGGGATTCAGCCTCTAAATAAGCCACATCCAGTGGCCTGAAGGCCTGGAATTGGTTGTTGTTGCTGCTGCTGTTGCTGTTACTGCATTTTTTTAAAACCCCAATGTACTATGAGAGAGCCAATCAGTGCGGAGAGAAGTGAAGTAGTAGCCCAGAGACTGGAGTGTGATGATGAGGCAAGACAAAGTATGCATGTAGATGAGGGAGAGATAGGAAGGAGCACATAAACAAGAAAGAACAGAAAAAATCTTTTTCACATACTGTATCTGTGTCTATGCCTGTATTTGTTTAAGGTGTCCAAGTGGGTCCTGTCTCAGGTTGCCATGCGAGGCCAGGGTTTATCAAACAGCCTGTGTAGGCTCTGGAAGTCTGCTGCCATTGCCCTCATCTTTCTGGCCTCGCTGCTGTTGGCCTTCACCGTACTCCTACAGCTTGGTGAGTACACAGGATTTTTATATGTCTATGTCTGTGTGTGTGTGGGGGTGTGGGTGTTATCTGCAATATCTGGTAACATTACTGCAGCATTTGTATTACAGTCGTGTGAAAAAGTAAGTAAACCCCATGGATATTTTTTTAAACATATTTCAACAAGCGAACACATTGCATAAAGGTGAAGCTGACCAAAACCACAGGGGAAAAAAAAACATTTCCAATCATTTATTCAACAAAATATCAACAGAAAGAAAGTACAGCCTTGGCCTCAGATGTTTTTCCTCCTTTAGCAAAAGTACTTTCTTGTAGGCTTTTTCATATTTTTTATGTAAAATAAATAGAGCTAAGCATGAGTGTGATGGGGCATGACTGCTCATTATTATAACATTTTTTCTTGAATATCAGAACAGAATTTGGTTCAAAGTTCACATTTGTGTTTTCACTGCTGAAAAGAAAAGTTTTTTTTCATAACTGATCCAAGTTCCAACCCCTCCACCATTCACTTTTAACAGATTCATTTGCAACACTGTCCACAAGGCGTACAAAATACAGTACTGTGCAAAAGTCATGATCATTAGAAGCTGTTTATCTGGGTAGTAAGTGCTTCTGTTTTCTCAAAAGACACTAATATTAGAATCAATACAAACAAAGATTTTATGTGCCAGTTTGTTGGCTTAACCATTCCCAGAGCTCGGATGCCTAATATTACCTGTAGTTTCCATCAACTTGCTGGTTTGGGCTCAATCAGTCCTTCATTAGATGAAATCAGGTGCTGATGGCACTTCACACACATCCATTCAATCACTGCAGGCATGGAAGAGAAAGCTGCAGCCAAACCTGTGTTATAAGCTCACATAATATAAACTACTGTTTAAACAAATCTTCATTCTTTTCACTGCTTTCCTGTTTGTTTGCATTAATTCTAAAGTTGACTTGTGTTTTTGCTGCAGAAAGACCTCACTGCTCAGACTTTTGCACAGTACTGTACTTGTGTGTAATATTATATTTGTTATTTTAATTATCTATAACAATCATCAAATGACAGCAATTATTGATGAAATGTGTTCCTGGTGCTATCGTCTGTGTTTTATGCAGCACACTGGGTGATGGTGAGGCAACTTGTATCTGTTTTGGAAAGAATTTCTTCGAGCTTAAGTCACTTTTGGGCTAAAACGCAAAATATGCTGTTCATGTCGGTCTGGACTGTGCAGACCTTTGTATATCAGGTCAGGTTCTCAAAGCTTGATGAGGTTTGGGTGTGGTTGGGCTTCTTAACTTGTATTTGGACTCAAATGTCAGGCCAAACTAAAGATCCAATCTGGAATATTTTAAATGAGAATCATACCCTACGATTAACCAAGTTGATTTGTGTCAACACTATTGGCAGCAGTGTCATTACACTGGTGTAGGTGATATATCAGGCTGCACTAGTAGCAGCACTCTGGCCTCTGCCCCACTGCTATGACTGTTAGTGTCTGGCCACAACACGTCTGACAGCAGGTGATGTCTCCTTCTGAGTGGCCGTCTGTCATCTGGGCACCGGAACACACCAGCAACACCTCGTATTACACAGCTCTTGTTAGAGGATCAGAAAATTTCAGTGTGTTTAAGGGTTATTCTCATCTACTTAAGCTATTTCCTCACAGCAGCAACGTCCTCATGCTGGGTCATAAGGTTCAAAATGATGACACCACATCACACACAGAATGTGTTCACTCTATGTCATGTTATACACCACAGGTTCTTTACAGATCTTGGAACTCAGCAGTAAACATGTTTTATGAGTGTTGTAGCAGTGTCATCATATATGGGCTTTTAATAATTATTGGATAAATAATGATTTAAACAAAGAAAGACATTTTGACACTTTTCTGCCAATATCACATTTGCAGAAGAGGAGATTTTTAATATCTAAACAGAATCTGATCAGTTATTGTTGTAGAATGCTACAAATACCTGGCTCAAGACATTGCAACCACACATAGATCACATTAAACAGAATTTTATTTTACTGGAGACTGTGGATGGTAGACTCTCCCTCCTTGGTAAGCTTGGTCAGGTCCCCAAAATACTCCAAGTCACCTAATTGGCATAAGGAACACCTGTTCCCACAGCACCTACAAGACAAATAAGAAACATGCAAAGAAAGGGGAGGAGCCAGGAAGACTTCTAACAACATATAACCTTGTTTGACATCAAAGCCAACAAAAGTTAAATATGTAATATGTAATGGATGTATGTCATGATTGATATGAAATGAAACAAAGAAAAATGAGAGTATAACATCTTGCGTTTAAAATCTGGTCCATATCTGTATTTTCTATAAACTTATGCTCTCCGAATATTCTCACAGGCTGAAAGAGCTGGTGCTCTGTGTGTACATGTGTGCTGTACTATTTGTACCATGTACAAATTATTAATATTATTTTTATTATTGTCATCATTGTTATTACTAGCTTTAGTTGTAGTAGCATCAATCTTAATTTGATTTATTTCCATGCAGGACATCACAAAGTGGCAAGACGATCCGTTCCCAGTAAGTATTCCACACAGTATTCCCAGTAGCATTAATAAGTGTTGTTAAAATTATAATTAATATTTGTCATTGTTATTATTTTGTGCAGTAATACCTTCTACACCTCAATGCAGTACATCCAACAGATTACTGGCCCACACCACTGGGCAGTGTTGGGAAACAACTGTCAGGCGGAGAGAATATGGCGTCAATTTAATGCCTAATGTATTAATCCACCCCAGCCATTTCCTAAACCGCTTCTTCCGTTTCCGGGTCGCTGGGAAGCTGAAGCCAATCCCAGCTGACTGCGGGCCAGGACAGGAGGCCAACCCATCGCAGGGCAACACATAGACAGACAACCAGTCATACACACATTCACACCTATGGGCAATTTTAGAGCATCCAATCAACCTACTGCAGCCTTTGGACTGTGGGAGGAAAGCAGAGCACCGGTGATGTATTAATCTATAACCAAAAAATGTAAACTGTAAGCCTAATACAACCCCAAATCAGAAAAATTTGGGACAGTATGGAAAACGCGAATAAAAAAAGAAAGTAGGGATTTCTAAATTTACTTTGACTTGTATTTCATTGCAGACAATATGAACACAAAATGTGTCATGTTTGATCTAGTCAACTTCCTTTTATTTGTAAATATACATCCTTTCCTGTCATTCAGTAAAGCATTTACCACTTTGTAATGTTGCCATTGCTTTTGGACTTGTTGCTGGTAACATTCTGGATTATGCTTTTCTTCTTTGGTCCGGAGCACACGGCGTCCATTTCTACCAAAAAATACTTGACATACTGATTCATCTGACCACAGTACATGTTTCCACTGTGTGATGATCCATCCCAGAGGCCTCCGGGCCCAGAGAAGTTGATTGCGCTTCCAGACACTGTTAACATAGGGCTTCCTTTTGGTACAGTACAGTTTTAACTGGCATTTGTGAATGTAACTACATATTGTGGTACTTGACAAAGGTTTGCGTCTCGTCCTGAGCCCATGTGGTGATATCGCCTATAGATGAATGATGATTCTTGATGCAGTGCTGCCTGAGGGATCGGAGATCACGGTTGTTTAGCTTAGGCTTGCACCCTTGTCCTTTACGCACTGAAATTCCTCCAGATTCCTTGAATCTTTTGATTATGTGATGCACTGTTGAAGGTGAAATATCCAAATAGCTTCCTGTCTTTCTTTGAGGAACATTGTTTTTAAACATTTCAATAATTTTCACGTATTTGTTGGCAAACTGGCAATCCTCTGCCCATCTTTGCTCCTAAAGGACTAGACCTTTCTTGGATGTTGCTTTTGTACCAAATCATAATTACAATTACCTGTTGACATTACCTGTTTCAAATTACATCATTATTTAACCACTTTACCTCATTACTAGCCCTGAATTGCTCCTGTCCCAACTTTTTATGGAATGTGTTGCAAGTCTGAATGACAGGAAATAATGTATATTTACAAATGAAATGTTGACCAGACAAAACATGACCTATTTTGTGTTCATATTGTTTGCAATGAAATACAAGTCAAAGTAAATTTAGATATCACTACTTTCTTTTTTATTTGAGTTTTCCATACCATCCTAACTTTTTTTGATTTGGGGTTGTACTTCAAATGTGCAATAATTTATTTTACATTTTACAAAATAAGTACTCTAGATAAGAACCCCAAAAGCGTTCACTCTTCAAGGAGTTCTTCTCAGCTACGTTTCTTTTAGTCTCAGTTACGCTTCAATGTCTGGCACGATTTTTACGGCAAGAGGGGGCGGGATCTAATGCAGTCGGGCGAGGGGCGGGAACTAGCAAATCACTGGCTACTGAACAGATGATTTACGCGTCGCGGTAAACGCCCCTTTTTGCGTCAGCGTCAACCCGCGAGTTTTCTCTCATAGCAAGGACTGCAAACCAGAAGGAGCAGGTAAGTTTAATGTATTAACGTGTTCGTTAATTCTTTTTGTGTGATTGGTTATGTTCTTTAGGAGTCCTTTGCTACGTGAAAAAACTCGCAGGTTGACGCTCACGCAAAAAGGGGCGTTACCGCGACGCGTAAATCCTCTGTGCAGTAGCCTGTTATTCGCTAGTTCCCGCACTCACCCGCCTGCATTAGATCCCGCCCCCTCTTGCCGTAAAAATCGCGTCAAAACGCACGTGAAAATCTTTTTGAACTGAGAATAACTCCCTGAAGAGCGAAAGTTGAGAACTTACATTGTAAAATAAATGATTACACATTTGAAGTATTAGGTTCGCAAATCGTTGTATAATCTCAGGACATACATGCCAGTGTTCTCGGTTACAGTGTTCAATTTTTTTTATTGCAGATTCTCAAAACATGAGGTATTAAATTGATAAGAGTCTGTCATCAAATTTTATATTGTGCTAAAAGTTTTACTCTCTTGAACAAATGTGGAAGTGTAACCATGGTTAAATTTTTAAAACGTTCAAATGTTTTTGGGGCCACTGTGTAAATGCCTGGTATGTGACGCGTCTGTTGCTATATCAGCAGCACGTCTCTTGGCTACACATGGCTGTGTGTATGTCTGCTGTGCAGCTGCTAACCCAGACTGAGCTAAATGGGCTTCCTGCTCCATCAGGTTTAAAATTACAGGAAAATAGATATAGAAGATACTGAGTACTGTAACTATGGAAGGCCAAGAACCCCCTTTCAACAAATAATTTGACCAAATCTCTCTCTCTCTCTCTCTCTCTCTCTCTCTCTCTCTCTCTCTCTCTCTCTCTTTATCTAATTCTCTCTCTCTCTCTCTCTCTCTCTCTCTCTCTCTCTCTCTCTCTCTCTCTCTCTCTCTTTATCTAATTCTCTCTCTCTCTCT
>JBBPDA010000081.1:11057598-11068413 GCA_037974385.1 Arnoldichthys spilopterus | reverse complement strand
CCTCCTGTCCTGGGTGTACCCCGCCTAAGGCCCGCAGTCAGCTGGGATTGGCTCCAGCTTCCCCGTGACCCGGAAACAGAGAAGCGGTTGGAAAATGGATGGATGGATGGACTTCCTTATGTATGAGGCATGCTGCCTTGCCTTTAAATTTAGTGGAAAGGCATTCTTTACATTAGGGGTTCCTTAAATCTCCTCTTGCCTGTGTGCCATTACCTGTTATGCCAGTGTTAAACTCTATGTTAAGGTACTAAATGTAATTTAAAAATAAAACAAAACAAAAAAACAGTAAATATTACCATGCATTCTCTCATTGGCTGAGAGAGCAGGGGGTTAGGCAATATATTGGATGCCCAAATCTCTGTGGGCTCAAGGGGCAGCCATGGCTTAGAGAGAAAGGGACGGATGGCGGTCAAAAGGTGGCCTAGGAAAACAGACTAGTGACCACAGAGAGCGAGAGAGAGAAGAAGGAGTGTGGGCCAGAGAGTTCAAGCAGGGAGAAAATAAGACAAGACGACACTGTAAAGAAAAAGTGTAACATCTTGCTGTCCAAAGGCAAAATGAGCATAAATCACACGCTGTCCTTAGCTTCTCATATGCATCACAGCACAGGCTACAGCACGTCCACAAGCAGCCTGCAGCAGCGGTCCATGCCAATGACTGACTCTGGGGCGTGCCGGTGAGGAAAAAAAAATGAAATAAAAAAAGTCCTTTAAAGAAATAGAAACTACAACTCCCATAATGTTTACGGCAGGGAGGGCGGTGGGGTTGGAAGCAGCGCCTGATCTGAGCGTCCACCGCTGATTGGCCGAGTCGTTGGCACACGCACGCCCTCACCTCCAAATAAGGCGTATTACGGCGGCGGTCGAGCCCCGCCCACCTGGCGGCGATGACGCAATCGTGTGAAAGCGTGAGAGCTGGGGACCGTGTAGTGCACGCGCTCACAGCGGGGAGCAGCTGCATCAGCGAGGAGAGGAGAGGAGACGAGCTGGACACTCAGCGCGTTACCGAGAACCCGAGAAACGCGCGCACACAGACACACCCTGTGACCTCCGTCGCCTCGACGCGTGTGTGCGTGAAAGACTAAAAAAGACGTCCAGCAAAAACCCAAAACAGACGACGACCATGGTGGACCGCGAGCAGCTGGTTCAGAAAGCCAGGCTGGCCGAGCAGGCGGAGAGATACGACGACATGGCAGCTGCCATGAAATCGGTAAGTCGAACGCCGAGAAATGTGTGATGCGTTGACCTGGTGGTCACTGGTTTGCGCGGAGACCCTGATATTCACGTGCACCGGAGACACATCGCGCTCTTGCCTAGGATCACGGACAGAAATCTGTGCGTAAACAGCGCAGAGGCGACACGCAGGGTCCCGTTACCGCGCGTCTGCACCACTAACGCTTTTACACGGTGACCGGTAGGTGTGACGACCCGCAGGGCTGAGGGCTGTTTTTTTCGTTGTTGTTGTCGTCTTTCTTCGCACGAACAAAGCCAGCCTCGCCCCGAACGCCTCGTCTCGCGTTGGACGTTCGCCGTCGCCGCGAGACGCTCCGCTCCGAGCGTGGAAGGCGTATGGCGTGAATGCGGGCTGTTTGATGTCGGGGCGGTGCCTTGTGCCAGAACAAGCTCTCGGACGCACTGCTCCATCGCCATAGAAGGACCGAGGAGTCCACGAACAGCACCAGAGGTGCGACTCTGTTCGTTTTCCACGTAATTCGACCCATATGTGAAAACGGTGACCCCCACTCCCACCCCCCGAGCCTCAGCCACAACATTAATACCACCTACCTGATATTGAGCAGGTCCTTCTCATGCAGCTGAAGAAGCTCTGACCACTGCGTATCCTCACCCTTTCTGTCATAACCAGCATTCACTGTATGTGGAGTCGGACTAGGTGCATCAGTGAGTCATGGGCGCCCATGACCCGGTCACTGGTTGTCCTCCCTTGGATCACTTTGGGTAGCTACTGACCACTGCATCCCGGACACACCCCCATTTTGGAGATGCTCTGACTCAGTCCTCTAGTCATCACTCTGTGAATCCCCTGTCAAAGTGCCTCCAGTCCTTCTGCTCCTGCCTCCAACATGTCGACTTTAAGAACCGACTGGTCACTCGCTGCCTAATGTGTGTATCCGACCCCTCAGCATGTGCCACTGTATCGAGCAAACGTTATTCACCTGTCAGTGGTTTTAATGTTGTGGCTGATCGGTGCACGCTGGAGGCGTTTCTCTCCCACTAGGCGTGTCGTGGTGCAGCAGTGCCTGTAATGCACCATTTCTTACAACCCATCAACCCTCAGGATAGCATCACACACACACACACACACACACACACACACACACACTGCACTGTTGAAGAGGGGGGAAAAAAAGTCACTAGCACACTAAACCTTCGTACCGTCACAGCACCCCACCCAGGTCTTCTTCAGCACGGCATGTTGTCCATACCCTGCATCACAGCACAGCTCTTTACCATTCCTAGCACCTACACCCTTCTGCCTATTAAATTCTGACAAATTCTGTCTCCTTCTGACAAAACTGTCCATCATAGGCCCTCGTAACCATAACGAGAGGAGATGAGTTGCGGACAGAAGTGCTGGATGTTGAAGTCTCGCCTCAGGCTGACGAATCCCCTTGTGTCTGACTCTCTTAAGCGGAAAAGTGCACCGGTCCATTAGGAAGAGAGGGGGACAGGAGGCTGACCGCTGATGGAAAAAAAATGCTCAGTCATGGTCTGCTGGTGGCTTTTGTTGGGGGAGGGAGTAATCCAGCATCTCTTATCTTTAAACGGGAAGTGATTGAGGGGACGAGATGTAGTGCGCTGGTCTTTGTGCACCGTGGGATCTGCCATTAGCACGTACTGATCGCCATTACGGTAACCGTTTAAAACCCAGTCTAACAGTCTGCTCATGACCGTTACCGATCCATATGGAAATTCTTGTATCGACATGTGGTGATTTTCCTGTGTCAGTGCTGATGCCAGTATATACACATTTACGCGATCGTGTATCGGGTAAATCGAGAGCCGCTCTGTAAGTGTTCGCATTACGCAGGTAAATTGTTTTAGCAGCTACACCTTCACGTGCTGCTCTTCCAAAGTGCATAAATACATCAAATATCAGTTTGAAATGTGGGTCAGAGCTAACCCTATATACGACTGAACAACGATCATTTTCATATTGAAACTGCGATTTGGAATAATGCATTTTAAGAAAATATTTCCAAAATGCAAGGGCAAATTTTGATGATCATATTGTCTAAACTTCTTAACGAATTTTAACTGGGGGGGTTTATGATAATGATTTCTAATGCAGTGCTTGTAAATTGGAATTCTAGCAAATTTAATGCATTTAATACTTTTTTGGTAAAAAAAAAATGGCCTGCAGTAAAAAAAGATTTTAATTTTTCAAATTATTCGCATATAAAATGAAATTGATTTAAATTGCAATTCGATATTTTCCTTAAACTGTTCAGCCCTTGTCATTGGACCAATAAATTATATTTTAAAGCTATTATCAGCTGACATGATCCTGATATTGTTGATCCCTATATGTTATAGAAGCATTACAGAATTGATCGCGTTTCCTGTAGCAAGACTAGTGCATGTTCTGATTTTAAGCATAGTTCTATGGATTGTACGCAGCGCTTCCGACCTTTGTGCTGATACAGAACCAGTTTCTTCCAGCCGAGCGCCAGCTGTCACTGTTACTACACTGACTGCAAAACTGAAACGCGTTCAGAGGCAAAATCGTGAGTAAATGAGGTGCTTTGTGGTAATTCCACTTGCTGGATTATCAGCAGCAAAGGCATCTGTTTCAGTTAGCAGTTTCACATCTTAAGCCAAATGGAATCTGATTGGCTCTTGGTTCTGCAGCCCACCCAGAAGCTAAAACACTTGAGCGGCTGCTCTTAAATCTCACCTACTGTTAACACTGCCGTATTCATCCTTGATATATTCCCTTGAGCTTGTGGATCCATTATTTGTGTGTTGAGTCATCCTAGAGATATGCTGTTTGGTCTTAGGCACCCAGTTAAAGCAAATGGCCTTTTTGAAGAGTCCTCCCACTCCGAAAGAGCACGGTTGCCGATGCTCTTGGTGACCCTGCCACCTGGAAATCGAGGCTAGGCTAAGGATTGAATCCGGATGCGAGAAGCTTAGCCCAGATCCGTCAAAAGGCATGCAGTCATAAGGAGGGTCCCTCTTCAGCAGAGGGCCAACTGGGAGTGTCGGAAGCCACGCCCATTTTTTTCCCCATGGGGAATCCCTCACTCTGACCTAATAAAACATCAGTCCCTCCCTCCTTTGGCCCAATAAAATGACACAATCCCATCATCAGTAATGTAATAAATTAATGTGATGGAAGAGGGTTTGGTGGGATAAAGCCACTGTACAGCTGCATTACAGCACTGACACCATGAAAGGAACTGCTACCATCACTTTTGGTTCTGACTAATGGCTACGGTTAGTTGCGTATTACTACTAGCCTGCTGTTCTTTACCT
Organism: Arnoldichthys spilopterus; assembly: GCA_037974385.1. Classification (NCBI taxonomy): domain Eukaryota; kingdom Metazoa; phylum Chordata; class Actinopteri; order Characiformes; family Lepidarchidae; genus Arnoldichthys; species Arnoldichthys spilopterus. The sequence continues at coordinate 11,063,917 of JBBPDA010000081.1, read as the reverse complement.
GGCTACTGTTATTACTAGCAGTGGTCCTGCTAGAAATGTTGGGACCCATGAAAGAATGTAGTAATGGATTCACAATATTATATGTTCTTATATGTGTTCTCAGGTCCCCTAGTCAATGCGTGGCCCCACCCAATATGCCGCCCCTGTTAACTACTCTCCTTTAGATTTACAGTCATTAGAGCAGCTTACAGTAAAGTCTACTGGTATTGCATGAATATGAAAGTCCTTAAAAAAGAGTAGTGTTAAAGCACAGTCCACATTTTTCCATGAAATTAACTCTGTTGCACACTTGTGTATTTGTTTTGATGCATCATCTATAAATGATGTAACGTGTGCAGGCCATGCTGTGGTATCACGCCTCTTTTGCTTCAGTGTACCAGTTGGCAAATTTATCCTGAAGCCTCATGGCCTAGCTGTCACGCTGGCGGTCCGTCTTCATGCCTGTGGGTCAGGGCTTAGCTTAGGTCAATTACATTTATTCAGCACAAGCAACCTGCTTTCTCCCCTCATTATTCAAAGCGTCAATGACCGATGTATAAAACTGCCTCCCACCTCCCAGGCAGGAAATGAAAGTCCTGCTGGAAATTGGAAACACTTGGAATGGCGCATGTCTTTGGCTGTTTCTGATGTAGGAAGTGATTGTTTAGGTCTGATCACATAAAATCATTGCAAGTGATATAAATATGTAATTCAGTTCTCAGTTTCTTGCTGTCTCTGAAAAACCATGTGAAATGCAATATGCTGATGCATTCCTCATTCTAATAAATGCCTCTGAAATCCCATCAGTTCCTAAAGCCTTTAAGCAGCCGGAGTAGCACCACTTTGTCCTTTAGTTTGAAGACAGTAAGTCACCCTTCGCAACCGCCCTTCGTCATCATGAGATCACGCTGCTTATAACAACGTACTACTCAACCTCTCGCACTGAGCCAGGCCTAGAAAATGCTGATGTGCCAACTACATGGTAAAAGCAGTTATACTGTACTTTGCGGCCACGTTGTGGAGCTTCTGTGCATATGTTTCCAAGCTTGTCTGAATAACCACCGGAAATGCAAAGCATACAGTGCTCTTCCACTCCGTCTTCTCGAGCGGACACCGCCGCAGACACGGAGCTGTACGGGCAGCAATTCATGTTTTTTCATAGCCTTCCAGTTATAAAGCATTGATGCGTTTTATTTTTAGAAGCATGCAGCAGCTTCACTGATGGTTAAAAAATTCAGTCATCTTTGGGTTATATAACAGTGCACTGCTTCAAGTGCAAGAACACCCCCCACCCCCCCCACCCCCCTTTTCAGTTTTCTCATTCATTCGTGTGTCCATTCCTACATTCACTTTCCATTCACTTTGTTTCTCCAGTGCCCCATTCACGTTGGCAGTGTCACCAGGTATGCCTCAGTGCCTCCCTGCCTTCTTCACCATGGGAGAGGGGTTGTCCTGTTACATTTCAGAAAGAAAGTGCACAAGAAAGATCACCAGAACACATAGATATAAGGAGGAAGTGTAAATGTAGCAGAAGAAAGGGTGCACAATATGTTAGAGGGCAGATGTTTGGGTTAGGGCTGCAACAACGAATCGACGAAATCAATACAATTTTATTACAAAAATCACGTTAACGTTTACGAGTCTACGTAGCCGCTCGCTGTGTCACAGAGCTGGCTGCGTCACTTCGAGGTAAAAAAAACATGGCGGAAGGGTTTGACACGTTTCCCATTTAGGTTTGAATTAAGTGTGTTGGCTTTAAGTTTTTAAGAACAGGCTGGAGAGACTGGGGGAGCATCAGAGTTGTTAGAAGTCATTTTCATCTACATATTTACTGATGCTGGTATTTTCTTTCTAGCAAAAACCTTATTCTGGTATCATTGTGCATCCCTAGTATAAAATATCTTGCAAGTCAGTCCTCCCAGTAACGAGGGAACCGAAACGAACATGTTGGAGCCATAGATGAAGTGGCCTCAACAGAAGGGTACGTTAGTAAGTCCTTATTAAACCAGTGAGGAGTCTCACAGCATCTGGTTCACTCGTTCATCTAATACTCCTCGTAAATTCCTACATTAATTATTGTGATTCTAATTCGTTCATTAATGACGTATTTAACTAGCTGGCTAACATTAGCTAACGGTTCCTCAAAAGTGTGGGTATGTGTGTGTGAGAGAGAAAAAGTGTTACTGCAGAGACACTTGTGTCACACTTGATATTTAGATCTAGAACAAGCTGCTTAAAACACCCACGTTTCATAAGTGAACAGAGTGCTTCTTTTATGAATGTTATCTCCAGGTTCCCAGGCTCCTCGCCTACAGAGCACAGATCAAATGAGGGCAATGAGGAGCCTGTTACTGAAATTGCTCCAGGGTTTAAATATATATAGGTAGTGAGAAGTAAGAAAAGTAAGTGCCTTCATTAGCATTCGCCATATTTGTGTATATGAGCAATATCCATTGATGCATATGCCAGATATGAATGACCTGTTTCATTCTGGTGGATGAGTCATGCAAAGTAAACCTGAAATAGGAGGCAAAGACAAGAGCACAGGGTCATGGCGATGTTGAATGGCAGTGTTCTCAATTACTGTGTATTGTTAATGAGTGTTCCCACTTGGTTCTGGCCCACATCATTTGAATACTCCTTAATTAGTTTTCATTAATTACGCTCTTGTGCGTATCCGTGTTTATTTCAGTGGTTTTTCTTTCGTAGCCTGAACTATAACATGCAAGCAAAGGCTCACAATGATTGTTACTGCACTGAAGAAAGTGAATTATTACTGGTTTAGTCAGGCTCCCCCTTCACCATAGGGAGCAACATATGTGCATCACTTTTTATGCAGCCAGAAATGCTGAAGCACTTTATATTAGCGGAACTGCTCAGTGCAAATGTTCTCATAGTAGGCCGGTAATTTAACTGGAGGTTTCCTTTTTGATACATAAGCGTAGTTCTACTTATCCGAGTAACTGGTAAGGAGAAGAAGCTTGGAGCCTCAAACGTTGGCTCTACGTTCAAATGGTGAGTTCTGCCTGTTAATGAGAGAAACATTAATACAAACTACACCTTAAACCATGGTAAATGAAAAAACTAAACGAATGATGTATTACTCTCTATGTGGCTCACACAAAAGCTGTATTTGAACACTGGGCCAACAATCATGGCTTCTATAGCAACATATGGCTTCTGTTAACATATAGGCTTTTTCTTGAGTGTATTTTGAACCGCAGTATTGGATACTTAAAGAAATGGGTTAAATCATGAAACAGGATAGTTTTGAGAAGTGTTTGAGTAATTATTTGAAGTAAAAAAACAACAAATATTCAAAACCAGTAGAATGCTGTTCAGACCAGCACTAGATCCGTTTCTGCACAGGTCTAAAATAAAAATAAAGCATCATTTTTCCCTTAGCAAGACCACACATCCCTTCACTGAATGTCAGAGCTGCAAGAGTGCACTGCTGCTTAAGAAGGGAAAAACCAAATACCTTTTCCCAACTTGGCTGGTACTTTCTACAAGTGCGTAAGGGTTTCGAAATACATGCAATATCAGATGTTAGACGTTAGAACCAGTATCCAGTAGAGCAAAGAGGACAAGATGCATGCATACCCATGTTGCCAGTTATCAAAAGAAGGCTTTGGCAGAATCTGACTCATTTCTGTGATTAGATGTCGGTTTAGACTATGTCTACTTCCTTGCTGAATTGTTTGAGTAGTTGCACTTGTACAAGTGTATTAAGCCTTTTGTATGTTTTGACTGTTAGGAGGAGGTTGGGTTGAACTGGTTGAGAAAAATGTGAATAAACATTAAATAGAAACCGATCCCCTAATTAAGGGGAAAAAAAGAATAATTAATTCTTGATTCCTCTCTTTACTGGTCCCTCATCTCTTTGCCTTCTCCTTTTTCTAGCTCCTTCTCTCTCCCAGCCTTGCCCTTGTTCCTTTCACCATTTCTCAGTATGTCATAACCTACAATCAGGGTCCAAAGTCCAGCGCTTGCTTGCTTTTACAGCTGGCTGCCAGCTTTACGATGGTTCTTATGATGCAACTTGCTTCAGAAAGTGCCCTGAGTGTAAGACTTGAAATCTCACAACTACAAAGAGCCCATGGACAGTGCAGTGTTATAACCATGTGGTGTGTTGTAAAACTGATTGTGAAATACTGGCGATACCATTAGTCTGCTCGCTGTTCGTGTGCCTATAGCTATGCAACTGCACTGTAACTGTAGCAGGACTCCTAGTTGTTTTTAGAGAGACAACACACTTAGTCCAGCCTTTAGATGGCTTAGACTTTAATTGCAGAGAAAATTCATTTTTATAAGATTATATATATATTTCCTAGTGAAGCCTTAAATCATAGTCAGACGAAAATGAGAGGAAAAGAAAATGTGCAAAGTATTTTGCTTTTATACATTCTGTTCTTGGAAAGCAATTTAAAGCTCTCCCACATGACACACTGCAGTTAAAACCAACTTGTAATCAGAACCAACCTTTTTACTTTTGTTCGTTCATGTCCCTGGTCATTTTAATCATAATTCATCGTATGTTATTGCTATTTTCCCAAAAGCAAAATGTACTTTTGCTGCATGAATAGATTTTGGTTTTTGAGTACATCACAGTGCACCAGCAGGCTGAGAAAAATATTAACCAACAAAATCATCATTTTAAAGCCAAACGCTCCTTCAGATCACAAAAGCAAAAAGTTACCAATTTGTACAAGATGTCTCTAAGGTGGAGGGCAGTTCGGAACCACGCACAGTCCTGTTGACAGATGTGATATTCTTGTTTTTCCTGACGCGTCTCCCATGCAGGTCAAATTTGTCCAATCTCTTTCTGACTGTAGATGTATCCACTTTTATATCAATAGTTGAAAGGGTTACCTGCCAAACCCGCGACGAAAACTTGAGGTTCTTGGAGACTTTGAATCAAACGGTTTACTCTTAAGCTGAACTTGCTTGGGCAGCTGGTCCTGGACAAATTGGCAGTCATTTAAAATCTATACGGCTTGTAGATTTTCCTCACGGTGGAATGATTCATTTTGATTCTTTAAAGTCTTTTGCCAGAGTCATTGACATCCAAATGTTTTTCTGAGGGCTTCAGAGGTTATTAGATGCCATAATGATGCCACACATTTCAATAACTAAGATAACACCAGACCTTAAAATAAGACCGGTTCCATCTGCAGGGCATTTTAATCAATGGCTTCTAATTTGCAAGACTTGATTCAAATTTTATGAACCTGATGGCATGACTTTATGAATCTAATGGTATGAATAAATGTAAAGATTTTCTTTCCATGTGACTGATATGTTTATATTTAAATTATGAAAATGACAGTGATCACTTGTGTCATTATTTGGAATTTATCTCTAGTATGTTTGCCTGTTCATTTGTTTTGGGGAAGAAAAAAACATCCATGGATTTAATGGAATGGATTTAAAGTGCAGTAGTATCCTGAGTACTAATCCATATTAGAAATTAATGCTGAATTTGTGTGTAATGCTGATCCAGGCAGATTCCGATTAATATATTGGTCATTGGCACTGATTTATCAGTGCATTCCTACTTTTTTAGTTTGAGTTTTAACAATGCAATAGGAAATCCAAGTTTGATTGATTGTGAATAAAAGTAAAGATAAAATATTTAAGTGTTAAAATTGTATCACTGTAGACCAATCAACATTTTGGGTTTGGTATTTTATAGCAGCTTATACTTATGAGTGTAGCACTGGTTGAGCATTGCAGTGCATTTGCAGAGGGACGGAGAGGTGTAGGAAGTTTTGAAAGGGCCTGACAGGAAGGGAAAGGTCACTCGGTTATGGGGGACATGAACTGGCTGACGGAGTAAAGGATCATCTTCACTAACACGGCTGCTGCTGCTGCCTGCAAGCCAACTAGCTGCAGCCTTTTCCTCCTTTACCCAGCCCCCACCCTGCACACCCACACGCCCTAATGCACTTGTGCACTGAGCTAACACACGCGCAGATGCACATACATGAGCACGCGTGATTTTTCCCTTTAACACTCCCACACACATACGAGCCATCCTCCCTCAATAAGGCACATATTTGCGCTCATTTGTGAATCCATGGGCACACATACATACACCCTGTGCATCTCCACAAACGTGCGGACACTTGCTCTATCCAGGGCTGTGGTATAGAGCGCCCAAACAAAAGATTGCCCTGTTTCTATGGAAACGGAAGATTGTGTGTGATATATTGCGCTTCGCTTACAACAAAGGAAGGTGTGTGTGTGTGTGTGTGTGTGTGTGTTTGTGTTTGTGTTTGTGTGTGTCTGTGTCTGTGTCTGTGTCTGTGTCTGTGTCTGTGTCTGTGTGTGTGTGTGT
>JBBPDA010000081.1:11023170-11045811 GCA_037974385.1 Arnoldichthys spilopterus | reverse complement strand
GTGTGTGTGTGTGTGTGTGTGTGTGTGTGTATGTGTGTGTGTGTGTGTGTGTGTGTATGTGTGTGTGTGTGTGTGTGCTTCTTGTCTCACCAGCATGTAATTTTCTTCCCATGTCATTTGCCCCTTTGTGCCGTCGCACCACTGACGTTTTAGCCCACGGATGAGAGCCAAGTGTGGGTTATGCGAAGGAGTGTTGGGTTGTCACTGCTAAACATGAAAGATGACTCCAGTACTTCTTAAATATGAAGAGCTGTGTTCAAGACTCACATATCTGAGGAGCGTTAAACTCGCCGTAAAATCAAAGCAGACGTTAAGCAAGAGCAACACAGTGTCACAGTGTTGGTCACATTTGAATAAGACATAAATGGAGACGCAAAAGTGACACAGGTACCTTCCATTCAGCTGAAAATAGAAGCCATATGGGTTTGAGTCCTAATGACTGTGTGTGTTCTCGAGAAAACTCCTGAGACTTTCTCAAATTTCAAACACAAGCGAGAGAGCAGGAAGGAAAAATACACAAAAGGCACACTGGCCTCCCCTGTGGCTGAAAGTATGAACTGCAGACTGAGTGACGCTCCCATGCAGCAGCTTGTATGAGAAAATACGGTCAAGTCTGACGGCATCAGGAATAAAATGCCAGAGACCCTAATGCTTCAAACGAACTTCAGCTTACCCTCTCTACCAATGCCGTGTCACAGTTCTTATCAATACCACCGCATGAACCACTGCATACATCCCCCCAGACCTACCTTTTTCCTTACGCTCGCCAATCTTTCCTGCTAAAAAACAATCAACTTCAAGAACTGACTGTTCACCTGCTGCCTAATGTAATCCACCCTTTTGCAGATGTCACTATAACTTCCAGAATATTCTCGAACTGTGAGAACTTTCAGGGACTTTTGATATAAACAGCTAAAATATAGCACTTAGAAGCCAGAAACAGACACTGTGTAACACTGCGTAATCAATGTTCACTTCACCTGTATAAAAATAGAAAATAATGAATATTTAATCAATTAATTTATTGATTGATTGATTGAATTTAGTAGTATTTTACAGGCTGCAAATGTCAGTACTTAAGCAATAAGTATGTAGTATGAACATTGAATGCTCTGCAGCACTGCCTTAGCATTAGCCTTACAGTATGACTACTATGAGGAAACCTTATAGAGAACTATCACATGTTTTAATTATGACAGGAAACGTATAAAGCAAATATTTCTACATTAAATACTACATGTACTGCACAGCTGATGCATATGACAAGAAGTAAAGTGTTTGTGAACTTGGTAGAGTCGCCATGGACTTAAAACAGCAGGATATCATAGCAGCACCCATTGACTCTTGTGTCAAGAAATGCGTAGATTAAAAACAGAACAAGGTTTTCTTTTCCATTGGTATATACTTTTATTTTCTTGTATAATAATAACAAGTACACTACATCTACTGACTTCTATACAATCCCATGATAAGCGCTATATCATCTCTTTGCTGAACAGGTTACTGAATCACATGAAGGATGACTGAGTGAACACTGCGTGAGAGACAAGTGGTGCTGGTGGGGGGAAGGGGCGGGGTTAGGAAGACTGAGGGAGTTCCCTGATTGCATCATCAGTTCCTTTGTCGATCCCAGTAAAAGTCATATAGGACACAAATGGGAATAATAGGCCCCGAATTTGCAAGGACTGCTGATCTAGGTTTGGCTACCTTCTGGCAATAGGACAGCGAGTTCTCCCGTTATGAAAGATGCTAGATCAGCAGTTTTATCCGCCGAAGTCTATGAAAGGCGCAATTAACTGTGGGCACGAGCAAACGCAAATCATCATAAGAGCCCAAAAGGAATTTGGAGCCCTAACGTTCTGGCATAGCATTAAAAAATCAAACAGTCCGGCTGAGTTGGTGGGTGAAAATGTTAGCAAACCGCTAACAGGCGTTTCCAACCGACAAATTGTGGCCGGAGACTCTTCGAAACGAGGCTTAGATCATGTCCTAGTTGGGGGCCAGATGCATAAGGGAACTAAAAAGGATCTTAACCTCTTCTGGACAGGTCATATTTTTTCTTTCATTTTGTCACGATGCATAATTCAAAAGGGCAGTTGTACTTTAGAGGTAAGATTACATACGGGTTGAGTAACTACACAATAAATAGGAAATAAATAACAATCAGCAATCAATCGAGGATATAAATAAATAAATAGATAAATAAATGAATAAATACATAAATAAATACGTACATAGTTAAATAAATATGGTCAAAAAGACATGTGCGGGTGTGTTTTTGCAGCCTGGTTTTAGGATCGGTACCTCAGGGCACCTACAGGGGGCATGGGTGATGGGTACCAAAAAACAGTGACGGTTATAATAACTGTACAGAAACTGACTAAATGATTCAAAGCTCTACGCAGAGATACAACCGTATATGCACTAACCACAGCCGAAGAAAAGTGGGCTTAGTGATGGATTGACCGAAAAATTAAAAAAAAACAAAACAAAACAAAAAAAACCCGAAAAGGTCCTATATGTACAGGTGCATCTGATATGGAATTGTTAACAAGACCCAGGGACACAGGAGGAGCAGAAGAGAAGTTTGCGCACATGTTTGCGACCCCTCCTCTGCTAACCTTTTAGCATCATGCTAACGCTTCCACGTACAAAGCCTAACATAGTCGTGGTGAAGGATATACAGTGCATAGTTTACAGCCAGAGCTCGCCGTTTTAGACCTTCACACTTCAGCGTCCCAGCGTACAGGCGTTACAGTTATAATACATGGTTTAGAAAAGCACACAGTCCTCGTTCTCCGCGGGGGAAAAAAAACATAAACTAAACAGGATGGTTTGTTCTCGCTTTTGTTCAGTCGACAGTCTTAAGGGGGAAGAATGGTACAGAGCATTTGTCTACGCTCCCCAGCGAGTGGCCTTCGTCCTCTAGCTGTTTACATTCATCTCTCCTGGACGCTCCATGTTCCTTCTCCTGGGTACCGCTGATTCCTCTCAGGGACGGATTATCAAATATACCTACTGGGCACTCTAGTAACCCTCTAGAGGGCCACTGACCAGCATAGATTTGTAAAAGGCTGGCAAATTCACTATTTCTTTTGTTTGGCACAACCCACACAGCCTATCCAGACTTCAGTGAGTTGAGAGCCAATGAAAGTGCAGTCCCAGTATGAATTAGCAGTCCCAAAATTATAGGCTGAAAGATATTGTGGTAGGCTTGTAGTTATGTAGTTTTGCTTGATATGTTCAACACAGCAGTCTTCATGCTACTGGTGTGATGATCTGTAGCGAGGGCAGGGAGGCCTCATATAGGCCCCGGTCTTAATAATCCGTCCCTGCTTCTATTGGCCCTTTTTGGTTACGTGAAGGTAACTTGGAAGAGTGTCTTTGACAGAAAAGTGCTTCTCTTCGTTTTGTTCTTGCAGCTTTTTGGCGTCCGTAGACAGTCCTGTCCTTGTTTTACAATGTTGCATTAACTATGCTGCACCGAGATCTGCAGACAATACCAATACTTCTCATGAATATGTTATAGCATTACATTACTTAGCTATTCTTGCTGGATCATTTTCCCCAACTGTCTCTCCTGATCTGTCCATGTTGGATTATCTTTTTCAACTTTTGAACCTTGTTTCTCTCAAAAACATTGGCTTCTGGTTTAGACTGCTGTCTTGGTCAGTTTGATGATTAGGCCTAGAAGAACCAATTTGTAACACCTTCTTAGGCATAAAAATCACTTTTCTTACACAGAGTATGGAAATCATTTGGATTACTTGTTCATCTCAGCTTTTACTTCCACCAATCCACTCCTCTATCCATCCACTGACTCCTCACTCTCCTCAGAAGCCTGGGCTTTCGTAGCTGCTGTGACTGTAGTAGCTGTGGGCCTGGCTGGGGCTGCGAGAGAAACTTCGGCTCCGGCTGCGGCTTCTGCTGCTTTTGCTCCGGCTTCTGCTCCGGCTATTGCTGCGGCTTCTGCTGCGGCTGCGGCTGTAGCTGCTGTAGCTGTCGTAGGAGCGGCTCCGGCTGCGGCTGGAGCTGCTGTAGCTGCTGGCCGAGCTGGAGGAGGAAGGACTGGGTCTGTAGTACGGGATCGGCCGCTTACGCGCACTACAGAAAACAGGATAAAGAGACAAATGCTGTATTTCAAATACTTAAAATATGAATTACTGCCCATCAAAATGTCGAGGACACTTAGCGTTTATAAATATGTTATAAATGTGTTTATGATTTGCAACAATGTAAATGGCCTTCATTCGGCATTTTTCTTGTACTTTATTTTAAGCCCAATTGGTTTTATGGGCCACACATTTACTATTAATTTTCTAACCTATTTTGTTTGGTTTTCTGGCCAATTTTTGTCATCTCTAGCTACACCAACTAGCTAGGACTGCCCTTTCACATGTGACCACCAACACTGGGAGGGTGAAAGCAAGCACATGCATCCTCTCAGTCCTGTGAGGCCAGTGTGCTTCTTTTTGAGCTGCAACATCATTGGACAGCGTAACTCACTTGGAGAAGTGCGCTGACTGCCAATTCTGTTACATCAAATAGAAGATACAGGGACTGGGGCAGAGGCGGGGCATCCCACCCACGCACCCAGAAGCAGCCAGAATCAACTGTGTTCTGGTGCAATCCTGGCCACGGATGGCTACGACACCACTAGGGATTGAACTTCTGATGTCCACACAATAGGGCCAACACTTGCCCAGTTGCACCAATTGTTAATTTAAATTGAAAGAATTACCCTTAAACATATATAAACCTTAAAGACTAACCAGCAGAACTGAACTGATAGGATGTACATGATGGCCTTCAGAGGTTTGACGTGAAATGTTAAATTGTAGACAAACCTTCTAGCTTTTCTACAGTGGTGCTGAATGGATCCAAAGCTCACAGCGTCTACAAGTATAGCCATTTTATTGACAATCCGAACCCAGTGAACCTACGTGTCTTTAGGGTGTGGAAATATAGTGCTGATGGTCAAATAATGGTAAATTAAACAAAAAGGAGACGATGTTGCCTCACCGAACATGTACGTCTTTGCATTAATACTTTTTACATTTTATTTTAAGACATTTTAAGCCCAAACCTTCTCAAAACTGCCAAACCAGTGACTCAAGCACTAGGTAGTGTCATCATAACCATGTCTGTGTGAGGGAGCATTAAGACGTTCTGCCCTGCTTAGTTTACCTAGAACATTTCACATCAAACTGCTCTTTTCACTTCCCTGGAAAAGGACAACGAAACAAGCTCAATGATCAAAATCCTATTGGAAAGCTAGGTGTCCACAGATTTTTGACAGGCAGCGTAAGTGCATATCCTAAGTGATTAAAAACACTGTTGTCAGAGTGAGCTGTGCAGCTGTAATTAGTTTCTGCTGGAAAAGTGTAAAGACTGAAGGAGAGTGGCTGATTGTGTTAGTCAGTGTTAAGGCCCACACCCTCAGCAGGTGTCAGTGTTTCTTCAGAAAGACAGATATAGAGCCGTCATTTGTTAATGCAATGTGTTTCAACGCACAAACACACACACACACACATACACACACACTCTATGCCACCCCAAAGCACCCGAACCGTGTTGTGCTGCTGTTAAGCCAATAGTTGTTAACTGTAAGTCTTTAAAGTAGGTGAGTGAAACAGGGCCTGTAGATGACTACAGGTCTATCAAGAGGCTTTCACTTACAGTGGAGATTATCATACACATGACACAACAAAACCATTTGTGGCACTATATACGTACCCTTATTAACTTATTATGTATATTTACATTCATTTTCAGGAGGAAACGATTCATAAAATTAATTATTTGCTGCAATACAGTGGTGTCTCGATTTGATACTTTTTCCTACACAGCAAAAATACAGAGGGTCTGACGATGTGTCTCGTGACAATGTTACTTTCCATTTCCAGTTTATTCGAGCATTCAGCATGACGTGTCCGTTGAAAATAAGTGAAAATAAGTTACAAATGACATTTTTATACACATTTTTACTTCAGTCTGTTTATTTAGGTTAATTAATGGAAGGAAAAAACGTATAAATGTGCCATTACTTTTGCACAGGCCACATTTCAGATTATTTTCTCAATATGGGATGTGTACTGATTTTTGACTTCGCTCAACAAAACGTGTCATTTGACCAGGTGTGCCCAAACTTCTGCATACAAGTGCATGTTCACTGTGTTTTACGTTGCAATTAAGACTCAATCGGTTCATTCACGTCCAGTTAAAACGATGTGAATCCAACCCACAGGTTCATAGGTCGTACTATACCATTTAAATATCGTGATGCAATCTGATGCAGTTGAGTTTGCGTTCTGTCTACGTCTTACACTTCTGTTTTTTCCGCTTAATCAAATTTAGTTCAGGATGAAATATTTCCTGCTCTACTCACGAACACAAACGTGATGTCAGCTGAACGGCGAAGCAGCAACAGCTGCAACTTTAAGGGCTTAAAGTGAGTCCAGCTCACATCGAGCAACACACGTCACTCATAAACTGGAAAGGGACAAGTCGACGGAACGAAAATGCACCACAAATGTCCGTGCGCAGCCTAAAACCTCTTGATATCGCCCAGGTCAGTTCACCGTGCTGTAATATTAGTGCTGGTCAGAAGGCAGCGATGGTTCTGCCGTATTTATTAGAGAGAGAGGCGAAAGGGTTAGGATGCAGGGAGGAGAGGGGTGTACTCGAGGGACGCTGGCTGTGCGCTCGCTGCTTCACCGAAACGAGTTCATGATGAGAAGAGGCCTAGGAGAGTCCTGCTGCTTGGCAACAGTTACCACGGTAACCCTGCCTCCAGCCGGCCGACATTCCGACGTCTGCTGTCTTCAGAGCACCTTTGTACAGGAGTGGAAGTGGAAGAGTGAGCTCATACACATTCACCTGCTCACTGTGAGCGCATCTGAGGTGTCTGTGCTGCTGCACCCGGGAGGGTTCATTTGCCTTCGGAGGTCATTTAAAGGAGAGAAATGATTAAAAAAATGCAAGAATGATCTGTTTAAATGTTATGACCGCTTCACATTTAATGGTATTCTCAACAAGCAATTTCATCTGGAGCAGGTGATTTGCTCATTACCCATTCAATGAATACGTCGTACCTCCACCTCGCGGGGGTACATGTGGAGACTGTAGGCTGGCTGTTAATGCGCAATCCTCCTCTATCAGTTCTTTAGGGTTGTTTGACCACAGAGCTACTTTTTGCTGGAGTGGTTACGGTTTGGACCACTCTCAACCTAGCAGTAACACTGACTTGCGTGAGCGCCACAGAAATACTGCTGCATCGGCTCCACACACACTACCAAGCCAGTGTCACTGCTTATAAATAATAATAATAATAATATTATACAGTAAAGTGGATGATGAGTGCATGATGCACATACAATGACTATTAAAGTGATAAACTGTGATGACTGGACAGCCTGCCATACACACACTGGACACTAGATGTCAGTGTATTCTTACACAATATCAATGTTCCTCTCTAGCCAACCTTGCTTCATTACCTGGCCAAGAAAAAGCACTTCATAATAAACCAGTGTGCATGGAAACCACACAGCAAATTACACATCTATTGATGAAGGCAAACCAATAAAGCCTTTCCAGTTTGAATCCAATGCAACACTACAAGAAAACAATACCGTAGCAGTTGTTGTTTGTCTTAAAAATGTCACGCCGCAGGAAAGAGGCTTGACTCCAAAATATGTTTGCAAAATACTGTGATACTGAATTGTACCTTGTGATTCTGCGAGCCTCCATAAAGCTGGGCGAGTCTCTCCTTCTCTTCCGAATGGGAGAGTAACTGCGGGAGCGCCGGCGAGCTCTCTCAGCATCAGAGTAGTGAGGGCTGTCTCTTTCCCTACAGGAACACACACGCGTGGTGATACTGGGAAGTGTGTGGATGCGTTTGTGTGTGCATCATTTGGTGTCGGCCACCACAGGAAAGTCAGGAATGACAGAAAAACAACGATCGTACACTGTGGGTGTGTTTACAGGGCTGCTGATGGATTTCAGGTTTGTATGCTTGTTTCTTTGTTTGTGTATATGAAGTTGTATGGAAAAGTTTGAACACCCACATCGTCTACAAGGACCAAACTTAAATATGGAATTTTTTTGCACATTTTAGTGCATTTCCATTTACATGTGAGTTAAAAAATATACGTTTCAATCATATAAGTTTATATTGACATTTACATTTTCGGCATTTGGCAGACGCTCTTATCAAGGGCGACTTACATGGTGCTTTTGAGTCAACAAAGAAAAACGTCCTATACCAGTAAACTTAGGCTTGGTGTAAGAGCTGCTCGTCAATCTAGATTATACCTGAGCTCATGCAAAACCTTTGACACAAAAGAATTTTTTTTTTTTTTCCTGTAGTGTTAGTAAGTTTGGTAGTTCTGTAGTTGTGGTCCCAAGAACTCTGTGAAGAGGTGAGTCGTCGTAGTGTATATATATATATATATATGCCATTTCATTAGGGGCGCTCATCCCTTTGCAGAAGGCTGAATAATGCAGCTTGTTTAACTGAAAGAGGTGAAGAACAGCAGTGTGTAGTAACTGTATTATATAGTTTTACAGATAAGTCACTGTGTGCATGCATGTGCCTGACATGAGGTGGTGTGTACTGGGCCGAGTGAAAGTGACTATTTGTCACAACGAAATGTGACCTCTGCATTTAACCCATCACCAGCGCCCAGGTACCTTGCTTAAGGGTACCTCAGCAGTGCCCGGGACTCGAACCTGCGACCTTCAGGTCCCAAAGTCAGTGTCCTAACCACTAGGCCTCCACTGCCAGAGTGTATTCTCTATGTGTACGTGCACTTGTCTTTGTGCTGTGGTGTAGTGTCCACGCACTTGTTGGATACTGCTGTATAAATGATTCTGCATGTTGTACCTGGAGTTGTTCTGCCGTGTGTGGGGGGATTTGGTTTTGTTGGGAGCGTGCTCTCTGGATTTGGAGCGCGATGAGGAGCGGCCGCTGCTCCATGAGCTACTTCGCTGCCGTAGACTCCCATGGGATTTGCTCTTTTTGCGGCCAGACGCATGCCGGTGTCGTCCTGGTGAGGCTGACGTGCTGTGGTGGCGGTTGGGACCCCTTCCGCGGTGGTGCTTCTTTGATGAATGAGACCCCTTTGCTCTGGTAGGAAAGTAGAGAGTAAATATACAAGTGCAACAAAGTTGGATCTGCATAAAATAACGCTGTATCCATGGACACGCCTCCTTAGATGCACATTTTAGATGCTACATAAAAAAATGGTGATAGCTTATATGAATGATTTGGCAAAATTAAAATTCACACCATTTTCCATTGGGCCCAGATGTAGTGAAGGTTCATCCAAACCTGTTTACATGCTTCTTCAGTAAAGAACTAAAGGCTAATGCTGCTAACACATACTATGTATGTAACACATACATTCTATTCTGATGATCTGATCCAAAGTGTAATCCCAACCCCACTTGCTGTTTTGATGGGGAAAAACAGACTTCACACCAGAACAAGGTGCAAAATTGTTGACCTTACTCTCTTAATTATTCAGAGGTGTGTTTTGAGCTTAACATCCAATCAAGCAATCATAATGGCACATCACCCCATCGCGCATGAGCTATGGTGCATTGCTATTGTAATGGCATGTTTACCTGGCAAACCAGATCAATTCCCGCCGAAGGAACAGGCCTGTTTGTGCGTGTAGTGAAAATGCGTGAGCATTTCCTATTTATGGAAAAAATACAATAAAAAAATAAATAAATAAAAACAAGAGTGCATTGTGCCCGTAACCAGCGACACATTTCTAAAATGTGCCACTTAAATATGGTCTAATAATACGCCACTGACTTTGGGCGTGGTTTTCTTTGGCTTCTTTTTGTCATTTTCTTATGAGTCCTATGAGCAGGAAACACAAACAAAATCATTTTTTATTTAGAAAACGGTGTAAATGGTGTAAAAATGTGGAATCTGCTGGTATGAAACTAGCAAAACCACTTTGTGCTGCGCAGTCCGCTGATGCAAAACAGGGCGCTAATGGTGTACTTGCCAAAAAAAGGTAAATATCTAAAAGAAAAGAGTTTTTCTCCATATGGCTTACAGACAGTCCTCTATGGTGCAGCGCATGCAATACTTGGCATGCAAAACCATAATGAGCTGAAAATATATAATCCTGAAAGAAAAGAAGAGGAAAAAAGGGGAAAAAATTGTAGAACTGTGAAACAAATTAAGATTAAGAGAATTGTGAGTGAAAAGAGAGAGCGACAGATACTGAAGAGCTCAGCAGAAAAGGAGGACTTCATCAGTTTCTGTTGTTGGTGGTTGACTACAAACAAAAAAAGTGGAAAATAAAAACTAGGGTAACTGTGTAGTAGCTTGCGAGTAGTTTAACTACATTTTTTTCCACAGTGATTTAAACAGTTGAATTACTTTTTTGCCAGTTTGTATATCTAACTACTGAAACTTCAAGCATAAAAATGATCATTTTGATTTCATCATTGATTTTTGTTTTTATTGATTTCTTTCATTAAAAGGACATTTTCAGTGCCAAACAAAAATGCTCGTTGCGTGTTCATAGAGCACTGTAGATCAGAAGTCAGACAGCTTGACAGAACATCACAGAAATGGAAGGAACAAAAGAAAAATTCACGATTATAGATTCAATCGAATCAGAAAACAACTGGTCTTCTACTCAATAGTACATTTCTGCTTGTGGATTGCTTTTCCTGCAGACAATTGCTGAGATGTGAACAGCGACCCATTTCCTGCTTCTTTATTTAAAATTATTATTGTTTACTCTGTTTTAGCTCAAGGCAACATTTCTGTAACTACAACCCTTCTCTCAACCTGCTCAAACCTAATCCAGCTCTTCATTAAGGTGAAGTAGACTTGTGGATGTAGTTTAAGACACAGTAGAACCATAAAAATGAACAAAACATCTTCCCTGTTGTTAGTTCCACCACAGGAACTAGACTGCTCATCCAGAATCAGTGAAATTTATTTGCAGGAAAAATGTCTAATCTAATCAATTGATCATGTCAATCTTCTCTAGTCCTGGTGTTGTCTGACATTGCTGCCTACAGCAGTGACATTTCATTCTTTTTTGTAGCTCTAAGTAACTCACATTGTTCTAAAGCTCATGCAAGTGATAAACCTGGAGGTTTTAGGACATTTTGACTCTAAACATGTTCACCCACATCTGGGGTAATCCATGGATCACTTTTGGTAGGTACTAACTACTACATACCTAGAACACTGCACAAGACCTGCTGTTCTGGAGATGCTCTGACACAATCGTCTACCCATCACAATCAGATCCTTACACTTGCCCATTTTACCAGCTTCCAGCACATTACCTTCAAGAACTGACTGTTCACTTGCTGCCTAATATACGGCAGAACTCTGACAGGTGCCACTGTAATAAAATAACTAGACTGTCAATGCTATTCAGTTCACCTGTATCCAGGATCGGTGTGAATAAATTGCACATTCCATATTTTAAGGCTGGATTATGTTTATATCACTCACTTTTTCTGATGTGTGCTCTTAGCTTTGGGCTGGAGGTCAGACTGGGAGTCACTGCTATGCGCTGGAGAGTGACCACTCTTCTCATGAGCCCGCTGCCGGCCACTCCGTCTGCCCGATGATTCGGAGGGGTGCTTGGCCCCCCTTTGTTGCCTCTCCTGCCCTTTCCCTGCCTCTCCAACAGGCAGCCCGCCGGGACTCCTACCAGAGGCGCCATGGCTTTTCGCCTCCTTTATGTTAGGGGGCGTCTGCCTCTGTGCTTCACTTGGGGAAGATGAAGCCAGTGACCGTAGCTTCTGTAGGTGAAGGATAACAAAAACAAAGAAGAAGAAGAAAAAAAAAAAAGAAGAAGAAATAAAAAAATGACAAAAATATACTGAAATTAGAATCGTTTTCACCTGAGAGAGAGAGCGCTAATGGTGTACTTGCCAAAAAAAGGTAAATATCTAAAAGAAAAGAGCTAGGAGTTTTTCTCCATATGGCTTATAGACAGTCCTCTATGGTGCAGCGCATGCAATACTTGGCATGCAAAACCATAATGAGCTGAAAATATATAATCCCGAAAGAAAAGAAGAGGAAGAAAGGGGAAAAAATATATATATATGTAGAACTGTGAAACAAATTAAGATTAGGAGAATTGAGAGTGAAAAGAGAGAGCGACAGATACTGAAGAGCTCAGCAGAAAAGGAGGACTTCATCAGTTTTTTTTTTTTTTTTTTTTTTTTTTAAAGAAATGACTACAAACAAAAAAAAAGTGGAAAATAAAAACTAGGAAGAAAAAAAAGAAGTCAGACAACTTGACAGAACATCACAGAAATGGAAGGAACAAAAGAAAGATTCACAATTATAGATTCAATCGAATTAGAAAACAACTGGTCTTCTACTCAATAGTAAATTTCTGCTTGTGGATTGCTTTTCCTGCAGACAATTGCTGAGATGTGAACAGCGACCCATTTCCTGCTTTTTTTTTTTTTTTTGCTTTTTTTTTTTTAATGGTTACTCTGTTTTAACTCCCTTTTGGTTAACATCCACTTACCAATAAAGTGGTATTCCCTCCTTTAGTAGGTAAGGTATGAAGAGAAGGGAAAAGTGGGGCAACATAAGTGCATCATTAGATTCACAAAATGCAAGAGAAAAAGACACAACACCCTTCCCTGGTAGTGAGCATGAGACAATGCATGAAAATCAAACCAAAGAGACACACCAAATAAAAGAAAGGAAAACGGAAATTAAACAAATAATTCATCATTAAGGCGCAAGAAAAATAACCACATGGGCTGGGACACTCAGAGCTTTCAAAGAAGCAAGAGATTCTGGTCCTTTTGTACAGGCATATGTTTTTTTTTGGACTCTTAAGAGTGGTTTTTGGTGATTTAGCACAGAAGGGAAGAACTTATGGCTTAAATTAGACTTAAACGGTCTGCAAAGCAAAGCAAGCATGCAAGAGGTTTCGATAAAGGATACTCTGACCACATGTTCTCAAAGCAGGTACGACACACTGGCCTTTCTGAATTTGTGGGCTTTTAAACAGACGCAAGCTGACACGGTTACAATATTCAGGCAACCTTTGAACATTATAACCGTTACTACCTACTGCCCTCAAACAACTGTTAACCCGAGGTCCATCACTGCACCGGTCAATTCTGTATCCCCTTTTCCATTGACGTCATACTGTATAGCACAGACTGCACAGAAAATGCACTTCTGGTTCCCATATAAACCTGTAAATGGATGGTTCTTTTCTTAATGAGCGGGAGGAACCTTGTCGAGCTAACGGAAGCTATTAAAGCCATTGTCAAACCTGAATTCACATGTATAACTACACATCAATTGCATTAAGGTCCCTAGGCATCAAGGTCATTTACGTTTGTCTGGAACTGTTATAGCAACTGGCAACTAATCCAGCCATTTGCACATCTGTCTAGTTTGCGCTATGCCACTTCACATATTTTCTGCATTAAATTCAACTGCATACAACACATATTTCTATATCTTGCCTTGCAAACCTACGCTTACATCTATTTATTGATTCAGTTACTGTGTGTATACTGTTTATTGTTAGATTTAACTTATTTAATCTCTTTCTCCCTCAGGCTCATTAAGTCATTGCAGTTATAGTTAATAGTATAATTATATAGTGTTTGGGGCACATTTCACTACACGTTGTACTCGTACATCTGCTTAAAATCTTGAAATCTGACATTTGAAGTCAACCTGAAATGAAAATCTGACCATTTCTTACCTTGTTAGTTCATGATCCTGGTTGTATTAATCAGGACTCATATTATGTACAAAATTATATCGCAGTATAATGACTTTTGAGTTTTGAGTTTTGATTCAATTATTGTGCACCAGCAGGTGGGGGAAATAGTATCAACCAATATTGATAATATTCATGTTTAAGCTGCTCAGCTAGCTTATACGCCCTCCCTGATTCCATGTTTCACAGTATGGAGGACAAATGTCTTATACTTTCCCATAAATATGAATAGTTCAGGTTTGTTTTGTACATTTACACTTGTTCTTCACTCAAATGCTTTTAAAGATCCACCCACTGAAAGGTTCTTTAAGGAACCAAAAAAATGTTATAGTGTAATGTTTTCACCTTTATTATTGTGTCAGATGAGGCTTTTGCAATGATGGACCTCACAGGAAGGTTTCTCTCCTGAAGAGAACTGACTTCATATATCATTCTTTCACCAGCACTGCACGTTGCCCTATGTTAAGCAAAAGAATATCCAAAATACCCTCTCGACCAGCACCAAGACAGAATTGGATACTATATGTCAGGGGTCCACAGTTCCTGTCCTGGTGAGCTGGTGTCCACCACAGTGACTTCCCTGCTAAAACACACATCTGGTTCAACGCATCTGTTCACTGCCAGGTTTAGAGAACGCTTTTGAGGTGGGAAACCAAAACGGGCTGGACACCAACCCCACTGGAACCAGACTTGGGGACCACTGTTAATAAAGAAACCTATAGACCCTCAATCCTCAAGCTTTGAATGACAAACAGACCTGAAGCGTTAGAAAAAAATTAACACAACAGTCAAATATTACTTAATGCACTGTCAACTGTAGGCTCAGCTTCAGACTTTGGAAGCAAATAAAGTCAGACTTGAAACAAAAGAAAAGATACAGAAGATAAATGACCAAAACAAAATCATAAGACGAATGTACCATTTCACCAAGAGACAAAAAGGGATGCGGCACAAACATGAATGCATTCTACCCAAACAGAAGAACGGAGACAAAGAGATGAACTTGAGGGGAGGGCAGTGTACTGAAGACTTCAGCATGAGAGCAAAGGTAGATTTTAAGGTTGGAAAACAAAAAAAGAAAGAAAGAAAGAAAGAAAAACTGAAATAGAGAGTCAAAATCATAGAGAACATATCGCTAAGAGAGGAGAAAAGAAAACAATGAAAAGTAATCCGCCAACTTTTTTTCTTTTCATCATAGATAAATGAGAAAAGAGAGAGCGAGAGAGAGAGAGAGAGAGAGAAAGAGAAAGACAAAGAAAGCGAGAGAGAGAGAGAGAGAGAGAGAGAGAGATAGAAAACATTGAAGTCAAGCTAGGGTGCTTGTCACATTCTCATCTGCATAGAGACCACGTGCGTAGGCAGAGCGTTACCTACCTTCCATTTCAATCAGAGACACGTATGCAATATTAACAAAAACAAGAAAGGAAGAAAAAAAGGAGGGGGGGAAGGAGAAAGGAAAGTTCTCCGCAGCGAAATGGGAAAAAGACAATGAATTCTTTTTAGTATCCCAGCTAGGTAATTTGGACCACAAAACTAAGAAGGAGACCAAAAAAAAAAAAAAAGAAAAGATAAAAACAACCACAAATCAATCGGAACTAAAGAGAAAGAAAAAAAGCAACAAAAGAAAAAACCGAAATCGGCCAACATACGGAACAAAATGAGGACAAATGAACGAGAACGGAACAGAACGGAAACCAAGAAACCAAACTAAAATCTACATGGATTGCTGTCTTTTTCGCTTGGACATGTGTGCAGCCACGCGGTATTAAAGGTTAAAGAGGGTTTGGGGTGGGGGGTTGAGGGGGGGGTTGGGGTCTAGATTACAGTCGGATGAGAGACAACGTGAAACCCGTCGCATGGACAGAACCTGCCGGAAGGAAACGTGAAAGGGAATGAACATGCAGACTACGGTCGATGGGGGACAGACAGCATGTCAGGACAACAAAGAAGAAGAGTACACACACCACAGATGGATAGGAGGAGGTGGATGGGTGGGTGGGTGGGTGGTTTGGGTTTGGGTGGGTGGGGTCGAGTGGAGGGCAGTCACTGCTAGGATGGAGAGCTAACGTCAGCACATTTCAAAGGGACCCCAGTCACATTGTAGAGAATCTTGCGCATGTTCTGCATTAGCAGAACTTCATAGAACTCTCTTTGCTCTCAGCAATTGTCAAAAGTGGGCAGAAGAAGGACGAGGGATCAGTTTTGTTATTTAAAAAAAAAACCATTTAGACAGGTGCAACTGTATTTAATGAGGTCTGCTCCTAAATGGCTCGGGTCCCTTTAGCTTAACGCCTCCGCTACACGTCGCTTATTGTCCTTTTTTAGCTGTTTTCCCAGTTCCTAGTCAGACATAACAGCACTGGAGATTTAGAGAAGAAAAGGCTCTTTTTATTTCCATGGAAATACAAAATCAGGTGCGTTGGCAGCAAAGTCAGCGTTAAGGGGGGTAAGAAGAGATTAGCTTCCTTTTGCTACAGCCGTCTTGTAAGGGACAATCTGGTGTTGGTTATGAGACGTTTCACAAGTGTTTGACTGCCTGCACTTTGTGCTTCCATCACTTCCAATCAATCAACTGGACTCCACGGAGCTGACTGGCTAAAAGTGCATGGGGGGTGCGGGGCCGGGGGCCGGGGGCGGCTAGACGCAATAACAAATTTGTAGCACTTCTTTTGGCTAAGATCTTTTTCATCTGAGGCGAGAAACAGTCAACATCGGGGGACAGTCTGACAGAGGTGAAGCTGCCACCCAGAAGGTAACATGCAGGTCAGAAATGGTAGTCCACAAGAAGCAAGTAAAAGAAGGGCTTTCTGAACATTTGAGAGACAGCCGTCAAGTTTTGATCGTTCTGGAGGAAAGGGGGGAGGGGTCTACAGTGTTACTCGGCAGAACATGAGCGTTCAAACTGTACAAGAAAAACTAATACACATACCCAGTTTAACCTACTTGGTCCAGTTCCCAAGCATATGAGTGCTTTTTACACAAACAAGACAGAAAAGTTTGGGCATTTATTCGTGGGAAGATATAGAGGCAGAAATTAAAGGAGAGAGGGATGAAGCAAGCAAGTGAAAAGATAGAGAAAGAGCATATGAGACCTCCTCAAAAGAATGCATGCAAACCACTCAGAGGAAACCTGACCGTACCTAAAATGAGCAAACTCCTCCCGAATCACGAGGTGTAATTAACCAGATTCTTTGCTTTTTAACAGGGAAAACACAATTTGTGTAAAATATTTGCACATTTTAGAGGTTTTATTGCACATAAAGTTGTGGAAAGTGATCTGACGTAAAACAGTTCATTGAAAAGAAACGTAGAGTGAGATTTCTTTACAGTGGGGGCAATATGAACCAGGAGAAAAATGTAAAGTCCGACAAAAAAGCACTGTCTACCTAAAACATTTCTAAAACAATGTCTCAGGCATCTGGAAGCGTATTCATGAACATTTCATGTAATGGCTTTCCATGAGTGAGCATTTGAAGGAAATACATTCGGACATCTGGTTCCTATCATCACCACTGTGAACAATTCTGACTGTAAAATTCTCAAGAATGGAGCATTTCACATCTAACTGTTCTGATTAACGTTATTTTAACCTTTAACAGAAAAAGTATTGTAAACATTGGTGGAGATTTACCTTACCACTTGAAACATTTGTCATTTAATGCCAACAACTTTGGTGTTAAAACATCCTACCTTATGGGTCCACCTTGCTGGTTTACAGTCAGAGACTGTAGCCCATCTGTCTGTATTAATCACCCTCTTGGCCTTCATCAATGGTCAGTTTCTAATCACAAAAACTGGGTATAACATTTCTCAACCTAGCAGGGGCACTCACACAAATAGTAGTCTTGCAGAGTCAGGTTTAGACAAGGTTGCTGAAGAGGTTAGTGGGATTCACGGTTGGATTTTGTTTTGCTTGCTAGCAGTACTTTGCTTGGCATGAGTAATACATTTTACTCCAGATGTCAAAACTCTAACCTTGAGAAAAGTGGGTTTTAGAGCCTGTAGACGTACCCTTTTGGAGTCGTAGAGTTCATACTATCTATTGCTCACACATACTATTGTTAGAAGACACCACTGGCCCATTGAAGCCAGGTACTGACTGACAGTAAACCAGGACAACAGATGGGCTAGAGTCTGTAATTGTACACCTATATGGTGGAGCTATATCGTAGGTGGTCAGTGAGTGATGGTAGGTAAATTTGGAGAAGTGGACGCTGAATATTTTTATAGGCTGCTCAGAATCTTTCGCTCCCTCCAGATACATGCTCACTTTCATTTAAAAGGCTAAAGGTTCTTGTCCTCGACTCAATTTTTACATTTCCTCTTGAGGAACCCTGAAATAAAAGAAAGCCCATACTAAACTTAAAAAAAAAAAACACTGTCTGAGTGAGTTAAATATCTCTAAATCTGACATTAACTTTCTTTTGCAGGTCAGCTTTTCTAGCTCTGATTTTCTCTATAAAAGTTAATCCAACTGAAATTTGGGAGTTACAGCCCAGGCAACAGCGAAGGCGACAGACCGGAGGAAAAGATGGCTATGCCCTGACACCTTTTAAACCTTTTCTTCAGAAGGCAGCACTTCGAGCTGCTTGACTGTGACCGAAATTTCAATCTACCGGATTTAATCTGTAGTGATTTATGTCATTGCACTAGGCGGCAATCCAGCAGCAACCGTACTTCACAGCCAGTGGATTCTGTCAAGGTAATTTTAAAAGAAGGCGATGGATTGGCACAGCAGTGCAGCGCATCCTTCAATTACTCCGTCATGCCTGCCCTTGGGTAACTTCTATGTGTTATTCCACGGCAGTGCCTTCAGTGACACTTTGTAGGTATTGACAAGCTGTAGCTTTAAAAATATGGAAGAGATTATGCAATATTTCCATGTTCCTGTTCAAATGCTTCATTTACATTCAAGACATAAAATATGGAAGTTCTTTGCTGCTGCTTCACATACAGCTGCAAAAGCCAGTTGATTTGTACTGCTTTGTAAACCTGCAGATTGACGTGTCTATTGCTATATGCTTCTTTTACTCTTTGTTGGCTGAAATGTAAGATGTTAGACAACGTTTGTGCCTTTGAAACCCTGTGGTTACATTTTCTATTCTGCAAGCCTGTCTTTCCCTTTGCAGGCTATGAGGCCTGAATATTAAAGTGTGCACAGAGACAAATGGAGGTTTGCTATCAAGAGAAAGAGAAGGATTATCTGCTGTTCAGGAAAATCCTTACCCCAACAAACACGAAATCCAGCTGAGAATGGAAAATAGTCACAGGACTGAGCCAACGAGGTGTAAGCAAGGGACATAAATAAGTAAATAAATAAATAAACAAATAAATAAACAAGAATCAGCTCACACATATGCGACTGAGAAAGAACAATCAAGTCAGTATGGAAGGCAGTGAGAAAGAGAGAGAGAGAGAGAGAGAGAGAGAGAGAGAAACCATTTGAGTTGGAGAACTCGAGTGAACAGTGTAGGGAGGAGAGCGAAGAGGCGAAACAGAGGAGACTACATACATCGTTCACTTTCTCTGCATCAAGGTTGGCTCCGGAGTCTTTGCCATTCCTCACACGGTTGCTGTGGTGGCCGTTCTGCTGGTAGTTGGCGTGCTTAGGGCTGAGGGAGGGAGATGGACTGTGACTTGACCTCCCAGCAAGCTTGTGTCCGTCTGTCCTGTGCTTCAGATTCGACCTGTTGAGGGTTTGGCATTTAGTGATTAAAATGTTTATGCGAAAGAGATCATCTATTCGCTTTAATAGAAAGACTTACCTTGTGCCTTTATGAGCTTGATTACCTTATAGCTCCACTGTAAGTTTAGAATTTATTCATATTTCCGCATAAATATGATCTAAAACTGCCTCAGATTTTTACACAGATCTGAACAAAGATAAACAAAACCCTGTTAAATGATTGAAGCAATTTATACTTGGCCATTTCCTTACTGAAGGATGATCCAGTATAACATATCTGTGAGTGGCTAAAGTAGGTGAACCTTTGCTTTGAGTTTTTGGTTGTGACCCTGTGCAGCAGAAACTGCAACTAAACATTTCTGGCAACTGTTTATCAGTCCTGTACAATGGTTTATAGGAATTTTAGCCCATTCAGAACAGCTTCAACACTGAGCTGCTGCAAGGTCAGAACTTTAAGATTTGTATTCTTATTGAGCCATTCTTTGGTAAAAAAACGACTTGTGGACTTACAGTCCTTGTCTTGATGCATGACTATCTTTCTCTTCAGATTCAGTTCACAGACTTGACATTTTCCTTTAGAATTTACTGGTATAATTCAGAATTCATGGTCCATCAGTGGTGGCAAGCTGACCTGGCCAAGGTGCAGCAAAACAGGCCCAATCCATGATACTACCATCACCATTTTTCACAGATGAGTTGACGTTCTTATGCTGGAATGCAGTGCTTTCCTTACTTCAAACATAATGCTTCTCATTTAAATAAAAAAGTTGTATACTGTTCTCTTCTGGTCCACAAAACACTTTTCCTAAACCGTTTTGGTTGACTATGTGAACTTTAGCAAACTGTGGATGGGCAATGTTCTTTTTGTTGAGCAGTGGCTTTCTCCTTGCAACACTGACATACGCACCATTGTTGTTTTACTGTTTTCCTTAAGGTGGGCTCAGGAACATTAACATTAGCCAATGTGAGAAAGTTGTAGTAGTTGTAGTTACTTAGAAGATACCCTGGGTTTTTTCATGACCTTGCATACTACTACATGGCTTCCTCTTCTAGTTATCTTTGCTGGTTAACCTACTGAATTCTCAAAATCATCTGCTAATCCTAGACGTTCAAATATTTTGGTCGCTCCCAGAAATGTAAAACTGGATCATTTTCATCAGTAAATAAAGGGCCAAGTTTTTTAATGTTCGTCTCATTTGTTTAATTGAGTTCTCTCTTTTTGGTCATATTTATAATAAAATATAGAAAATTCTAAAGGGTTCAAATACTTTTAAATCCGTAGCCCATCTGCTATTGCAATGTTTGTTTGCCGCCCTTTACCCAATTCATTATTGGCCAGTTTCTGACCACAGGATCCCTGCTGATCAGGCATTATTTGGGAGGCAGAGCATTCTGAGCACCGCTGTTACACAGACATTGAAGCTGCGTTGCAGTGTGTGGGACACAGCAGTGACGCTGGGCTTTCCATCTCTAGTATTATTACTGCTAGACAGCAAGTGGCCCATTACTCAAAAATATGCAGCTTCTATGTGGTCAGAAAACGACTCGAGAAAGGCTCAAAAACTACTGATACTCCAACCAAGCAGTCTGCTTTGTCTGTATGGGAAGAAGTGGGCTGATCATTGTCGTTATGATTTGAAGGTGGAAATAGTGAAATATGTTGTATTAGGTGTGGATAGGTGTGGATATGAGCAAATGGGTGATGAAAATGATTTTTTTTAATTGGTCAGGTGTACGTCAGGGAGGTCTTGATTTTGTGTGGACGCGGGGAAGCAAACTGTAGGGGAGTTAAGGGGAAAGTCAATACAAAAGTTGATGTAGACCAGACTTCCATAGGACCATAATTACTGGCAAAAAACAAAACATCCTACGCTGTCTAGTTTTGTTGACATTTTTAGTGCAAGTTCATTTCCCTTTTTGCTCTTTTCTGTCTGAATGAGATTCATCCACTGTAGATAAACGGTTAGAAATAGGGTCTTTCAAAAGATCCCAAACCTGGATCATAAAGCAGCCATGGTACATCAGACCGAATGAGAAAATTGAGACGATCAAGCATAGGCTGTGAAACAAAGAAAATGCAGCACTCTAGCAATCAAAACTAGGGTTACAATTCACATGCGTGGGCACTGGAAAAGTGACCAGCTGTCCTTCTGTGTAGTCTGCTCAGAGGTCTTTGAAGCTGGATAAATTACACCGTCAATGAACATAATAAGTGTGCACCTGACACTATCAATCTGAGCCAGACTTTTATTTACAACTTTCTTATCTTCAGCCTGACATCCAGCACTAAGTACGAAGCCCTTGATCTCAAATCATGGGTGTCACAACTGCGGTGTATGTGGATGTTGTAACACCCCTACTTTTGCTGAAACACTGCTCTATCCCTCTCGCTTTCTGTGGGAAAAAAAAATATTCCAGAGTAGGAATTCTGTCTCTGAAAACAAACACACACAATGGGCCTTATTTTGCACCAGCATGACTCAAAGTGTTTTACTAGTTTCATTATGGGGCATTCCTCAGTTTCACACCATGTATGCACGATTTCAGAATAACAAAAGATTTTGCATGCGTTCCTGCTTTTTAAATGAGCCATGGATGACCATTGCTATTTTAAGGCAGTGAAATGTCATCAAAAGTCATCAGTGGCGTATTATTAAGCCATATTTAAGCTGCTTGTTTTAGTAATGTGTGGGCGCTCGTTAGGGACATAGATACACACTCGAAGTGCACTACTGACAGGTAAACGTGCCATTATAATAGCAATGCTGCATAGCTCATGCATCCCTGCCTTAGAAGGTAATGTGACGAGCCATTCTGATTGGTTTACTGCAAAACACACCTCTGGATAATGCGATTTATTTATGTTGATAGCATTGTGCTAAAAACTAACTACAAACTAAAAGTGTAAACTCTGTGTTTTTGGTCCATCTCTTGCGCCAGTGCATTTTCCTGTCATAAACGTGATGAATTTAGTATCCTGCAGTGTGACACCATAAAGCCTGATATTATCAACATATAATACTTTAATGTACATACTATTGGCATAAAAACACTGGTTTCAATGTCTAATTCTTGATATTTCTTCATTATTCTCAACACGATATAGTTGAAACTATATTCCATCCATCCATCCATTTTCCAACCGCTTCTTCCGTTTCCAGGTCACGGGGAAGCTGGAGCCAATCCCAGCTGACT
>JBBPDA010000081.1:10988951-11011950 GCA_037974385.1 Arnoldichthys spilopterus | reverse complement strand
GCTCCCCGGGCGCTGTTGGTAGCTGCCCGCTGCTCCACATGTGCACGTGTGATGGGTTAAATGCAGAGGTCGCATTTCGCTGTGGTGCTTGAGTGTGTTCACAATGACAAATAGTCACTTTTTTTCTTTTTTTTTTGTGCCGTGTTCACAATGACAAATGATCACTTACTCAAACACATACATATGTTTGCAATGTGAAAGCGTATTGACATATTTGAAAAATAATATGCGAGACTTTTAATACTGAATAGTTAATGATGCAGTCATATATTCCTTTGGCAATGATTTGATTACATTTAAATGGCATAAAAACTACTACACACAATCATATATATGTTTAAATTGTGTTAATTCCAGTTTGTGCCAAAAAGGTAGGTGAAATATAATGAGGGGGACGTTCATTTGTACAATGAACTGTAGACAGAAATAGGAAACGAGAGGCTTACAGCGGAGAGCTGATGCAGTAGAACGTGACTGGAAGGAACTGTCCACCTCCTCAGTGGTGCTGAAACGGACACTGAGCCTCAGCGCCTGACATCAGTACTTAAACTAAAATGAGGCTGTTTTACAGGTTTTTTCAGTGCTCATTGATTTATGTGACAAAGTTACGCCTTCCCCCCCCCACCCCCCCACCCCCCCCAAGACACAGACACACATTTCAGAGTAGTGACTCACGCCCTCATCCTTCAACTCCCTTTTCCTTTCTCTTCTCACAATTGTGAAAAACAGACCAAACTTGCCCTCCCTCAGGGCACACATCGTTCTAAAAAAAAGTGCTCATGTGCATGGCATGGCCAATCGTTTGCCAGGCTTTTGCTATCAAACAGGGACCGTTCCTCTTAGGTTTAGCAAGCCTACAGTAGGAAATGAGCTCACTGCAGCATGGCCTGGCTTATGTAGTGGACTGCCAAAGCCTCTTGTCACACCGTCTGCCCACGCTGTAATGCAATTTCCTAGCCCTGCGGCCATCTGTGGGCCTACAGAGGGCAGGGCAGCACTGACAATCACTCAGTATTCATAGAATATTATAATACACACACTGACCCTCATAAAACTGGCCGGATGCAGAGAGGGCCTTGTACTATAGACTCTGTCACGAAGCAGTTTTCCAAAAATGTAGGTTTGTTGCATTAATTGAGCAAGGCAAGGGCAACAATGTCGGAAAAACCTTCATAGGGAAGATAAACTGACAAGAACTCTAATAGGAACCAAGAGCACCAAGAAGAACGATTGTACATGAAAACGTTTACATATTTGCAATGATTTTGTCTTTTTTTTTTAATCTTGAGATGAATGGGGAGTTTTTAAACAGTCATGCCTGTTGCTGTGTACATTGATTCTTAGCTGGTGCATGCATACGCCACACTAAACTCAGAGAATGTATTACTTTGCATCGTATTTTGTACTTGTATTTACTCTGGTAGCTTGATCTTCTAGACACTGACCATATAACCCTGACCCTAGAGCTGAAGTTTCAGCAGTTCCAGGCAAGTGGAAATATAGACAGTGACCATCTACCCCCATGTTTATGACACTATCGTTATTTTATTCCAATTTTATACCATAAATGTATCAGAAAACCACCCAAAATGACTAGACAAGATTAGCATAACAGTCACTAGATAGAAAAAGTGTCAGGGCTCGCGCTAAACGCCAGTGGTCTGAAACTGCGGCTGCGTCTGTGTAGTTGAACGAAACTTCCTTGATCCGCGTTCTTTGATTCTGACTGAACTGATACTTAAGTGGATGCACATGCTAATCAGTTCTACTAATAATTTAGCATGGCCATGGGCTACAAACCAAGCAAAATCAGGACAACCAGACAGGAGAGGAAGCTTCATTCAGCTATTCAGATGTAGACTGGGTTGCTGACACCTCATTTGCTGGTATGGCTTTGACGAATGTCGAGTATGTCTGACAGTCACGCAAAACACAGCTTCAATTGTGACCTTAAAGCACTATTAACTTCTTGTTGTTGTGTGAAGGCTTAGAATTAATGATAATATTCATTTTGCTGCAAATCATACAGGTATGACCGGACATTTCACCTGAAAGCAGTCAGTGGCGCATGCTGAAGGGTTATGTGGCACAGCAAGATGACAATGCTTTCCACTCTGAGTAACCCGGCCTGGGAAAGAGCCTCACAAAGTGCTGAACTCAGCATCTTTTCTTACTGATACAAACACAATGAGGAACTGAGGTGATTTAAAAAAGAGAAGCAGTGTTTGTAGAGTTAAAGAAGAGCAAGTATGTCGTGTGGGTGGGTGGAGAGAAGAAGGTAGAGAGTCAGAGTGAGGAGGAGAGAGAAGAAGGGAGAAAGAAGGAAGAAAAACAGAGGGGGGAGTTAAAAGAGAGGCTGAATGAGAATGAACGAGAGAATGAGAGCGATGGGGTGATGGAGGGGATGAAAGCGAGAGAGAGAGAGAGAGAGAGAGAGAGAGAGAGAGACTTAGGGAGGGTAAGAGAGATGCAGCACTTTAATGCTGAAAATAAGCTCCTCGGGGCTCAGTTAGCCATGCATCATGTATTTTCAGATGAGCCTGCAGGCTCTTCAGCACACACACACATGTTGTGCATGCCCATGCTGCATTGTTGCACACTTCTTCAATGTCAACAGTGACGGATGAGTTCAATTACAGGGAGCGACTGAGCCAATTAAGTAGCACCATGGAGACCAGACCCACCCCTTTACCAAAGAGCTTCTGGGAAAATCAGTGACCCCCTCTCGCTCCTTTCTTCAGTAAATGGCAGATCAACCACTGTTTTATGGTTTTAATGTAAACAAATACACAGTGGGTGTAAGTCCATGCCCAGCATGTTGGACAGGCATATATATTTCAGTATATATATATACAGTAAACTCATCTCAGTAGTTCTTTAACCTTAAAATGACAGAAAAAAATTATAAAACTGACATTTTTTTCCTTCCCTTTAATGTAAAAATGAAATTTAAAACGATCAGATCAGGACATGTTAGGTGTCTCAAATCTGCCTCTTTTAATTTTACACAGCGAAAGCTGCTAACGAGTAACTGGAGCTTATCGACATTGTGTAAACTACATGTCAAAATCATCTCACCTTTATCTCAAACTACACTGAGCTGACGGGCAGTTTCAGCTGGACTTGCTGATGTGGCACCACCCCAAGGTCAACAATGACCCAGACAGAGTCCCCCCGCATAACCAATCAATAAAAATGTATTATCGTCATAAACAATGTTTATTTACACATTTTACATTTAAAGCAAATGCTGCGCTTCATACGATCCTGCCCTAACACTGTAGCCCAGGGGTTCCCAACCCTTTGAAACTCACAGCCCACACAATCAGCCGCTACAGTTTCTGCTTCAAAAGAAGATCAAAGAAGTGCCAGTCGCTTCTCTTGAGTACCTAATGAGATAGCTAACGCTCGGCAAAGAGATGCAAACCAAGAAAGAACTCTACTAAATATCACCAAATCCAGAAAGCTAATGTCCCACAATCAGTGAAGAAACTGAAGAAAAAAGAGGCTGCATATTACAACAAGACAGTAACTCAAGACATACATCAAAAGCAAGCACTAAGATTACTGAAGTGGCCTCCAACTCTGAAAATGTGAGATCTTAAGCATGCTGTGCATGCAAGATGACCTATGCATATTTCTGAAATAATTACTAAAAAAGAGAAAAAGCTAAGGATCTGCCAAAGGGGGTCTTTACTAAGGACTAATTGTCTGAATTTAGTGCAATCAACAGCAAAACTCTTGAAGATGAAGTGTTGCATCTTAAACCATCTACTTCCTGCCTCGACATTATACCTTCAAACTTTTGTAAAAAAAAGTGTTTTCAGCTGTATTGCTTCTGAAATTGTGAACAGTTCACTTCTCCAATGGTTCAAATCTTACCTAGAACACAGGGGATATTTTGTCTCAATCAGCAGTTACAAATCAGTGAAAACCAATATGCCGTATGGAATTCCTCACGGCTCCATCCTCGGGCCTCTTCTGTTCAGCCTCTACATGCACAACGTGGCGTATCATAGTTATGCAGATGATACTCAGATCTATCGTTGTTCTCTCACGATTTCAGTCCTGACAACTTCCTGCAGCTAAATAACGACGAAACTGAGGTTCTATTTGGGAACAAAGAAGGAAGGTTGCAACTTCTAAGATGTATATAGGATATAAAGGATATAAAGACCACATCCCAGGCAAGAAATCTTGGTGTTATCATGGATGAGGATCTAAATTTCAGTGATCACATTAAAGCTGTAACTAAATCTGCATTCTGGCATCTCAGGAACACAGCTTATCCAAAATTCCACTGCAAGAATTCTTACTAAAACCAATAAAAGAGACATTACTCCAGTCCTCAAGTCCTTACACTGGCTTCCAATCAACTCCAGAACTGAGTTCAAAGTCTTACTCATTGTCTTTAAGTCATGCAATGGTTTGGGCCCCAAATATTTATTGTAAATGTTTGATAAATACCAGCCTGGAAGAGCTCGTAGATCAGCAGGAGATGCTTAGCTAGTGGTGCGGAGGGTTGCAAGTAAACAGGGTGAAATGGAGTGTAGTCATTATGCTGCTGCCCACTGCTGGAACCAGCTGCCCATGGTGATCAGATCTGCTCCAACTGTTGCCGCTTCAAAAAGAAACTAAAAACCGCCTCGCTTTCCACAATCTTTCATCAGATTTGTTTTATACCTTACGTTTATCATGCACTTTCTTTATTTTTATGCTTATTTATTTTCATTTGTTCTTATATTTTATTTTTATCATGCACTTTATTGCTTTTAAATTTTACCTTCATCATGTACTTTTCTTATTTTTCATTTCTTGACTTTAATTTGAATGCCTATCACTGTAAAGCTCATTGAATAACCTCTGTGTATGATAATGTGCTACATAAATAAACTTGCCTTGCCTAATTGAAAGGGTGCCCAAACATATGCACATGCCACATTTTGTTTTATTTATTCCAATAATTTAAATTAATAAATCGAATACATATTTTTTTCATATATTTTTTTATTTTTTTATTTTTTTTAAATATCCAAACCTGTGTGTGTGTGTGTGTGTGT
Source organism: Arnoldichthys spilopterus (assembly GCA_037974385.1). Lineage (NCBI taxonomy): Eukaryota > Metazoa > Chordata > Actinopteri > Characiformes > Lepidarchidae > Arnoldichthys > Arnoldichthys spilopterus. Next base: position 11,006,890 of record JBBPDA010000081.1, on the reverse strand, counting down.
GTGAAGCAGAATAGCTGGGAGGGCGGCCAGTGGCTGCAGACAGCTAAATGAGTGCACAGCTTAGTGAACAGGCTGGCATCAGTGTGCCTCACCTCTAATTGGCTCCCAGAACGAGGATGCCATAAAACACACCTGACAATTAATCCCCTCTGCCTGCAGTCTCCCTGCACATGTTGTGTGTGTGTGTGTGTGTGTGTGTGTGTGTGTGTGTGTGTGATGTGGTGATTGGGGCAGGCAACGAGTAAACGCCCCACCCATGCACACATCCAGTCTGTCTGTTTAATCTGCCTAGAAAAACCTTAGTGGGCCAAACAATCGAGACGGGGAATTAACGAGTGTGTGTGTGGGGGTAGAGTGGGGGTGGGGGGTATCCAGGGTCAGGGGGGCTTGTATGAATATAACTAGAGGGGCAACCCACTGGATTAGATTCAATGCCTAGACAAAAAAAGCCCCCAGTCAGTGTTTTAATTGCTTCTACAACCTCTTCTACACACACACACACACACACATACACACACACACACACACACACCCCTGACACCTTTCATCCTCTATATTCCTTTCTCGCTCCTTTCATCCTGCCTCTTTTTGCTCATTTAATTCAGAGGAGTCAGAGCTCTAATTGAAAGGGCTTCACTGCTGATAGCCGGAGGAACAGAAGGGCAGAGAGACGGGGCTACTTCAGCTTGAAGGAGGCCATTGGAACGGATGACTAAGAGGTAAAATGCACAGCTCAGGTCGGTTTTCTCTCATTATGTTCTGTTACAGCATCTCACTCTTCTCCACACCATTCACTACAGGTGCAAAAACGGGTTTTGAGGCGAGGGAATAGATCTAAATACCAATGTGTAATAATACAAGTACAAATAAAACCTCATCATTTTCCTGCTAACTACAAATACAGATTAGCAGCTCAGACATGACGAGGGGTCTGAAAGTTCTTCCCCGTAGCTCCAGTGTTAAATGAATGAAGTAAAGCATCACACACCAAAAAGCCATCGGGAAGAAGGAAAAACTATCGCCATCTCTGCCAGAGGAGACAGGGAAGCCTTTAAATGTGTACATACACCTCAGAACTGAAGACAGAAATGAAACAACGTTGTATCTGCAAAAATTAGCGCCACTTTCAATGTGTGTTATTGATAAAAGGTTGTAATCTAAGCATAATCTAGGTCATGTTTGGACCATTTCCTCTGGTTTGTAATTACAATTTGACACAATGTGAAAATGACACTCGTTTTAAAGAAAAAACGCTTAAAAAGAAGGAAAAAATACCAAAAATATAGTGATACAAAGATTTTCAAACAAAAATTATTATATATATTATGTATACGGTGGTGCAGTGGTTAGTGCTGTCGCCTCACAGCGAGAAGAAGTTTGAAAGCTCTCCCTGTGTTGCCGTGTGTTTCCTCTGGGTTCGCCGGTTTCCTCCCACAGTCCAAAGGCTGCAGTAGGTTGACTAGATGCTCTAAATTGCCCGTAGGTGTGAGTGTGTGTATGAATGGTTGTCTGTCTGTGTGTTGCCCTGCGATGGGTTGGCCTCCTGTCCCCTTACCCCGCCTTAGGCCCGCAGTCAGCTGGGATTGACCTCAGCTTCCCCGCGACCCGGAAACGGAAGAAGCGGTTTCGAAAATGAATGGATGGATTTATATTTATGTAATATTTTTAGCATAGACTATGGTGGCCAGGCGCCTTGCCAACACAAAAATTACCCCAACTGAACACAAGCATTTTCCACATGCTTCCTCATACTTTAGCACAGTAAGCCCTTTACTCCTGGCGTTCTGACATCCTGCCATTGGCTCGTTTTCCAAATTCATTCCTCCCCTGCATTAGGATGAGACCTTCTTTATGAATGCCCTAAGAAAAAATATGACAAACTACTGAGTTGTCTTCCATCTGTGGAGGATCTGTTTAAGTGTAAATAGTGATGTCTGTAGATTTTAAGATCTAACAATACAACAAATCATGTCTTAGAAAAGAGACTTACACTCTTATGATCCACACGCTATAAAACCCCGAACCCCACTCCCAACGACTGGTCTGAGAGAGGGTGGAGCTTTGTGAGGTGTGTGTCTTGGACCCATCGGCAGATGGTCTTACCCTTCTCCCTTACATTCAGCTTGTTATTACCATCATCAATCTGACAACCATTAACCCAGGGGTCCTAATAAGGATCATACCATCTGCTGTGTTAGAAAGGCAGGTTTGTAAAAATGATGCCGAAGAATTAGGAAGACGGGACCCTCGGCAGCCGCATCTACCCTGCAGCTCAACTTTGCTGCATAGTTTGGGTTAGGCAGCAAGTAAGCCTTCATCAGCACTCACTTATTATACCCTCTGACCTCCGACCTCGGAGCCATGGTTGGATATTTTGGGGTGGTGGGCCACCATCTGGTAACGTTTATGTGTAAGTGTGTTGGTTTTTGTGACGTCCTGAGAACTCATAATGGACTGTTTTTGCTGCTAAACACTGAGCACTGCATCATCAAGGTCAAAGCCAAAGTCACACACACACACACAGATGTTGGTATTGCTATTTTTGCGAGGATTTTCCATTGACATCTGGGGTACTGTGTCAGAAATGCTACGCTCACCCTGAAATCCAACCCTAACCTTAACCTCAGTAAGCTAAAGACAATCTTTCTGCTCTTTTATTTGCTCCTAAAAAAGTTGAATTTGTGGGAAAACGTTGTGGTTACTTGTGAGAACTAGCAAAAAGTCCTCACTTCTACAGATGTAATTGTATTCCTATCATTATGAGGACATTTGGAACTCGCAAAGACCACACACACACACATCCACACACACACAAGGTCAAAGCCCTCCCACTTAATTAGTCACTCCTTGGTGCCAGGTTCCTATGAAAGCCCCTAAGGCGTCCAGCATGGTGCCTGCAGGGAAGTGTGTGCCGCCTGACTGAATGGCAGGGTCTACAAATGACAGGGATTAGAAGCCTGAAAAACACCTCAGCATGCACGCTACCATTCCACTGCAGCATAATGGCATGGTAAGTGTGAGAACAGAAGCATACAACTTTGCTCTTTCGCTTAGCCATTATATTTCATCATGGCAAACACCCACTGTGTGTTCCAAACAGACATGTATTACAGTCCAGCTTATGTTATTAATGGCTGCACCTCCATCCTGAGTAACACATGTGCAGTCACTGAAGTGAGCATGTGTTACAATATGCTAGAGGCACCTTGGCAAACATCTGACCTAAAAATAATACAAAATCTGTAAATATGCATTATGAAATACTGTACGAAGGCGTTCCCTCGCCATAACTGAACTGAGCTTTGTTAAAGGGCCCATAAAACTATCTTGGTTTTTCCAATAAAACCGGTTCAGACATTATGTAAATCTAATATACCGTTCACTCCGCTGTCTACTTATGCAAATTTTGCTGCAGAAACAGAACATTTTTAATTATGTAGTTGTGATGTCACAAAAGTCAGTAAAAAAGTTAAGACGTTTTTTTTAAATACAGGGCAAACAATCAGAACAGAGGTCATTTACATTAATTTGTCATTAATTTCAGTTTTAAAGACGCAGTAATAAACACATCCAGACTTTTGTGAAGGGATGAAGACACACCATGATGACTTTGGGTAATAAAATCCCAACATTTTAAATTTCTAGGTAAGCTGTAAAAAAATCACATTTAGAAGTGTCCAGAATGATGAACAGAGCTTTGGATTGTTCTTAAACTGAGAAAGCTGTGTAACATTAAGGATGAAATTATACTAAAATTAATATCAAGAAAGCTTCATATGTCACCCACTAATATTCATCAGGCATCCACACTTAATAGATTTAAAAGCAACTTAAAACATTTTTATTTAACCAATTTACTTTTCTTAATTTGAGCTTTTCTATATTTTCTCTTAATATTATATATTAAATTATCATTTTAATATATTATTATTATTATCTTTGCATTATTTTAGAATTTACTCATTAGCTCTTCTTTCATTCTAACATTTTCGAAAATTTGTTTTATCATACTAAGCATTTTATATATTATTAACTGTGTTTTTAAGAAGATTTATTTATTTGTTTATTCCATCCGTCCATCCATCCATTTTCTAAACCGCTTCTTCCGTTTCATGACGAAAGCTGCAGCCAATCCCAGCTGACTGCAGGCCTATGGTGGGGTTCACCCAGGACAGGAGGCTCAACCCATCGCAGGGCAACACATAGACAGACCATTCATACACACACTCACACCTACAGGCAATTTAGAGCATCCAATCAACCTACTGCAGCCTTTGGACTGTGGGAGGAAACCAGAGAACCCGGAGGAAAAACACACGAGTACGGGGAGAGCTCGCAAACTCCGCACAGAAAGGCCCTCGCGGCCGACCCGGGGTTTTTTCATTATTTGTTTGTTGTGTGTCTACTCAAGCACTTTGAGCTGCATTTGAAATCTATGAAAAGTGCTAAATAAATGAAGTTTATTATTATGATTATTATTTTATAATAACAAGATAACAAAAAAAACATAACTGTTGTATATTATTTATCATTGAATAACTTCTTCTTGTTCCCAAAATAATTTAAATATTGAATAAAACAGCTAAAAAATGTTTGGTGTTTATTATATCCACACTGTATGCATCATCACTGATCAAAAGAACAAGCTCACACACACACACACACACACACACACAGTGTGCCTTACCCCTGCTCCTCCATCATCTCCTGCAGCTCCATGCACTTCAGCTCCACTCGTCTCTTCCTCTCATGGTCCAGTATCTCACGGTGAGCCTTCTTCACCAGCACCGGCTCTGGTTGCTGCACACCCTCATCTTCTTCAGGCTCTTCGGGGTGGGTAGTGGGCTGCAGGGGGACACCATTGGCGTCGTCCCCAGGAGATGGGACCCTCGCCCCGTCGTACATGGCCGCAGCACTCTAGAGAAGAAAAGGAGGAAGGAGAGAGTCAGTGGATGTACTCTTTGATGAAATCTACATGAGCATTCATTACTTCACTTTGTAAATCATGTATTTTACTGTAGCGTGTAGCAGTTTCAAACAATGGGACTGATATACAAATATCAGCTATTAGTAACGCTCAAGTTTTACATTCTTCTCCCACCTGGTCTCCGTTTACCCCTCTGTTAGTTAAAGTGTGGTTTAAACATTCTTGTGGACTCACTCCTTGGTTTATCAATGATTCTTTCATGGTTTTTATTATTGCTACAAACTAACAGGCATGTTAAGTGTTCGTTAGGTGTTGGTGATGGTCAGGTTTGGACAAACTTCAAATGTAAGTCAGGTTCAAATATCATTTTGTGAGACTACAGTCAGGTACAAATGTCGATCCCAATTTGCTGAGCTACAGTCGGGGCTGCACATATTTTTATGAGGCTACAGTCAAGTTTGGACAGATCTTTTTTGGGTACAGTCAAGTTTAGACAGACTTTTCTCAGGCTACGGTCAAGTTTGGACAGACTTTTCTCAGGCTACGGACAAGTTTGGACAGACTTTTCTCAGGCTACGGTCAAGTTTAGACAGACTTTTCTCAGGCTACGGTCAAGTTTAGACAGACTTTTCTCAGGCTACGGTCAAGTTTAGACAGACTTTGGTATTGCTATTTTTGTGAGGATTTTCCATTGACATCTGGGGTCAGTCAAGTTTGGACAGGCTTTTCTCAGGCTATGGTCAAGTTTGGACATTTCTTTTGGTTACAGTTGAGTTAAAATTGAATTTTGTCAGGCAGTCAGGTTCAAATTCAAAACCTAATGCTGTGGGTTGGATCATAAACTTGAATGTCCTTTACTCATGTTTATGCCTAATTTTAGGCCCAGGAAAGAAAACCTTGTCTAAAAGACTTGAAAAGAACCCCCAATGCTCTAAAACTGTCATTTCTGATCTGATAGTATTAAAGTGTCAAATTCGCTATAACAGTGTGACCACTGAGTGATCACCAAGTGCTCCATAAACAAAGATAGCAATATATGAACTGACCCAAGATAAGTATGCTATGCTACAGATAGATCTAAATGCCAAATCCCCTTAGTGAATAGACAATAGACGGATCGTTTCACCACTCCAGACATTCACCCCGAGCTGGATATTAATAATTAACCTCTCGTGGCCTCGCCACTCGGCTACATTTTTGAAGCTTGATGGTTATCACTGTGAACAGAATGATGTTAAAAACTATTTTGTGAGGGAGGGAAGTATTTTCGGTGACAAAGAAATGACATAGTTCATCAATATTGCTTACAGAAACCCTGTGATGAGGTTTGTAGATTACATTCAGGTTTGGTTAAAAAAAAAGTAAAGGCTGGTGCTGGCTTCACATGGCAGATTCACATGCTACTAAACCTTCTGAGTGGCCCTGAATGATCGCGATCACTGAGGCTCACACAGTTAGGAAGCAAACACACACACACACACACACACACACACACACAAACACACACACACACACACACACACTAAAAGCCTCTCTCCAAATGGTATTTCAGGGAAGAGTGGGCCTGATAAAGACATATTGGATGATACTCTACAAGTTGTGGGTGAGAGAGAGAGAGGAGATATTGAGAGAGAGAGAGAGAGAGAGAGAGAGAGAGAGAGAGAGATGCTATCATCTGCATCTCCCTGGGACAGGGCGCAGAAGTTGCTCCACTAATGGACTCATTTTTCACAGTGGAGAAAACTCAACCACATCCCTTAATCATTCAAATGAGCAAATGAAGGTGCTGAGACCACATGCTGCTAGTGCTAGAAGTTACTGAACCGAGGTCTAATTTTACTTTTCTTCACACTAGAGCAGGAGAAGCTAATCCTGAATCAGTGTAATGAGATAGCTACTAGCTACTAGCTACTAGCTCATGCTTCTTAGCAACAACATAATGTGGCCGAGGTCGGCTGGTTAAAGCAACATTAACAAATGAGTTTGTTTAGGACGATGCGCTGCAACGTCTCGAAATAAAAGCATGCCGGCTGGGGGGCGGGGCCTCATGGTTAGTGAGTAAGCCGTGAGTTGTGGGTAAAGTCACGAAGCGTCGCATAGCCTAACAGGTGGCGTGGCAGCAGGAGACATCATCACGGCATTCATTATGCACTAAATCATCGCCTCAGAAACACTGTGACTTGCATGCACACACTCTCTCGCTCTCTCGCTCGCTCTGGCCCTCCACAGTCTAATCGCTTTTTCTTTCTCGAACCTTCTCGCTATGTGCATCCGTCTCCCTCCTTCTCCCTATTAATGCGAATAGAGGACGTTCCACAATTCAAGGGTTTGTAGGTATTTTTATGTTTATGTCAACGTTTTTGGGAAGTGGACTGACTCGGCGAGCTTGTTCTGCTCCTTTTCTCCGACCTCAACCTTCAAATCACGAACATTTTGTCTACAACCAACATCCTGGAGAATGCTAAGCGATAGACTGGATTTCACCACTGCACACTCGCCAGCCAGGTTATTAGAGACACATCATGAACAAACCGAATTTGCTGAAAAATTGGGACATTTAGTAAAATCCAGTAAAAACCACATTTATTTATTTCTCTTGCACCTTTATTTATCTGTCAAAGGGACGAAGAATGAACTTTAAATGGTTTCGCTGACAAGCTTAATTGTATTTGATAAATCTGATGACATTTTGAAACTGATGCCTGCAACAAAGCAAGCACTCAGTCGCTTTTTCAATATTGTCACTGGCTGAACAAAACCCAATTTCTGTAATTCATTCATGTATTTATTTGTTTATTTATTTAGATTTGTTTTTAAATGACAAAGTCCCTACTCCCAAAGTTTTGGTTTGAGAGATGCAGGGTTTTATTCTGACAGCAGCGATATACTTCCAGTACATATCCATTTCACTTACACGCAAAAGGCCTTTAGATATTGTACGTAGAAAAAAAGCATGTATTTTTAAACATAAACAAAGCTCTATTTAAAAATAATGCATAGGGAACAAGTATACATGCACTATTTTAATATGTACATATGTGAAAAAGTTACATGAAAATAAATAAATGATGTTCTAAATTAGGGATGCAGCGATGTGGGATTTGTAGGCCAGTAACGATATCCAATATTTTTGCCAATGACTCTGCCAAAAAACATTAAAAAAGAGTTTATAAAATATTACACCATTTTGAAATGTCACACAATAGGCAGATGAAATAGTGAAAAGCAAGGGCATCATGACCAGGTATAGAAGGAGAGTGCACTAAAGGTCTTGGCACTCAAAGCTGGGTGGTGTCTCACCACTTTGTGCCTGACAGTTGTGTCAGAAGTAAATTTCTCAATGCAACAAAAATTGTGGGTAGTGGTGGCCTAGTGGTTAGGACACTGCGCTTGGGACCTGAAGGTCGCAGGTTCAAGTCCCAGCTTAGGCACTACTGAGGTACCCTTGAGCAAGGTATCGTCCCACTACACTGCTCCATGCCTTGGAAGTCGCTTTGGATCATCAGCCAAATGAGCAAATGTAAACAATCTCAGTTCGTGTAGGGCATGGTTAGGGCATTGTTAAATGTGCATGACCTTCAAGTCCTCAGAAGGCACTGCATGAAAAACCATCATGCAACTCTAAATATATATATATATCCTTCCTTTTTGTACACTCTGTTCTACATGTAAAATTACAATAAAATTTTAAATACTTTGAATATATTAAGAATACCGTTATTTATTTTGTTCACCTTGTTCCTCACTGTTAGTATATATATATATTTCTTTTTTCATGGAATTCTCCTATTAACAGATATCTTGAAAAGTTATGAAATTCTCAACATCTTGTTTTTATTTTTTTTCTAAACATCTGCTTCAGTCTACTGCTGCGCCCACAATTACCTGAAAACAAGGCCTCTGTAATGGTAAGGGGCAATGCCCCTTTGGGATGAACGGGGGAGTTGTCTCCATCTGGTGGCCAAGGCCGGTAGCCCCGAGACCCATACCTTGCCCTAAGTGGGTACAGGTGCTGCTAGTTAAGAGGCTGAGGGCCGGGGTTACTTAAGCTTGGGCAACCAGATGGAGGAGGCGAAGCCGACTAGTCACTTGCCATAGCTAGAGCTGAGTGTTTACTTGTTTTTTGGAATTACTAGTAAAGGACTTTGGATCTGTTTTCTGACCATGTTTTTGGACTTCTCTTTTTGGTTTTGGTTGCCTGCCTGTTTTACCAATAAAACAGTGTATTTTGACCTGCAGTGGTGTCCATCATCTCCAGTTCATGACAGCCCCCTTAATCAGCATATTCAGCAGCCCCTTAAATCCATGTGCCAAAGAACCACTACTAAGGAGATTATTGGTTTAGGAGCACTGAAATAAATAGCTGGTTCATCACTGTGATTTATCAGTCTACTCAGGCTTTGTGGCATTAAAGAAGCTGTTTGTTCAGCTCTTCTTTAGAGTCCATATGATGCACACCATGCACATGTTTTAAAACAGCTAGTAAACAAGTGTTTTTTTAGCATTGTAAGGATGTTTTAGTATTGTAAGAGTATTCTCCTAAAAAGAACTGCATTCTGCTTTTTCAAAATGTTTTAAAGATACGCAATGGATTCTGAAAACATATTCCAATGATATATTCTGTTACTTCCATGTCTGTTTCATCAGTGGGCAGTGGTGGCCTAGTGATTAGCACCTTGCCCTTTTAAACATAACAACGTAGGTACCACTGGACAGGAACCACTAGACCGGTACCACATCCCGATACACTGTGCTTTTCATAGCTGCTTGCTGCATGTCCCGAATGTTGGGGTGTTGGAAGCAAGTGCAGGCGAGAGAGCTATATTTAAAGGATTTTATTAAATAAAACGAAATAAATAACTGGGAAACATAAACTAATAAAACAACCGAGAACACAGAACAAAGGCAGGGAGACTAGGACAAGAGCTAGGGTAACACACTACTAGAACAGAGTGCTAACATGCGACAAAGCTAAGGTACATCCAACAAGACCAGAGTGCTAACGTACAACAAATAACCGACGAACACTGAACCCAACACAAGAGACTAAATATTTAACACAAACGAGGGACACCTGACACAGGGAGGAGACGGGAAATGAGGGACAGGTGACAAGGGCGGAGACGAGGGATGGCTAACATAGACACGAGACAGGGAAGCACATGGAAAAACCAAAACAAAACATAGACAAAAGCACACGGCTAAGGAAACAGGAGACGAAACCTCACACTCCACTTGTGCATATGATGGTTTGAATGCAAAGGTCACATTTCATTGTGGTGCACTTTGTGTGTGAATGAATTCTTTTACAATGACAAAATAATTCCCAATAACCTTTGGTGATTGGCCACTCTCAACCATTTCAGAGCTGCTGCTGTACTGAGAGTGGTCCCAGATGACATCTGGTCCAGTGGTCAGAAATTGACCAAAGATAAAAGAGGTTAGAAGTTGTATGAAAAATTGCACATGATTACAGTCTGTACCTGCAAAGCTATAGTGGACTGCTAAGGTTACGCAGGGATTACAAACACATGGCAAGTGTTTCCAATAAAGTATACAGCAGGTGTAGATTTCTAGCCATGCAGATTTACGCTTGTCTAGACACGAAAAGAAGCACTTTACACTTAAGCAGGCTGCTAATGGAGGTGTGGCGGACATAAACGAAACAATAAATCATTAACACACTCAGTGGGAGGTTCAACCTTAGACATAACTCATGAAGTGTGTGTCTGTGTTCCACTCCACTTGTCAAACAGCACTGCATTAAAAAAAAAGTGAAGACGTACTTGTGGCCTTTACCCATTGCTAAAAATATGTGTCCTTTCAAAGCAGTAAAATTGTTAAAAATGGCCATAAAATAACTACACAGGCTGATGCTTATCCAAAGTCTTGCTAATTGGAACATCAGCATCTGGCATGGGCCTCATTTACCATACTAATCAAACCAAGACAGGGTTTAATAGAGGGCATGCCATATTACATGGAAATGACATGTATGTCATTCAGTGCTGACGCTGTGGCCTTGGGCCGTAGACCTCCAAGGTGAAACCATCTGCCGTATTTTAATGGAAACTGTCCTAAAGATAAAAGTCAGGTTTTTGACCTTAGTAAGGCCCAAGATCCAAGATTAGGGTCCGGTCTTATGAAGCATGATCAACAAGTAACAAATACAACCATGGTAAAGGGAATCAACATTCCTGCATAATTAAATGGTTAAGATACAAGCAAAGTCATTCAGACTGGTTTGATATGAAACGCTCTGTATTGTTCAGAGTGGTGGTTAAGAGAACCAGACATCTAAGTGTACTGCCTCTAAAAGCTCCCTCACAAAAAGTTATTACATGAAATAGTTACAAAACATCTGTGACATTGCTTTATGATAGTGCTGAGAATATTTTTCAAAACCTATTCATAGCATACTGGTATGTAGGGGAAAAATATTCCCCCCAAAAAACATGTTTTTTCAGTTTTACCATTATCAGCATTTCATATAGAACCTCAGAGGGCAGTGGAGGTTCACTATTGGTTCTGGATTGTAAATAAACTTTAAAATGGGCCAGATGACCATATCTCCACCACTGACATACTTACATTCTCCTGCACCCTTATTTATCTGACAAAGGGGCAAAGAATTGACTTTTAATGGCTAAAATGATTTTGAAAAATAAGTATTGTCTTTTAATTTGATTTACAACTGTCTCTGTTAACCTCGGTTTATAGATCAAACTATGATGAATCCTCATGCTCGTGTACAGAGCAGAACCTATATAACAATAGTGTGAAATACAATGAAATGAAAGTGACTATTTGTCATTGTGAACACACTCAAGCACCACAACAAAATGGGACCCCTGCATTTAACCCATCACACGTGCAGCAGCGGGCAGCTACCAACAGCGCCCGGGGAGCAGTGTAGTGAGACGGTACCTTGCTCAAGGGAACCTCAGTAGTCCCCGGGCCAGGACTCAAACCTGCGACCTTCAGATCCCAAAGGCAGTGTCCTAACCACTAGGCCACCACTGCACCACAAGGAGGCATATGTAAACATGTAGAAGGTAAAGCATTTTTAACTGCTAAAAGCAACGCTGTTTCGTCATATATGTGCGAATGACTGGTTTAATCTTCTGAAAGGCAATATGTAATATCGCTGTGGGACAATGCGAGACAAGAAGCCTATCAAATGTAATATATCATTGTCAATATGATCATTACTGTGTATATAATAGTAGAATGATAAAACACAATAGACGTTTTAGAACTTTTCAGATTTTTTGCAGTTCAACAGGCCGCAACTGGCATTTAAATGGGTCTAAATTAAATGACGCTTGTACCAAAAACGGCACTTTTGAACTCACCATTGCTGTGCGTGTGTGCTGCTGTGTGTGTGTGTGTGTGTGTGTGTGTGTGTGTGTGTGTGTGTGTGTGTGTGTTTGTGTACACACCCACCTCTCCCTCTGGTTGATTTCCCATATCTTTTTTCTCCCCTCTAGCCAATCATCATTCCTTATGTGGTTGTCCCGCCCCTCACCAAAGAAAAGAGAGAATGAAACCATTGTAATACGCTAATGCGCCGCATGTTATTGTCAGTAACGGTAACATCGTTGTAACGATGGAAATTGGTTAAATTACCCGTTACTGAAAAATGAAATTGTTTTACAGTAATACCGTTATTCCCATTACTGGCTAAGACATGTTTGCTGTCCAAATGTTGCTTCTTCTGTTAAACAATGGAGCTATGATGCTAATATAGCTAACAAACACTCAAAATCATTAGCCACTCTAATGGTAAAGGTACTTCACCAAAACTTAACCCACTCAAACATCTACCTCTTCATTAATGTGCCACAGTCTTGCTGATGTATTTTAGGACTTCAGGACTTACTGAGTGAAGTCTTGGGGACGCATTTATAGGAAATAGGATGACTTCTAGCATTTGCTAGCAACCTTAGCCTCGTAGCTCTAGCGCTAAACAAATATAAAGCACCAAACTATTCCTATGCCTCAAAGCAGGCTGTGTGTGTGCTACATGAGTGAAGTGACAGTGACTATTTGTCATTGTGAACACACTCAAGCACCACAACGAAATGTGGCCTCTGCAATTAACCCATCACACGTGCACACGTGGAGCAGTGGGCAGCTATCAACAGCACCTGTCATTATCTGAACGTCTAACAAGTGAACTAAGCCTAAAGTTGATCAGATAAATTCTGTTTTAGGGGAAACACCTCAAGACTGCTGATTTACAGCTCGGCAGATCACGGAAAGGTTTGTTTTTATTCCAAAGAACCCGAAATTGGACAAAAGCCTTCATATCAGCGCCACCTCATGAGGCGAAATTTGATCTAACAGACACAGGAGTCCTTATGCTAATGATCTGCCACCTTGATTTTAAATAATATCATAAAGCCAATCAGCTAATTATTATGCTAATGCTCGCGTCCCACTCATCAGCAATCTGCATTGTTTACACACGGGAAATGGAACAAGTTTGGTTTCAGTCTGTTTTTCTTTTTTCTGTCCACGTAATGAGCCACAGTCGGTGCAGCGATACATGCCGCAAAGTTGACAGGGCCCAAAAAGAAGCAGTTAATTACGCAAGGTTACGCTAAGTTGTGGGCCATGTTTTCCTCCAAACATCTCTTGATGCCAATCAGATGACTAATAATGGCGATGGAAAAAAAAAGATGACAATCAATGGCTAATAAAGGCAACATGAGGGGCCAAAGCAGCGATACTGACTAGAAATTTCACGGCGGTGTGTGGAGTGTGCCACCCAGCTTTGGGAGGATAATGAGTACGGGCACACGCAGCAGATATGATTTCTGTGCTCAGCGGAAGTCTCTGAGCTCTGCGTGTGTGTCTGCCTGCATAAGCACTTGTAAAGTACTGACAGCTAGCTGCAAACTCCCACAGGAGAAGCAGGTTTCTCTCGCATTCTCAGTAATTGTGCAGACTGCTGGATGTGCATTTCTTTCTTATGCTCAAAGTCCCCCCGCCATCCACGCCTTGTTTTCTGCTGATCTGGTCCCCTCATTCCAACCAACGACAGCAGCAAAAAAAAAAAAAAAAAAAAACAGTTCCAAAGGAAAAACATGCAATAAAAATCAAATGACTCTCATATTCGTGTAATGCTAAGCATATATCACTGGTTTTTACTCCACACTATGTTCACCAATCAGCTATAACATTAAAACCACCTGTGTAGGTTTGTGCTGGTCCCTCTCATGCCGCCAAAACAGATTTAAATGCTCATTCATACATTAAATAGGTATACGGATACGTATACAGTCTTCTGTCCATACTCTGTGTTCATTTCATCCTTATTTGTGCACGTTTTCTGAAAGCTCACGGATACGGACAAAACAAAGCAGCACCACCAGAAGTCGTGGGGGCAGTGTAGCCAGACTGAAAGTGTAGAACAGAAGTTCTCAGCTTGTTCCAACAGGTTAAGAGAAATGAGAGATAATAAATACGATTTCTTTTTCCATTTTGTTGACGCCAGTTAAGTATTCACAAGCCACTTCATATAAGTATAAGCCGAGCTGAGGTTCAAGACAGCTTCCTATGACTGATTTAAGGTCAACTTTCCGTCTGAAGGACTGAACTGAAAGTGGGGTTTAATAGAAAGAGGTGAAACGACCTAAAACGGTGCATAGCAAGTATGCTAGTTAGCTTGCGGGGGCAGCCATAGCATAACGGTTGGAGAAGAGGGCTTGTGATTGGGAAAAAGTAGGGAGGGGTGCACTTTCCCCCTCCCACATCCACTGCTGAAGTGCCCCTGGGCAAGACAGCCAACAGCTGCCCCCAGGTACCATAAGAATGCAACCAACCGCTTCTGCTGCTGGTGTATGTACACTGGTGTCACGGATGGGTTAAATGCAGAGGACAGGCTCACTGCTCACATGGTGAGTGCCACATAATAGCTAATCAAGCTGAGATGATAGTATGTTGTAAAGGAATGTGATCTGTAATTTACTAAAACTTCCGATGGACTAGCTGACAACTGCAGCTAAATTGGCTTTTGTGTTGCTTGGCATACTTGCTGTCAAAGCTTCATGCTATCTAGTCAAGCCTCTTTCCTTCTAAACGCCACATTTACTGCATGCACTGCTTGGTTCTATCCAGCAGCAACAGTTTTTTTAAATGAAAGGCCCATTAATTGAAGCCGTTCATGTTTTCTTGATGACTTACAGCTTTTTAAACCTGTCTTAGCAGCAGCAGAATGTCACCTTAGAACCAACACATTTATTTTTATTAGATTAATAATTGATAAATGACTTTAACTCTTTTGCTGTGATTCACCAGTCAAGTCTTGCATCAAGCGAAAGGTTTCCTTGACAGCAAAAGGCTCAGATCTGCTAAATGCAGCCTCCATAGCTCAGACTGTCTTACGCTGAGAGCAGAGGGCATTAACCCTGTCTGACCCAATAAGAGACACCAGCTTCCACCCCCACTGCTCCACAGTGCACAGCTCCCACTGGGGAATTCATTATCACCTCAACAGTGTCTCTGTTAGGCTCTTCTCACCCCTCTCTCACTCTCTGGCTCTATGGCCTCATCACTGGAAGTAATGAAGGACTCGACAGATACATTTCAGCTCATGCTCCTGACATTCCTGTTAGGGATGGGAATCTTTAGACACATTACAGTTTGATTTGAGTCTGGTTAGGGACAGCAATATGCTATATATATTAGGATTATTGTTGTCAGCAGTGGCTTAGTGGTTAGGACACTGCCCTTGTGAACAGAAGGTTGCAGGTTCAAGTCCCAACCCTGGTATCTTTGAGTAAGGTATCGTCCAACTACACTGCCCCCCAGGCGCTGTTGATAGCAGCCTGCTGCTCCACGTGTGGACATGTGATGGGTTAAATGTATATGCAGTAGTATTGTTTGTGCTACAGTATGTTTTCATAGCCTTCATGTGCATCATTGATCCTCAGGGATGCATGACCATCTCACTTTTGGTAGGTAGTAGCCACTGCATACTGTGAAGACTCGCACTCGCCATCACAATAAGGACTTACACTCCATCAGCTTCAAGAACTGACTGTTCACTTTTTGCCTAATATATACCATCCATTGACAGGTGCCAGTGTAACAAGGTAATCAATGTTATTCATGTCAACTGTAATGTTCTGGCTGGAACAAGCGGTGACTGTTGCTCTCACTGGACGCGTGTTGGAAAACGGAAACGGAAAATGTTGACATGGCGATGAAAATAATGTCACTGGAGCTAAAAAATCTTTGTTTTGAGCAAGTAAAATAAATGTGATTGATCATGAGATCGTTAACAAAAAAAATGTGATTTATCAAAAATATTTAATCGTTTTTTTATTGCAAATATTTAAATGTTAATTGTTTATTTAATTGTTTATTTATTTACTAATTTAAAAAACGAAGAAAACTGGCGAATCGCATCTAAGAATTGATCCGTTTTCAACCCCGTGCTATTATTTATTTATTTTTCCATCAGGATCTAAGCACAGACATAGGGAACCACTTCCCTAAACTAAAACAAGAGTCTTTTTATCCTTCGCCATTCTTGTGGACAATTCATGGTGACGGCACAAAGTCCACAACCTTTAGCCCTGCAGTGTTGAGGAGAGATAGCTCTGGAACAGCTAATTTGTCCGCGTCTGCCTTGATGAATAACACTGTCCGCCCCAGCCAAGGAGACATCCATACGCTGCATTATGCTTCACTGGAGCTCCCCCTATCTCCCGCCCACGCTTCCATACACTCACTCTCCATTTTGGCCTGGTCTGACAAGCCGTCGATGCTATTTTTTTTCTGAGCTCTCCCCAGACTGCCTGCAAAAGGGCTAGCAGCCTACAGACCCAGCAATCTATTCCAGCCTCCGTTCCCATCTCTCAGAGGGCCTACGGAAATAAACGCACCACTTCCAGGCACCTGCTCCGCTCTGGGAAGCCACTCGTGTTGGGCTGGTAACTGAGGCTCAGAAAAACACTGCCATTAGTGTTTCGGTTTGAACGCAAAGGGAAAGCGATTTTTGAAGGCAGGGGTCAACCTTGAAAGGTGAACTGAATTCAGCGAAGCAGCAAGAGTTGCAATAGTCACACATTTGGCTGCATGGCAATGTCAGGAAGAGTAAAGCAATGGATTTTAATGGACTTGCTCAGAACACGATGTAGGCAAGCGTCAGGAAACTGAAGTGAGGCTTCAATTGCAGCGAACGAGTTTAATCCACAAATCGAAGAATTACAGTCCAAAAACAGGCCAAAAAACTATAAACATGAGAGAAGGTGCTCAGTAAAGTAAACCAGGACAAAACTATACTTTGCTAATCATGAAGCTTTGCTTCCTGCATAAACAGTGTCATACACAGGTGACTGTGAGTCTCTGTAAGAGCTGGACTGGCTTTCTGGAGTCGATTCCCTAACTCCCGGATCCTCACAGCAAGCCTGCTACGCTAAGGCTTTGAGTGGCACATCTGATACCATATGATACATCAAAATGAGTGAAAGTGACACAATTTGTCATTGTGAACACTCTCAAGCACCGCAACAAAATGTGACGTCTGCATTTAACCCATCACATGTGCACACGTGGAGCCTGTGCCTGGGCCGGGACTTGAACCTGCGACCTTCAGTTCACTAGGGCAAGGTCCAACCACTGCCCGCCAAATTTGGTGCCTTTAAGATTAAAAAAATTATTTATTTTTTCTTTACATATAATTGTGTAGATGCTTAATTAATCTAATGCACACATTTAAATCAAGTGAATCACCTCAATGTCCATTCTCAGTGTACAGTCTAAGATAGAGAGATCACTGTCCCTCAGACTTCTGCATAGTCTCACTGTGCATTCGAAGATACCGCCACTACTGTCGCTGCAGTAACAAGGGAAACAAAGGGGACATAGGTGAAGGGTAGAGACAGAGACAGAGAGAGAAAGAGAGAGAGAGAGAGTGTGTGTGTGTATGTGTGTGTGTGTGTGTGTGTGTGTGTGTGTGTGTTTGTGAGAGAGAGAAAAAGAGAGAGAGAGAGAGAGA
>JBBPDA010000081.1:10974875-10987118 GCA_037974385.1 Arnoldichthys spilopterus | reverse complement strand
GAGAGAGAGAGAGAGAGAGAGAGAGAGAGGGGAGAGAGAGAGAGAGAGAGAGGGGAGAGAGAGGGGAGAGAGAGAGAGAGAGAGAGAGAGAGGGGAGAGAGAGAGAGAGAGAGAGAGAGAGGGGAGAGAGAGAGAGAGAGAGAGAGAGAGAGAGGGAGAGAATCACTGCTAATGAAGTATGATTGAGAGAGACAGATGGAAAACAGCCAGAAGGGAGGACGAGGGGCACCATGCCATGTGGAATGAGAAGCGAGCGAGAGCGACGGCGAGGGAGAGAGGCTGATAAAGAGATCAGTCGCCGCGCAGGTGAAAGCTGTTGACAGCTTATTTCCGCCAGCATCCTCTCTGACCCTTGTCTTCCCCGATGCAGAAAAAAACACCGTATCTCCCTCTCCTCTCCCCACCCCACCCCCTCCACACACACCCCCCCCCCCACACCACCCCTGACAGGTTGAATGGGGCGTTGCTCGCGGACGGCGAGAGGGAGAGGGATGAGAGAGAAGGGGCCGCCAGACAGGTGCGTCGCTGACCCATCCGTCATTAGCTGTCAAGACTCGGCTGAAGCCGTGACCGGGACACACACATGCCGCGCTCAGAATTGGAGATCATACACTCGTGTACTACTCTCCTCCTCCCGCAGCTCTCTAAATGACGGCTCAATAGGTGCCTCTGGCCTCCAGCACTTGTCCTCTGCCTGTCTGTGCGTTTGACAAGAAGGAAATTACAGTGCCTCCACACGCCACGAAGGTGCTATTTCAACATCCTCACAAATTGCTTCAAGCCATCACACACACTTAGCTCATAGCCGACCACAGGTCAGTAAAACGGTCCCGTAAATGGCAGCGTGATTGAAGCATTGGTAAATCCGATGCAGCGAATAATGGTAATGTGGACGTTTCAGCATCACCAAACATAACATATAGGTGTGTTCCAGCGTAACTACACCAGGACCCAATATGGCTGCTGCTTTATGTGTGTTTTGTTCAGTTTTGCATTGTTTGTGTGTATGTTCTGATGTCTATGCACTGCCATAAGGGTCTGCCAGCATATCGACTGAGATAGAGGCCAAGAGGGCCATTCACCCATGGTTTAGATGCTTCCCAGGCCAGCCACCTGAGCACACTGTTCAACATTTCAAGATTCAAGCAATTTATTTGTCACATACGGTTACAGAAATTCAATGAAATGTACCAGTGAATACTTCTAGGACTGTGTGACTACTTAAACTAACAAGAGAACAAGAGAAAAATACATAATAAATAAATCCAATAATAAACAATATACACGAATAATATATGCACGCAGTAGTGAATCTGTGAGATGTTAGCAAATAAAGACACAAAAATATATGTAATATATGCTGAATGTGCAGTGATATTTAAATACAGAACCTATATATAAAATGTGGCACAGTGTAAACTAGTCAGGTGTGCAAATAGCTAATCTGTGATAGGCAATGTTTGGTGACTGTTGATATTGTAAAGCATTGTAAAATTCCTAACAGAAGATATAAATACATGTATGTAAAGACCTGTATGTAAAAGTAAGGCCATGTCTACACGAGCGTTCAAATCTTGAATGATTAAACGTGCTCTGAGCTCCTGGGCATTTTATATCAGCGTTTGACTGACTTCAATATGACGTTACATTCACGTTAATTTCCTTGTTTAACTCCAAACTGGAGCCCAGAGTTTCATTCCGTGTGTTTACCTGTGGGGGGCAGTAATCAGACAGTCCAGAGTCTTTGAGGTTTGAGCTTCATCCTTCACTGTATTAGTGAAATATGCATCAGTGACTTTATTAGACCTGAACCTTGACGTTGTTGTGTTAAAAACCCCCTGATACTGCTACTGGGTTCACACCGAAGAATCATGGGCTATATCCGATCCTCCAGTGAGCTGAATGGCATGTAAATGCAATGAAGACCTTTTCTTTGCGCTTATCAGACTTTTGGCAGAAACTGACGCCAAGGAAACTCTGAATGCAAATCCTGAAAGCCATGGTATGGTATGATTCACTCCAACCTGCAGTGGAATAACAGCATCTGATCTGTGCTCGACGGGCGCCAGAAACGTCGGAAAACCGCTTGATTCAGATGTCCGTGTAGACAGGGCCTGACAGAGCTGCAGCACGGTAGTGCGGTGGAGAATAGTGCAGACAAGTGCTTCTGAATGTTAGGCAAGTCCTGATTTAGGAGCAGCTGTGAGTCAGGCAATATATAACATATAGACCTCGCCATGTCCACCACAAAACAATGAGAATAATAAAACAATGAAGCAATTAATACACAAAACTGCAGATCTCTGGCTTGTCATTTATCCTGTCGTCTCTGCTTTGTTTGGTAAAGAGAACTGTGATGTGTGTGCGTGCCGGCCAAAGTGTTTTGGGAGATTCAATTACATCTTCAAAAGCGTCGCCATAATCTGCTCAGGGGGAGTTTGTGTGGATTAGCCGCCATACTGTGGCCGCTATAATCCCCGCACCCAAAATAGGCTACAATACAGAAAGAGTGAGAGAAAGAGAGGGATAATATAATGCTGACATACAAATTCATTAAATGAGGAAGAAAGAATATCCCCACTCATGATATCAACGAATTGTTGGCGATTTTAAAGCGTGTTGGCTTAATGCTTCGGAGAACATACAACCCATCCATATTAATCATGCAATAGCCAAAGCGTGTACGCAGCATAAACAGGCTTGGCCTGCATCCAAAAAAACGCCTATCGCGTTTTCCCCCAATGAACCGATCTGATTCTTTTCCATTTGTAAAGTTGTCCGAGTGGATTTCCCCCTCGCCCCTCCCTCCCTCCCTCCCGCCTCTTCCTCGTGCATTTTATCCGCTAACCGAGGCTTACTGCGGGGCTTAGGCTTGAAGGCAGACCTGCCAAAGAAAGCGGCCCTCTTACGCTGATCTAGGACCTGCTTTAACCTCAATAACAGCAAGCCGCACACCGGCCTTGGATCAGTAGGCTTCACACTGGATGACATCACTGACATTTCCTGGCTAAGGAAAGGAGCGAGCTAAGACTGGCAGCTGAACAAGAAGAGTGAGGACAGCGTAGGCCAAAAATGTTGAATTCTGGCTCTTATCTGACCCCTGATGTCCGGTATTAACATATCTGCAAACCAGGAAAGCAATGCGCG
Source organism: Arnoldichthys spilopterus (assembly GCA_037974385.1). Classification (NCBI taxonomy): domain Eukaryota; kingdom Metazoa; phylum Chordata; class Actinopteri; order Characiformes; family Lepidarchidae; genus Arnoldichthys; species Arnoldichthys spilopterus. The sequence continues at coordinate 10,983,971 of JBBPDA010000081.1, read as the reverse complement.
AGGTTAGGTGGCTAAGCAGGAATTTAAAAAAACTGCTAATGCGGAGGAAAACAATCCAGATTTTATGCGTTTCAGTTTTACATCAGAATTATTTTCCCCATTTATAAGGAAGGTTGAGCCTCCTGTCCTGGGTGAACCCCACCTTAGGCCTCCAGCTTCCCCGCGACCCGTAAACGGAAGAAGCGGTTTAGAAAATGGATGGATGGATAATAGTTCATGGGGCTAGTTTTATTATCTGTGTGGGCTTATGCACTGAAACAGGTTGTAATTCATCTTTACATGGTTATTTTCCAACCTCTGGCTTTTGTTATTTAGCTTTTAGGATCAAATAAATGATGTCTTCTCTGCTTGCCCTGGATTGAGCCTTATCAAGAGCACTCTGGGCTGAAACGCTCCTTATAACATCAACTCAAAATGCACAGCTGGTTGTTTTTGCAGCTTTCTTCCAAATATGGACTGTACCATAGTCAATAGCTAAATGACCTTTAATCGTTTTACTCACTTGGATTCAGGTACAGGCTGGTGTCCAATCCTAATCAAAGACACCTCTAACAACACTATTGTGCTTGGTGCAAGATTTACACCAATCAACCATAACATTAACACCAACTGCCTAATAGTGAGCAGGTCCCTCATACTGCTGAAACAACTCTGGTGCACTGTGTGTTCTGACCACTTTCTATCAGAGTCAACGTTCACTTTTTAAACCACAGTAGCTCTTCTCTGGGATAAGGCCAGACAGGCTAGTGAGCCTCTGGTGCCAGTCGTCCTTCCTTGGATCACTATTGGTACGTACTAACTACTGCATACCTGAAACACTCCACGAGACCTGCTGTTTTGGACATGCTCAGCTGCCCTTACCATCACAATAAGGCCCCAGGTCAAGTGGCTCAGATTAGTACCCATTTTTCTTTTTCTAGCACGTAACTTTAAGAACTGACTGTTCACTTGCTGACTATTAAATCCCACCCCCCTGACAGGTGCCACAATAATAAAATAACTAGATATTCAATGTTATGGCTGATCGGCGTACATTTGTGTGGATTGTAGAAGTCTGTTTGGTGAAGATGTAGGTATGTAGGTGTGTGTGTGTGTGTGTGTGTGTGTGTCTTTGTGCCCATCTCCATAGGCACCTCAATAAAGCCGCTGGTCCGTGTACAGACATAAGGAGGACTACACAGCAAAGGTCAGGCGAGTGTTTATGGCTGATGCTGCTGAACGTTTCCAGCTTGCACTGATCTCTGGCCACTTGCTCTCGTTCCTCAGTACGATCAGCGTTGCCGTTTGAATCAGAAAGGCAGCTCCTGGATCAGCGAAAGGCCATCCACGGCTGTGCCGCTCCCTGGAGAGGCATCGCTTACCGCCTCAAAGGTTACCCAGCATGCCTGGCGCCGCTCGAGGTGACGGCAGAAATACGGGAGGCGTCGCCAGCGATACAGAAAGGCAATAAAGCATGAGGAGAGCAAAATCAATACGGAGGAAGGGTCACCAGGGCTACCGGAGCTGCCAGCGAGTGAGAGAGTGAGCTAAAATCTATTTCACTGCAGAGAGAGAAACAGAGCCGGTCTCCCAGAATTTACCAGCCCCCTCTCCCACCTAACAAATATTTCTGTAAGTGATGGAAATATTCAATATGATTCTGATAAACAAACCAATGCACCACTTCGTCGCTTTCACAGCAATGCCATCCACTAAAGTTCTGGCATGTTCTTCTTCTCCTATTGCCCCTGGATCCTTTGTGCAAGCATGTTGTGGTATGTCGCAACGCATTTAATGCAAAAATGAAAAATCAGGGGTGGACATCTCTAGTCCTGGAGGGCCGGTGTCCAGCGCAGTTTGGTGATTTCCCTGCTCAAACACACCTCAATCCACTCACCTGCTAATCGCCAGGTTAAGTGAGTGTGTTTGAAGAGGGGAACTACCAAACATCCCTGCAGGATCAGACCAGTCTGGCCTTAACAGCCAAAATGAGTTCCCTAGTAACATTACTTTTCACATGGTGAAGTAAGTTACAGATCACTGCGTATAAGTGGAGGCTTCATTTGTTGGATTCTGCTGACAGTGACATCTCCAACTGTGCAGATGGCTGTCTGAGCATGACGGCATGTTGCAGGTTTAACACGTTTTCAAGATTCTACAAGATTTGGGCATCGACGGTGTGAGAGTTAAACCTGTCCAAGAGTAACACAGGCATCAACAAACTCTGTACACAAGTGGTCAGTTCGACACCTCGGAGGCGCGAGACAGGCGCAGGTGTAAATGGCGATGCGGCCTGGCTGTCCACCTGTGATCTGATCGTCCAAGGCAAGGTGTAAAAGTGCAAAGCACTCCTCACGTCTCTTATGTTTAGCAAGCTAAAGGCGCTTCGAAACGTCTCCAGCACGTCCAGGGGTGGGGGGTGGGGGGCACCACCCCCAGAGAAGTGTAGTCACCTCGATGGCAATCTCACCGAAGCTGGTAGGTGGTAGGTTATTAGGCTGTCAATCCTGCCTAGAGCTGAATATCTGAAAGGGATTCAGGAGGAAGAAGCTGTACCAGCAGCTTCTACCAGTAATTCCACATTTCTTCGAGTGTCAGTCTACTACACTGCTACAACTGTTAACAGAAGCAGTGAGATATGGTCTCCAAAGTTTTCTGGGAGAGTGGGAAGAGTGTTTTGCCTCGTGTGGCAAGCCTGAAAAGCAAGACGGAATAAAATAACACGATAACTGCAACCAGGTCAAATTTCACAATATAGTTCACTCAACCAGTAATTTTCACACTTTTCAAACACTTGGAGAAAGCTGCAGTAAGACACTGACTTCCAAGCCAAAACAAATACATGCAGAGCCGACAATACAAAAAAAAAAACATAGAAGTAACAGAGTTCATCATAACTTTAACATGCAATTTCTTTTACATTGAATTGTTACTTTGGCTATTAATGAGCTCAGTTGACGATTGCTGGTTGATGATTGTGCATTGTGGAGCTGCATAACTGCACTAGCATCATAGCACTGCACTTTCAGAAGTGAAAGTGACTATTTGTCATTGTGAACACACTCAAGCACCACAACGAAATGTGACCTCTGCATTTAACCCATCACACGGGTAGCAACGAGCAGCTACCAACAGCGCCCGGGGAGCAGTGTAGTGGGACTCAAGGCTACCTCAGTAGTGCCCGGGGATTTGAACCTGCGACCTTCAGGTCCCAAAGGCAGTGGTTGACAATTGTTGATAATAACAGCGCAATGCACCTCTCACACTGTCCAAAGTAGTATGGATCATGGATCAGGACTTGCTGAAGCCAACTCTACACAGACAGGGCCTCGTACAATCAAATTCTCAAATGTTATTTAAGAAATATGTGCTAGCATTATGAATGTCAGTCAAAAGTCATTTCCTTTATTTGAAATGATAATGCAAAGTGCAGGCCACCTAAACATGCCTATACATATCGCATGTACCACTAATAAGGGTCCTAACTTCAGTCCTCAGTGTCCTTCTGCAGTTTCTTGTCCTCAAGCCTGAAGGCATTGTTGTCTTAGGCTTGGAGACAGATGCAGTCCCAGTTTGCTCCAATGCGGCTCATCAACTGAAGGAGCCAAGAGGCTCCGTTCCTCATCAAGGTCAGATCGAGAGACTCACCATCTGATTAGGAGTTTCTGATGGTCACTCTCATTCAGTCCCTTTCGCACTTGCTCCGTTCACTCTTCATGCATGTCTATTCAAGGGACAGGTCCCACATTACTGGCTCTTACTTAGATCCTATCTATGGATTTAGTTGCTAACAAGCTGGTGGTGTAATTTCATACTTAATGGGCCCTATTTTGACGACATTTAACATAAAGCATAAAGATCAAGGAGCAGCTAACATTTATGGGCGTGTCCAAATCCATTTTGCTATTTTGATGGTGGAAAAAACAGACTTAGGCCAGTGCCACATGCAAAAAGTTTTATTCAGAGGTGTGTTTTAGGCTTAATATGCAATAAACCAATCAGAATGGCCCACTACCTCACCTTAAAAAGGCAGGGGCTATGAGCTGTGGTGCATTGCTATATAAAAGTGTGTTTACCTGGTAAACCAGATCGGTTACCAGTGAGGAAACAGACCCTGTTTGCGTATGCTAGCACATCATCCATGGGAGCAGCACTGTCCCAACTAAGCCTTTCAAGTGCCAATAGTGAACTTCAAGCGCATACCTTTGACGTGGTTTTTGTTGGTTAACAGCACAATGTCATTTTGCTGAATTAAAATAGCAAAATCAACAACGTGCCCAGCCTCGCCTCGTTAAAAAAGCACCAGTCCCACGAGGTGAGCGCATGCCATAAAATAGAGGAACGTACTGGAACGAAACTAGCAAAACACTTTGCACTGCGCTTTCCACCGATGCAAAATAGGGCCCATTACAGTTCCCTTAGCTCACTGAAACATTAAGATCAATTTAGCATTAATAATTAGATATTTTATTTTATCATAACAGCCCGTATATTCTACCTGGGCTGGAACAAGGGTTAATTTTAATAGTAAGGTCAAGCTTAGAATTAATTTCGGGTTCTGCAAAGTAAGACACATTTCTCTCAGTGTGTGTAGTTAGGGGAAGACATTTTAAAAGGTTTATGCTTAAACACTAATAAAATGTGCATTTCCTCCACTTCAGATATTCATTGCTACTGCACAAAAGCCCAGTTCAGAAGATAAGCCAATATTACGATAAGCCTGAGGTTTGTGATGGAAACTCATGTTTGTGGTGATTCCCACTGAAATTAATGTAATTTCTCTTGCAAAAAAAACCAACCAACCAAAAAAAAAAAACTGCCAACCACCCTCTATTTTCATTTCTGTCATGCAGAAACAGTCATTTTCTCACTCTCTTTGGGTCTGGGCTGGCAGTGGACAGGGTGCCTGGACGTGCCATGACTGTTTCCAGATACATTCACCCTGACAAAAAGAGCAAGATGCATAAACCAGTGCAGTCCACCAAGAATGACATTGCCAAAACTCTCTCTCTCTCTCCTTCCCACTCTCTCTCGCTCTCTCTCTCTCTCTGTCTCTTTCTCTTTCGCTCTCTTGCTTGCTCTCTCTATCGCTCTCTCTCTCTCCCTCTCTATCTCTCTCTCTCTCGCTTGCTCTCGCTTTCTCTTCCTCGCTCTCTCTCTCTCACTTGCTCTCTCTTTCTTGCTCTCGCTTGTTCTCTCTCTTGCTCTCTGTCTCTCTCTCTCTCTTTCTTGCTCTCGCTCTCTCTCTCTCTCGCTTGCTCTCTCTCTTGCTCTCTCTCTCTCTCTAGGATTAGTGTCTCCCTGTTGCACAGCTTACCCTATGAGGACGATTCCAAAGCTAGTGCATAGAATTAGGCACACACACACACACACACACACACACACACACACACACACTTGGCCGTACCATCTGTTTCCTGCTCTCTTCCTGGCTGGGGTCCTGTGGGATTTCTTCTCCTTGCTTTTCCGCATCACCCCCTCCACTCCACTCACACAAACAAGCATCATCTCATGAAGCTCCTTCAACCATGTTGAGAAAACACTACCTTCACACATTTAACCCTGAACTGTATGGGTATTTTAGCTATTACATGCTAGAGTTCGCCTCACTTTCGTCTAACGCTAACTGGTATAACAGTGTAAACCTGTTTTAGTACTAAAATGAAAATATATCGACGTGTTCGCTTCATCACTTAGGTGAAAAACAGAGGGAGGGGGATGGTAACAGGTTCCTAGCAATGGGAGTAATGTCTTGAATGGCTCTCAGGGGGTTTACGCTGCAGCTACACGAGGATTTTGCGGTTTGCGTTGAACAGACACGATCAATGCAGCTGATACAATGAATTAAAGTAAACAGTCATTGATCGGCTTATTAGTGTCTATTAGCTTCCTTTCATTGTTAGCAGCATTAGTGACGAACTAGTCTATTTAAACCATGTAACAGAGCCACATACAGAGAGGAAGAGAGAGAACAGGGTTAAGTTAAAAGTAGAGCAACACTATTACACCAATCAGCCATCAGCTTTTTTATATTAACACAAAATTAAAATGAAAAAAATACGATGAGCCCCTTTCTCACGCAAAAATCTGATCAGCCATAACATAAAGACCACTGACGGGTAGAGTAAAAAACACTGACTACCTAGTTATTAGGGGGGTGGGATATAATAGGCGGCAAGTGAGCAGTCAGTTCTTGAAGTTGATGTGCTAGAAATAGAAAAATGGGTAAGAATCTGAGCCACTTTGACCTTATTGTGATGGCCAGACACCTGAGCGTCTCCAAAACAGCAGGTCTTGTGGAGTGTTCCAGGTATGTAGTAGTTAGTACCTGCAGCAAGTGAGCAGTCAGTTCTTGAAAATGATGCGCTGGAAGCAGGAGTGTAAGGATATGAGACACTTTGACAAGGACAGAGCATCTCCAGAATGGTCTTGCGTAGTGTTCCAGGTGTGCAGTTAACAACTAGTGAATCGGCGAGAGGGTCATGGGCACCCGACGCTCATTGATGCACGTGGGGGGTGGGGGCTAGCCTGCCTGGTCCGAGCCTAAAGAGGAGCTCCTGTTGCACAAAAATGTTGATGCCGACTCTGATAGAAAGGGGTCAGAACACACAGTGCACCACAGTCCGAGCTGTTCTGACCGGACAAGACGGACCTACACAGTATTAGGCAGGTGGTGTTAATGTTATGGCTGGTCAGCGTATTATAAACTGATATTTGACTGCAGTTTACAGTCCCTTCAGAGGTCAAAGCTGCTCCCACGCAACGACCCAACGCAGCTACACAAACACACGACACACTACGACTGCAGCCATGTCTGACTGGGACCACGTTCCTCATCGTACCCACGGACTCAGCTGCTCCGTCCATCGTTTGTGTTCGGGACAATTGAAAGCCACCAGCCAAGTGGGCCCTGTTGAGAAGGTGTGAGGGACTCCATGCTGTCTAATACAGCTCATGCACAAACTCCGTTTCGGCCAGCACGACTCGACTGGACGTGCCTTCTCTTGCTGTGTTGCCAGGAACCTTGCCACACAAACCGGGTTAGAGCTTGAAGACTCTGACAGCGGGTAGCGTGCGCTTGTGGGTGTTAATGGAGACACTCAATGAAAGGTCAGCTTTGTCCTTCCCGTAGCCAGACCTGGTCTCCGCGGCCTGTAAAGCGCCATGTATGTGAGCTAAAATACGGATCCTGTCTCCTGCGATGCCGGGCACTGCAGAGATGAGCGTACTGGCTTTTTTTTCCTTCCTGTCCTGTTTTTCTCTCCCCTCTTCTCCCCCTCCCCCTCCCCCTCCCCCTCCCCTCTCTCTTGCCTCCTCCCACCCTCCGCCGTAATCTAAAGGCCCTCGGTCGCATTCTGCGACTCCTTTTCTTTCTTTCCGCACACTACCTCCAATTTCTCTGTGCCATCACGCCAAAACGGTCATTTTCTCCCTCTGCGGCTACACCTCTCTCCGCTCCGTGAGGTTTGGGCCGCATTTTTTGGCGGTGGAAAGCGTCTCTCGAGGGGGCCGTGGCCTTACTGGAGCCATTCACTCTGACAGAGAGAGCAGACGGCATGAAATTTCTTCTTATAAAGGTCCTTCTCTCGCCCGTTGTTACTCTCTCTCTCGCTCTCTCTCTCTCTCTCTTAGGTAATGTAAACAGAATACAGATCAGCTGTGGATCAACATCCACTCTCTCTGTTCTCTCGTATCCCTCGATGCTCACAAAAAACTCCTTAAAGCAAGGGTTGGGTCAATCATGCTAATGTTGTTAACAATGGATCGGACTGATCGGCTAATTAGCCACTATTAGCCTCCTTTCATTGTTAGCCCCATTAGTGATGAACTAGTCCTTTAACATCTGACATTTCAACCATGTAACAGCATCAAATACACGCGCTGGCTCTCATTCTCACGCACGTTCTCGCTTCAGAAACAGAGGTGGAGCCAGCAGGGAGGAGCTCATCAGTAGTAATAATGTCATAAAATATAGGAAATACTTTTAACAGGATTCCAGTGGACTTTAGAAGAACTGAGGAAGTTACAGCAGGTTTGCAGACCCAGTACAGATCCCGTGGCTGCATAACACGTGTCCTCCCTGGCAGAAAAAAGGCTGTTACGGTTATTACAGTTTGCCACGTTTTACACGACTGACACTATTTGAGACTCGGTGATTGGAAGTAACTGGAATGAATGAAGCTGCTCGCTGATGTTTTTCCACCGTCAGTAGATTTCACGACGAGAGAAACACATTCGCTGAGATCATGAGTGTCTTTGTGGGCACTGAAGGGGGCACTTCATTTTTAACACTTTTTTATTTTTTTACATTTGCTCATATTTGAATATTCCAAAAAGTGATTTTGCGTAATTACACGTTATACACATGCACAACAGTGTCTTGCGTTAGTAAAGAGCAGTGTTGGTTATAAAGCAAAGATAACAGACAGAGAAAGGTCGTTAGCCGTTTTGGCCGTTTTCAGCTCGTACTTAGCAAACTGCATAACAAAACGAACTGAAAAAGACGTAATCAAATGTTTAATCACTGCAGCAGGTCCGCGGCAGACCTAGCGGGTTCCACACTTCTCATTTTCATTCCATTTCAGTTCAGTTCTGATTTCACATATGAACACAACTTTTGGCCCAAAATGTGTTTAACACAGCTGAAAGTTTTGAGTGCAGACCAGTGAGGCTGTTAAATGTGTTGGCGGTGGTATTATTGCCAAAGTAATCACCAATAATGTCAAATTTATATGTGTATGTATGTATATATGTATGCTGTGTTTTTCTGGTTAGTCTTTGGTGAAGAAAAAAAACATTTAGAGAACAAGAGAAAGAGAGAAAGTGAGGGGGGGACAGAGAGAGAGGGACAGAGAGAGAGAGAAAGAGCGAGAGAGAGAGAGAGAGAGAGAGAGAGGGTAAGAGAGAGAGAGAGAAAGAGAGCGAGAGAGAGAGCGAGAGAGGGAGGGAGAGAGAAAGAGAGAGAGAGAGAGAGAGAGAGAGAGAGAGAGAGGGAGAGGGTAAGAGAGAGAGAAAGAGAGGGAGAGAGAGAGAAAGAGAGGGAGAGAGAGAAGAGAGGGAGAGAGAGAGAGAGAGACAGAGAGAGAGAGAGAGTGAGTGAGCGAGAGAGAGAGAGAT
>JBBPDA010000081.1:10948070-10966306 GCA_037974385.1 Arnoldichthys spilopterus | reverse complement strand
GAAGAAACTATTGCACATTCTAGTAGTAAAGGCCCGAATGCTTCGGTACCTTCTTCCAGATGGCAGGAGGGTGAACATTCTAACAAATGAGGGGAATAACTGTGCCTCACAGTGTCATATCAGCATCTGTGGATTTCAGGCAATTGCTATAGGCCAAAACATCTCAAACCAGTCGACATCGTTCCTTTGTGTGTCGATCACACGACACCTGATGCATCAGGCAACGTCTCCGTAACAGTTTCTTCTGTTAACGTCCTATGTGGGAACAGAGGCAGGCAACTTCGCAGATGTCGGGTTCCATTCACCACCATTGTGAACCATTTGGACTGGAGTGGGTCACAGCAAGCCACGAACAACGTTTGAGCGTTTTAAACATGCAAAATTTGTTTAGGAAACCAGTGGAATTCTCCTTTAAGGTGGGTTACCAACTTCTGCAGAAACATCAAGAACTGATGACTGTGACAAGTCTCATCACATCCCATATAATAGTGGTTCAGGCTTTTTTTCTCTATATGTTGGCTCCAGTTGGACAATTTGAGTCTCTTGAGCTTCTGTCTGAGAGCTATTAAGGTTTTGGATCTTTTTATATTATTCACTTTGCTTGAAGGTTTTGTGACAACAATAGACTGATATTTGAAGCTTTTCACGATTCCATCCACCTTTCATGCAAGAAAAGCAGCCCAAAAGCATGATACTCCATCTACCATGCTTCACTGTGGGTGTTCTTCTGATGATGTGCCATGTACCTTTTGGAATTAGGCTAAATAAATCCACCTTACAGTAATACGTATTCCATGTGGTTGTGTTAGACTGGATACACTGTTGTGTAAAGTTTAGCCAGGCTTGGTTTTTTGTCTCCCCTACCTCATAACCCAGACATGTCAAGAATATGACTGATTGTTGTCCTATGTAGGCAACAGCCAGAGTGGGGTTGGGCACTTATTTTTCTGTCTGAGAGCTATTGTTTTATATCTCTTGTCTGGTGGAGTCTGGCACGTTTTTGACTTTTGTCAATGAGCATATTAAAAGGCGAGAAATCATACAGACTCTAGATTTCCTTTTCTCTCTTTTCTCAGTGTTACGCCTGCTTTTCAGTGGTTCACCAGCACCATCTGCTGGGAGACAGAGTTTTGGCAAATGGAAAATATTTGAGTGAATAATTTACCATCCTAAAAAAAACCAGATTTTAATAGTGCAACTGTAGGTGAAACTCTAATCCTTGATCTTCTAGATATTGTCAGGCTAATCAAGGTTCATGTGAATGCAGATGAAATACTTGAAGACAGGATTCTACAGTCAATGGCTGGGCAAACAACATAGCACCTCCATTGTCTTTCCTGTATTAAGCCTGTAACACACAACACACATTTGGAAGAAAGCTACCAGAACCCAGGATCTTCCCCTGAGACACAGGAGGCTGTAACATCTGCAATAAACTGTTCTTCTTCAAGCAAATACGTCAATATAGTCGTCACTTGAACCTTTTGAAACAAGAATGTAACCAAACTCACGCCTAGACAGTAGAAATGGCCAAAAAGTACCAGACCATCAAGCTTGTAAGAGCTATGAGCTTATTGGAATTCCATTCTGAAATCATTGGCATTAATATAGCACTAAGAGTTTGTGCCCATTCAGACAAAGGGTCTTGTTATTTCGTTATAATGGCACCTGTCAGGGGGGTGGGCTATATTAGGCAGTAAGTGAACAGTCAGTTTTTAGAGTCAAAATGCTGGAAGCAGGAAAAATGGGTCACCTGAGCCACTTTGACAAGGTCTTGTGAGTGTTTCAGGTGTGTAGTTGTTGGTACCTACCAAAAGAAACCTAAGGAAGGACAACTGGTGAATCAGTGACAGAGTTATGGACCCCCAAGGCTCACTGATGCATGTAGGGAGTGAATGCTAGTCCATCTGGTCTGATCTCCTGCTGCACAAAATGTTAATGGTGACTCTGATAGAAAGGGGCCAGAAAACACAGTGCACCACAGTCAGAGCTGTTTCAGCAGCAGGAGGGACCTACTCAACATTAGGCAGGTGGTCATAATGTTATGGCTGATTGTTGTATGTTGGCGGAGGGTCTGGCTTGCAGTTGGACCTCATTTTGTGCACAGAGGCACAGTTGTATTTGCATCCTGTAGTTTTAACATCACTCCATCCTCCTCTAAACTCTACAGTTAGCACTGTGCATTACAGGAGGTAACGTCTTCCTGGCAGCCACCAAACCCATTAAACCCATTCGTCCATCAAACTGCCAGATAGTAAAGTGAGATTTATCACTCCAGAGATGGATCACTACAGGGATGATTCCACTGCTCTGGAGCCCAGTAGGGATGTAATTTACTCCATCCAGCATTCCTGTGCTAATGTTCCCAGAGACAGTGTGGAACTTGTCATTTTTATGTGCTATGTGCTTCTGCATTCAGCAGCTCTGTTCGGTGAGTTTGCATAGTCTGCCCCATTATAGACAAGCTGTTATCACTTCTAAGTGTTTTAATTAAAAAGAAGCACTTACTGTTGACTGGGGCAGATGTAGCAGAAATTTCATGAGTTGAATTATGTGGCACATTTTGGCCTTAGGTTATTGTCATCATTATAATTATTTTATAATAACAGTGTACTATGATAACCACAAAAATAATCATTATTATTATGAATATGATTATTATTGTTAATATTATTATTATCATTATAATTATTATACCAGTGGTACAATGGTGCAGCAGTTGCCTCACAGCAAGAAGGTCCTAGGTTCAATCCCCAGGTTGACCACAGGTGCCTTTGCAAGTGCACCCCGTGTTTGTGATCATGATGAATAATGACCCGTCAGTCAAGTTCTACATTCATTTTTCATATCTGATTATAACAGACCCTTTGGATCTTACTGTATGTGCTTCGAGAAGAAGAAAAAATAGTCATAACCAGGTCATCCGAGACTAAGTGTGCTTTTATTTTAAGGAGTAATGATCAAAACCTGGCTAGCTGACTGCAAGTATGCACCACAGTAATAACCTGAGAAACGCATGATACTTGAAATAAACCTGACCCAGTGCATTTCCATACTGTAACGATCAAACACGAGAAGAAGGCACACAAGTTTAAATCTCTCTTTAGTGACTCTCTGAGTAAGGATGACGCGTTGCTGTGAAAAAGGCAAAAGACAGCAGGTTAAAGAGGGAGGCACATGAGGCCATGACATGCTGCAGTATGTTCGGTATACTACAGCTAGACAAAACAGACTGTGAAGTCACCTGTAGCTGAATAACCAGCTTGGGTTGGGTAGTGATGACGCCATGGTAGCTTCTTTTAAGCGAAAGTGACTATTTCTCATTGTGAACACACTCAAGCACCCCAACAAAATGTGCCCTCTGCATTTAACCCATCACACGTGGAGCAGATAGCAGCTATCAACAGCGCCCGGGGAGCAGTGTAGTGGGACGGTACCTTGCTCAAGAGTACCTCAGTGTTGCCTGGGACGGGACTTGAACCTGCAACCTTCAGGTCCCAAGGGCAATGTCCTAACAATTAGGCCACCACTGCCCTTTAAAGCTTTGCTTCTACTGACTGTCAAATTTGCACCAATGCTCCTTAACCCAAATGTCAAAAACATGTTAGATGTCTGAAGCTTGCTGCTTTAGTCCTGTACTGGAGCTACAAAGCTAACGTAGCAAACAAGTAATGAAGGTTTGCGTGAACGCATGTATTACTACACCCTCAGAAAACATTTTTTAAAGTAAAGACAGCAGCTACATATGAAGCCATGAAAACCCAAAGAACCATCTGAAGGCTTAATGGTCTCTTAGCTTGGTTCTTCACCATGACTGAGTCTCTGTTGTGTATGTGTTCTTTAAAGAACCTTTTTGTAACTATTGTTACAAGTCAAATCATTTTTTTGACTCTATATACAGTGGTGTTTACCAGCGTAGCTCCTGTTCGCTCATTGCCCTGCACATTTTCATGTTTTCCCTGCACACAACACACTTGATCTAACTCATCAGCAATCCCATACTGAGCAGAAACTGGCCTACAGGGCCTGCTGTACACCGATCAGTCATAACATTAACACCACCTAATACTGAGTAGGTCCCTCCTGCTGCTGAAACCGCTCTGACTGTGGTGCACTGTGTGTTCTGACCCCTTTCTATCAGTCAGCGTTCACTTTTTAAACCATAGCTACACTCTCCACATCTCATCGACGATCCTTGGGTGCCCATGTCCCTGATGCCCTTCCTTGGGTCACTTTTGGTAGGTACTTACTACTGCACACCTGGAACACTCCACAAGACCTGTTTTTTTGGAGACACAGTCGTCTAGCCATCGCAATAAGGCTCTTTCACGTTCACCCATCTTCCCAGTTATTTTATTTCATTGGAATGAAATAACTAGATAGTCAATGTACTTCAGTCAGTGGTGTTAATGTTATGGCTGATTGGTGTGTAGAACACTTTTGGCTAAGAGTTTATAACTACACATCGAGATCATCACACACTTGCCACAAAACGACAAGTACTTTCAAATAAACCAGCGTATGTGGCTTTTGACACTGTAGGACACTGTGAGCTTTCATCTTGTCTGATTCTGTTCTGTTTTTCCCCAGCCATGTGTTCATGTTTTCTTAGCCCCGCCTTGTCTCCGCCCTTGTCACCTGTCCCTCGTTCCTATCTCCTCCCTGGGTCAGGTGTTCCTTGTTTTATGTTCATGTCTCGTGTGTTTGTCTTAATGGTGGTCAGTTCTCTGTTGTATCCTTGTTGTTATTACTCCATTCCTGTTGCACAGATCCTGCAGGTGTTCATGTTGTCTTTCCCTAGTTTTCCCAGCTAAAAGAACCTGAAGCTTGCGTTTACTTCCTACAACCCCCCGACCAAAAATGTTACAGACACACATTCCTATTTATACTTGCAGGCAAAAGTACGTGGCTTAGCGACAGTAGCGAGGCATAATAAAGGATTTGAGGTTCTGACAAAAATCTTGGCTGTAAACGTCTATTATTTGTTAGATGCATTAGCCTTGTAGCTCCAACCCCCAACTTCAGACACCAAGTACATTTTGGGTAAGGGATCTGTGTAAATTAGACTGCAAAATGATGCCGTTTTCCTAAAGCTATCATAATAAAGGTCATTGTTAGATGGTACGTACAGGAACCTTTGCAGTGCTTGTGCTAAATGGTTTGGTTTGTGGACAGATGAACATGATGCTGAATTTACTTCAGAAACATTGAAGAGATAAAAAAAAATTTCTCAAGATTTGCAGAGGCATGTAGGTAGCATACACGTTTTGCAGGTTTTCATTGAAGAATGTACACAGAAAAGCAATAAAAAGCAGTGCTCAGCGCCCATTCCTCTTCACATGCCTGTGTGAGAATGCTTGAGGCCTTGTACATTAGCATTAGCGTGATGTTGTGTACCAATGGTGCACTTGTGATGTTGATGTAGGTGTAGAGGAGAATCGTTATTTGTTGTAGCCATTAAAGAGGATGCTGTTGTTGGCTGTAACTGTGTGAGGGATGACTATGAGCGACCGCCTGGGTGGCCTGCTCAGGAACCAGGCTGGGGTCCGTCAGGATGGACGTAGAGGTGCTGAGCAGGCGGAGGGAACTCAAAACGGCTGGGAAAGAGAAAGAGAGAGAGAGAGAGAGAGAGAGAGAGAGAGAGAGAGAGAGAAAGAAGACCATGGTCACTTGAAGTAAAGTGAATGTGACTATTTGTCATTGTGAACACATCCCATCACACAATGTGCACCACAACTCCCTAACTGTTACACCACCACTTTTTCAGATGGAGTCACCATTTCGACTCTGTTCTTGGTTTGGCCTGGATCTACTTGTTTGCTGGAGATTTTCCCAGGATTTAGTGTTTTTTGGATGTTCCTTGCCTGTTCTGATTGTTTTACTGGAATTTCTCATTTAAAGTCAACATGCACTTGTGTCCAAGCAACCCACTCACTACACACTGTGAGAAAATCGATTTTAAATTCAACCACATCACTTTGTTTACATCTCAGACCATTCCCCTTTAATATACCTCCATACATACATACAGCCATGCATCCATATGTAGAGGAAGGTACCACACTATTGTACTCACTGGGTCTGAGGGCAGGCAGGGAGCAGTGCTGGTCCAGCCAGCTGAGGGTCGTCCGACACAGGTCCTCCATACTGGCCGTGGACACCATGCCGTTATAGGACTCAAAAAGTGGCTCCATAATCACACTGAACTGGCACAGGTCAGGAAAGCACTCGGCACATATAGATATATAGATATAGAGCCTAGGTGTCAAATGGCAAAAATGCGATTACACTAGCATGTCCACATTGCATTAGACTGTGCAGGATACGATCCAGAACTTCCAGTTCTGCAGCGTCTGGGCCCTGACGTACTCTCGGAACCTCTCCCTCATGTGATCAAAGCGCTGGCGGGTGATTGGAACACCTGTAGCAGGGAGCTGCTGCTGACATGCACTGCACACAGGACATGATTAGGATGTAAGTAGAAGCATGAAGGTGACACACACACACACACACACACACACACACACACACACACACACACACTCTAACAATTAGTTGTGTGTTTTATTTGTGCAGCACCACTGTAAAGGAGTACAGAGACATATGTGTTATGCATTTCTTCTTAGCCTTTACTGGCCATTACTGATCAGTTTTTGACCAGAGTGGTAGACCATTCTCAGCACAGCAGTGACCCTGACATGGTAGCGTGTGGTGCTGTTTTTTGGGTATTTAATAATATACACACACACATATATATATATATATACACAATACATATATAGGTGGATCTTCTTTTGTATGTATTGTATTGTACACGGATCAGCCATAACATTAACATCACCTGCCTAATATTGAGTAGGTCCCTCATGATGCTGAAACAGCTCTGACTGTGGTGCACTGTGGTCTGACCCTTGTCTATCATGCATCATTCTATCTAACATGGATCAGTGAGCCTCGGATGCCCATGTCCCGGTCAGTGATTCACCACTTGTCCTTCCATGGATCACTTTTGGTACTGCACACCTGGAACACTCCACAAGACCTGCTGTTTTGGAGATGCTCTGGCTTAGTTGCCAATCTATTAAATTAAGACCCATGTCAAAGTGGCTCAGATCCTTACACTCGACCCTTTTTTCCTGCTTCGAGCACATCAGCTTCAAGAGCTGACTGTTTACTTGCTGCCTTATATATTCCATCCCCTGAAAAACTGAAAAAACTAGATATTATGTTATTCATTTTACTTTTGTCAGTGGTGTTAATGTTATGGCTGATCTGTGTGTATTTACTTATGCCACTTGCAGTCATCTTACTTTTGCATGAGAGAACTTCTCGTAATGCATTCATCATGTAAAAATCACATAATGTAAAGGGCAGCCAGACAGAAAAGGGAGATACAAGGTTTTCTTAAGACTGCCATGGTTTGATAACCAACACCTACTGGCTTTAGTCAGTAATTAGCATTGTTAGCATGTTAGGAGGAGAGGGGTTTCGCACTTGATGGCAGAGTTGAGCACCAGGATCTCGTCTCTGAGTCTCTGCGCCTCCTCATGGAGCTGTGCTCTCTCCTGCTGCATCTTACTGATGTACTCTGCAGTTTTTTGCAAAGTGGTGGCCTTACTGATCTAAGCGAGAAAGAGAGAGAGAGAGAGAGAGAGAGAGAGAGAGATCAAGATCTATCACAAAACTTAGGGGAACGTTAATGCACAGCTTACATGACCTAGGGGTTCACGTCAGCCTTCAACATTTTCTTCCAGTTGATGGGTGACAAAATCCCGTTCTGTGTTCCTGCCTCTGCTAACACGTCTGTCTGTCTGTGCTGAGCTAAGTGAAGCTACTCTGCACATGCCCCCTGCTAGTTCAGCACATTCCCCATCGTTTGCATAAGACTTTAGCGCACTGCTTAAAACCCTTAGTCTCAAAAGAACTAAAAAGACTTGTGTTAGCTTAATGGTTAGGGCCTTGCCCATGCCATCTAAGGGTGGCAGGTTCAAGTCCTGGCCCAGGCACCACTGAGGTACCCCTGCAAAGGTAACGCTGCTCCCCAGGTGCTGTTACTAGCTGCCTACTGCTCCACGTGTGAATGGGTTAAATGCAGAGGTTACACTTGATTTATTTTCTTCTAATGTTGTGGCTCATTATCTTATTGTGAGTCTTTGTTTCTGGCCTTTTCCTCTCAGTTCTGATGCATCAGGGGCTGTAGGAACGATGCGTTCCAGCTCTGCTTTTGTTCACACAGAGGGGTTTGTAGGTCATCAGCAGATGTTGGGGCTTCTGTGGGAATTGTCTGCATTAACCTTCAAGACTTTATTTACTGCTGCAGGAAAGCTGTAAGTTCACCAGGTTCTCAAAGCTTGGGGAACAGCCTGTTTTGGACCTAAACTTTGTACTTATAATGTACTTATTTATTGCAGCCACTTACCTTTGTATAATTAAAGCTTATAACTGAACTGCTTTAATTACCAGTAAAAACAGGCTGTTCTAAAACATTTGACCAGTAGTGTATATGAATAAAAATAACTTACTACAAACATGGGAACATGCTAGCTGTCCAAAAGTCTGTAGACACCCTTTCGTCTGTTCTTTGAAGGCTTTACACTAGATGTTGGAACACCACTATGAGGATCTGCCCTGCATCCAGCCACAAGAGCTTTAGCGATGTCAGGTACTGAAGTCAGAGTATTAGTTCCACTCCTGCTCACCCCAAAGGTATTGGAAGGAGCTCCAACAAAGAACAATGTTCAACTGCTCTGTGAAGCTGCGTGCACCCAACTTATCATCTGTGTTAGTAGTGTGTGCAGTGTAAGTAGCTGAAATCACTAATCAGAAGCTTGTTTCTGGATACCACTGGACACAAAGAGAATTGTAGAAATAGTACCTTAATGCTGGGCTGAGAGCTCAGCGTTGTCACCAAACTGTGCAAGGTGTCGAAGCCCAGTTTGATGTTAAACCTCCTCTTCTGCTCTGCAGATATATGTGTGATTCGCCGTGTATCTGTCTGTGATAAAGAACGATATGAGGAACACCCACGTCGTATACAGTACACGTATGTGTAAATGAATGCATGTTGTGTGCTTACTCTATTAGGCTCTGTCTTGGCTACTCCGGATAAGGCGTGTGAAGACTCTGAGGTTTTCTCTGCGGTTGGAGACGTTGAGCCGAAGTGCCCTGAGAAACTCACTGAAGATCAAAGAGAAGAAATAACTACTCACAGAAGCCTAAATGAATAAAATAAGGCAAATTATGTAGCAAGTGAACAGTCAGTTCTTGAAGTGCATGTGCTCGAAGCAGGAAAAATGAGTGAGTGTAAAGGTCTGGGCCTTATTGTGATGATCAGACAACAGGGTCAGAGCATCTCCAAAAACGGCAGGTCTTGTGGGGAATACAGTGATTAGTGCCTACCACAAGTGATCCAACCAGTAAACAGGCAAAGGCTGACTCCTCTGGTGGAATCCCACAGAAGAGCTACTGTGGTTAAAAAAGGAAACCCTGACTCTGATAGGAAGGTGTCAGAACACACAATGCACCACAGTCAGAGATGTTTCGGCAGCATGAGGGACCTACTCAACATTAGGCAGGTGGTTTAAATGTCACGGAAGGTTTATAGAGGTGGTGTTCTGAATGCTTTCCTTCAGTAAGGCCTTTACATTTTGTAATTACACTTAAGCAGTACAGCAACTACAATTCGACCCAGTGTACCTGTTAGGCTGGTCCTCTCTGGGGTGTGGATTTGGATGGGTGATAGTTTCTCAGTCTTGGGGATGAGAAGTGGGGAGCCCTGGGTAAGGAGAGAGGAGACAGTGGAGCTCTGGGAGGAGTTAGTCTGGGGCAGTATGGACGTATGCTGTGGGGCTAACGGCAGTATCTCCACAGGAGGCCATGGAGGATGTTGGGATACTTGTGTTCCTCCTCGGCCTGCTGACATGCTGCCGGCGGACTGCTGAACAAGAAAAATACACCTTATTAGCTATGCAGATATTTATCATTTATCTGTTACGTGCATTTACTTGATCCATCATTTATTTGTGAGTGAAATGAAGGCTAAGCACCAACATTACACCAACAATACTACCCTGCCTGGTAGCCTTCTTATTGTACACACATCCTACAATGCATCTTAAATCTTGTCAAAATATGAAAAATTTCTCATTTTGAGGTCGTTGAAAAAATACAGTCAGACTGATTTCTTCCGAGATTTTATATTGTGTCTTTTTTTTACTTGTTTTATGCTGTTTTATGTAGCGTCTCCATGTGCAATTCATTTCGCTTTTTTCAAGCATCCTTTGTTGGAAAAAAGCCAAATTATCTGCATGATTTCTTGAAATATGCACCACTTTCACCAATGGATAAGACACTTTGTCTAGATAAAAGGACATAATACAAGCAAATAATGTCCAGAAGTTAAATGAGATTAAAAAGAAAGGGATATTGGAGAAGTTCTGTTGGTCCATGAACCATTAAAATGTTCACACAAGGTTAAGTGCACTTGTCAAAATATACAAAATATTAAAAATACAGATGCAAAGTTTTGTTCTGCCAGTGATGTTATCATTCATGTTACAACATAATTTACAGTGTATAGGGGGAGCTTTGGCTCCCCCTAGAGGCCGTGAGTGGTCAGCGTCCCCGGAATATTAGGCTCAGCTACGCCCCTCAAAGGTGGGGCTCATTTGGGGAGATCAGGACAGGCATCAAAAGGGACAGAGACCCGCACTACGTTGCGAGGTCTCGTTTGATTTTCTGCGATTCTGAGCGTTCTGATTGTTATTTGGATTTTTGGATTTTGACCTGTTTTGCCTTTTCGGGTTACTCTTTTTGTCTAGCCCTTGATATCTCTGTTTGCTGTGTTTTGACCTCTGCCCGTTTTTTGACCACGTTTTGCTTTGTCTCTGCCATACCTGTTTGCCGTGCTCTTGACTTGTTTTGCCTGGACTCTGACTCCGATTTTGTATTGCCTTTGTCATATCCGATTGCTGGTGTTTTGGATTTTCTCATTAAAAACCTCAATTTTTACCCACACTTGTGTTCCAAGTCCCTTTGGGAACCGACAGGACATAACAGTGTATCGCAAAATCAGAAGTATTAAATATTAATACTTAGTTTCGCTGGCTAGGTTCATAATTTTGCCTTTTATAAACAGCCACAAACAAGAGGAATGAACTGTTTTTCCTCACATCATGGACATGTGACACAGTTAAATTAAATGTAGTTACAGTTGCCTAGCTACATACCTGGTTGCCATCTTTTGTGTTTTTTTAATGATGTATTTTGTTAAAATGTATAGATGATGGACTGAAAAAAATCTTTCTTTCATTTCATTCTAATCAGTATTTCAGTTATTAGGCCCAGAAGACGACAAGCACTTACTGCTGAGATGGGAGAAGTCGGTCTGTTGCCCTTTGAGCCAACAAATGGAGCTTCAAGACCCAATGTTGGTTTTCCTAAACCGAATTAGGGATAAACAGTGACACTTGACGCATCAAACGGTGATGAAGGCAAATATAAACAAATATATATCAAATATTATATCTCCACAACATACGCTCTTGAGAGCTTGATGAAAGGAGCTTAGCCAGGCAGCTGGTCTGTGCTGCCAGGGTTGGAGATGCAGCTACCAGTGTGGGAAGCACTTTAGCTCCTCCAGTCTTTTGCTTGTGCTTCCCTCGGCCCACCTGCTGTGGCACAGAGAAGTAGTGGCCGTAGCCAGACGACGGCAAGGCTGCTGGAGGCGGCGCCACGTTCATCGGCTGGTAACCCAGAGAGACACACCTGCTTTGAGGCAACATGTCAGGCAGGCTGGGGTAGCTTTGGCCTTGCTGGGGGTCTTGTGGCAGGACGTTTACGGCAGACCCTGTGTGGGTGATGACAGTCGATGTGGCAGCAACACTGCTACCTGATTGGCTGGTTGATGGGTGCCTATATCTCAGGCAGCTGGTCGGGTACAGGTAAGGATTCTCTTGTGACATAGAGGTGGAGGCCATGTGTGAGGGTGCCATGGCAATGCCAGGGGCACTGTAGGACTGCTGGTGTCCGTACGAGTCCATGGCAGGCGGGAGGCCGAGAGAGTGGGCAAACTCGCAGGGTGAGTCGAACTCCGAATGGCCCTTGAACTTGCCCTCAGATGTCATGCTGCTGGCATCGAAGGTCATGTCAGTGGTCAGAGGCTGGCGCAGGTATGCAGGGGTTGGTAAGCTGACCACTGAAGAGGGCTGTGACAAATTCTCAGCTGTCAAACTGGGCTGGGAAAACAAACATTACTTATGGCACTTAAAGATCTACAATAATACACAGATCAGCCATAACATTAACACCACCTGCCTAATACTGAGTAGGTCCCTCATGCTGCCGAAACAGCTCTGACTGTGGTGCACTGTGTGTTCTGACCCTTTACTATCAGAGTCAGCATCACTTATTAAACCACAGTGGCTCTCCTGAGGGACTGGACCACACAGGCTAGCCTTCACTCCTCACATCCATCAGTGAGCCTTGGGTACCCATGACCCTGCTGCTGATTTACCACTTTTGGTAGGCACCAACTACTGCACACCTGGAACACTCCACAAGACCTGCTGTTTTGTAGAGGCTCTGACTCAGTCGTCTAGCCATCACAATAAGGCCCTTGTGAAAGTGGCTCAGATTTTGATGCTCGCCCATTTTTCCTGCGTCCAGCACATCAACTTCAAGAGCTCACTGTTCATTTGCTGCCTAATATGATGTAATGAAATATCTAGATAGTTAATGTTATTCACTTTACCTGTCAGTAGTGTTAATGTTATGGCTGATCGGTGTACGAACGCATTGGAAATATGAAATGAATGAGAAAAGAAATGAAAAGAACACAATGCAAAAAAAATACCGTATCATGTCACCTCTGTCGCTATGTTACTTAGGCTATGATCTTGCATGTAAAGGATGCTTAAAAACTCTTTACTGTGAATGACAGTGTACATGAGGCAACACAACACCTGCATAAGCCTTATACCACAACAGACAAACTGTATATTTTATTATTGCTGAGCTAAAGCTTAATAAAAGTGTATGGAGGTTTATGAAAGTCTTCATGAAAGGATTTTGCAGCCTGGCCTTCAGAAAAAATTCTGATGTTTTTTATGACAAAACTCATAGGCAAAGTAACTGTTCTTCTAGCTCAAGCATGTCTTCATGTATAGTGTGTCATGTTTTTGAGCAGCGCATCATTATTTCAGATTTCTGTGTGTGAGCTGTGTTATGTACCTGGGTTAGCTGGGGTTCGGCGTGCATCAGAGGGGTACTGCCCACAGTGGAGGGGCTCGACGAGAACGGAGCGCTGGATGAACTCTCGAAGAAGCCACAGTCGGCATAGCAAGTCTGCTCCAGAGACTGCCCACGGTAACTCATGAAGATGTCTGCAACAAGCACCAGGCATGGGGTCAGTCCGGTTTCAACCACTTTACAACTGTAAGCCTAGTAAGGATCAATCGTTTGCAGAATGCCGCCGCACACACTAGGAGAAATGAATCATGTTGCAGTATTAAAAAAGCATCTCCAGTCAGATATTGCGGCTAGGGTTCAAAGAAGCAGGGACAGATTACTGGCGAGGCCAGCAGCGCCATTGTCCAAAGACTCTGAGACAAAGACTTTTTGAACACATCCCATCACACAAAGTTCACCACAACGAAATGAGACCACTGTATTTAACCCATCCACATGTGGAGCAGCGGACAGCTCTTGGTGAGGGCACTCATCCAAGGCTACCTCAGCGGTACCTGGGCCAGAACTTGACATGGGCATGTTCCAATCCACTGGGCCACCTCTGCCTAGAAGAAGATGTGAGCATGGGCAGAACAGACAGTCCCTGCATGTGAACAAATGACTAAATAAACAGAATAAATAAAGAAATGTCATCTATTTTCAGCCCCCACTGCTCAAGCCTTCTCTTCAAGCATAGTCATGTGAACACTAATGCAGGTAAGCGTGTAAATGGTAACTGTAGATCATCGTACAAAGTTTTGCTGATATGTCTTCTGCAGAGAACACATTTCTACAGTGATACTCCTATAGCATTATTGTGGCATGGTAGCAGTTCTCTAACACGCGGGTCCAGACTTGGTCCAGACTTCTCTTAGACTTGCTGGTATTTTCATTTGGACTTGCCTCAGTCTTAGCCAATAGGCAAATATTCTAGTTTGTCTCGTCCAGGTCCAGCTGCCTTTAAAGTTAATGTTTCCACTAGTGTTTAGTCTGGTTTAGTGTTCTCTGTGTGGTGACTCGCCACAGCAAATAAAAATAATATGTCAACAAACCCAATTCCCACCTCCCCCGACCTCCAAAGCTGACAAAACAAAAATGCCCACAAAGACAAATTAAATAATCAGCCACAAAATTACTGATTAAGTGAAAAATTAAATTGGTTAATTTTTAAAAAATAAATCAATAATTTAATTATTTTAGTGTGTGAATGGTTGTCTGTCTATGTGTTGCCCTGCGATGGGTTGGCCTCCTGACCTGGGTGTACGCCGCCTTGGGCCCGCAGTCAGCTGGGAATTGGCTCCAGCTTCCCCGTGACCCGGAAACGGAAGAAAATGGATGGAAGTTTAAAAAATAGTTTAATCACTTTAAAATCTATTTAAACTGTCAGGACTCAGTGTTACATTGTACTTGCTTTTTGACCATTACAGGTAATATAATAGTGCAAAATGATCATCTTAAAATAACAGATTCACTGTCTCTCTCAGCATCACACACACGCTATAAACAGGCCAGTAAACCTCCAAGAGTCTGTTTTGGTCTGAACTCTGTCTCTCTTGTTTAGACTCAGTCTTGTCATGAACTTGAACCTCTCTGGACTTGACTGTGACTTGTATTCAACTAGGGCAGTGGAGGCCTAGTGGTTAGGACACTGCCTTTGGGACCTGAAGGTCTCAGGTTCGAGTCCCGGCCCGGACACTACGGATGTACCCTTGAGCAAGGTACCGTCCCAATACACTGCTCCCCGGGCGCTGTTGGTAGCTGTCCGCTGCTCCACGTGTGCACGTGCGATGGGTTAAATGCAGAGGTTGCATTTCGTTGTGGTGCTTGAGTGTGTTCACAATGACAAATAGTCACTTTCACTTCACTTTAAACTAGTCCTGGTCTTGAGTTTGTCTCGGATTCGACAAAGGTGGTCTTGACTACAGCTCTGCATAGTTGTGTTTGTGATGACAGTGATGATGGCTGGATAGAGTGTAAAAACAGACTCTGTCAGCAGCTCTTGGTGACCTAAAGTAAACTCCTGCCTTCTCACACTGTCTATTTCTCTCTCTTCCTGTGGTAGCACCCATAAGACCTTATGATGGCCATTCACTGCTTGCCACATCCCCTTCAACTTCCACATTTCATTCCAGTTGACCTGTGACCCCTGCCTAACCTTCTATGTGACCTTTCCCATGTATGCAAGACTACAGGGCAATGAAGGTGACCCGAAAATATATAAAAGCTCAGGGACAAACCATTGTCCCCAAGCCCAACACTGATGGTTTCCCTTAGACGTGGACCATGAATGGACACCTAAAAGGTTTTCTGATGAGTAAGTGTCCCTACAATAGAAAGTGAACTTGTGCACTTCCCTAAATGCAATCCACTCTACAAGATATTCCCATTTTGTTATGGAAACCATCCTCCATGCACACATACAAACACAGATGTAGACCTGATCTGACAGTGAAGAGCAACGTTTCCTCGGTTACATGAACTCAACTAAACTTGGAGGTGGATTTGTCCATTCAAACGATGACATGTTTACTTCTACTCAGGTATATTTGTTAAGAAGGGAATCTGCTTTAATCAGTTTAATTAGTCATCAACATTTACTTACAGTTTCCTATTTTGTGAATGACTTCATTTGCTGATTGTGTGAATAATTTCGTTATATGTCTCAAGCATCTGTGCTGCTTGGTGTTTGATCATAGATATCACTTCCAAGCTTTATTACTATTATTATTAGTTATATAATAAATAAGAATAATAAATAAATACATAATAATAATAAAATGTAAAATATCATATTAAATATAATAATAATAATAATAATAATAATAATAATAATAATAATAATAATAATAATAATAATAATAAATAAATAAAATACCATTTTTAAAAAATTGAAATTAAAAAACCCCTTAGGAAAAAAAGAATAAAAGAAGTGAACCAATATCTACCAAATAATTATTAATAATAATATAATAGGATGAGTAACTAAAACACAAAAAGCCATCATGGGGTTAGAATAACATGGTAAAATAAGATTTAAAAAACTCCCATGAAATTAACTGTTTAGAGCAATTTTAATAAAAAACCTGAAAAAACAAGAATGAATGCTATGAAGCTCCGCCGCTGTCACTAGAATCACAGACAGGCTGCTCAAAACTGCACAGAATATTGGACACTTTCCCAGTACACGTTGTCCAGTTTAGTTTGTTTGCTTTGGTGGTCTCTCTGTGGTGGCCTGCCACAGCAAACCTCAACTCCCACCCCCCCACACCACCACCACCCCCGCTCCACAAAGTCAACAACACAAAAATGCCCACAACAGCAAATTAAATAATCAGCCACAAAATTACTGATTAAGTGAACTTGTGGTTTAATTATTAGGAAAATATGTTTAATTATGAAGTTGAAATAAATTACATTAGTAAAATAAATACGTTTTTATATTTATAAATATTTTATATTAGTTTACTGGACCGTTTCCCAGTACACTTTGCTTTAAACTGATCATTACTGTAAAAATACATTTTGAAATATTTTACAAGGAGCTTGATCTGTATCTCCCGGAATCTTTTACAGCAATTTGCAGCATTTAAACAATACAGTAAATTGCTGCAGTGTTTCCGCGGAGAAATTCCATCGGTTCGTTACAGTGCACACCTACTTGTATCTGTAGTCATTGACCCATTGTCACAGCTTCACTAACAATACAGGGGCACTTTGTATATCTGCAATTCCAGACTGTAGTCCAACTTTTTCTTTGCCCCTCTTATGCCATTTTTACTCTGTAGATCAATGGTAAAGACCCCCACAAGACCCCCACTGAGCAGGAGGTATTTCTTGGTTTTGTGGATCATTCTCAGCAACTTTAAGACGGCTGTGCGGCTGCACAGTGTGTGTTGGTCATCCTATAGGTTGTAATCAATGGTCATCATGTGGAGGCTTCTGACCATTGATGAATGAGGTGGGGGGCTAACAAATAATGCAGAGAAACAGGTGCACTCCACTGTGTAACTGTAAGTTGTAAAGTGCACCTGCATGGTCAGTGTAGTTGATAAAATGAGCAGTGAGTGTATGTGTACCTGTGTGTGTGTGTAATCCAGAGGGTGTAAGCGCACATTAATCACATTAGCTACAGATTGTGTTTTATTTATATATGAATATTAGGAAAAGTCTCCACAACGGTGGTTCACAACACTGGTTCTGAAGACCCTTCTGCTCCACATAGTTCAGCGTTGTCCATGCTCCCAACAAACTTATCAAAACGTTAACCATGCCATTCTACTTAAACCAGTTCCCTTAATCCACTATAGCTACCATATTATAGTCATATGCCAAATTATGTACACATTTGAATCAGATTATGTTATTATATGAATGCATTGTGTTCATTTAAGAATGTAATGCAGTTACTATTAGAAACAGACTTACCTGGAGTGTCCATGAGGTCATCCAAGTTGGGTTGAAGAGGAGTCAGACCAGGCTGGATCATATCAGCATTACTGGTGTAAGCTGACAGAGAAACAACAGTTATTAGGAATCAGGGATGTGGTTGTGTACATACCCCTGTGCGTGTGTATGTATGTGCACACTCATTCATTTATTTGTTCCTTGTTTCTGGGGGTGGTGTCTTCCTGAATAAAGTTGTAGAATTCACAAGGCCAATAGAACGGAAGGTTTGACACATATGGCAATCATATACAGTCTATATAGTCTTTAGTGTGTGTGACTAAATTTTACTGAGGCATTTTAATGATTTGATTTTGTTCTTTAGGAAACCATTGAATGCATTGCAATTTTTCCATTTTGGTATTTGATTTATTTTTTATATATATATATAATTTTTAGCAAATATGTTTTAGATTTTATAAGAATGTTTATTGTTTTTTACCAATTGTTTTATTGTTTAAAACCCAAATTCTTTTTATGCCTTCATAGTACACATACACACGTGGACAAAATTGTTGGTACCCTTCAGTCAATGAAAGAAAAACTCACAATGGTCACAGAAATAA
>JBBPDA010000081.1:10926216-10947970 GCA_037974385.1 Arnoldichthys spilopterus | reverse complement strand
AAAACACCATCAACATTTACAAGTGCGGCACTGGGAAAGAGTTTCCCCGGAACTCCAAACGCGCACACACACACACACACACACACACACACACACACACACACACACACACTGTGTTTGCAATCACAAAGCCTGTAGACTGTTAGTATTTCCTAGCAAGGTGCCATTGTCAGTCTATCAAGTTCATGTCCGCACAGATGAAGCGAGAACACACATAAAGGGCTGAAGGACTGTGGGCTTACATTATGTGCAAGTGGGTCAGCTTTGATTAAACTGCATTAAATGTGAATTCACATCTCTCCAAGGGCCAGGCAGAATAGAGGCTAGAGATTGGCTCTTTTGTCATCAGAGGCAGTCAAATGACTCATTTCCCACCGATATGGGCAAGCGTGACGCAAGTGGAGTTTTGTGTCTACGTTTTTGGCTTTTTTAACCTTTTCTTTGCTCTTTCAAAGGACCACACACTCCGTTTCTCCATCCAGCTGAGCGAGGCAAAGTCTGAGCTATTAATAGCTAACCGAAGGACCACTGCAAATACGGACTGCACCGCAAACCTACTAAAGCAAATATAATACTGTATGTTCATTGATCTAGAGAGTCACTTATATGAGCTTTACCATAGACAAATAGACAGAGAGACAGAGAAACTACTTTCAGATTGATTGGATATCCTCAAATATCTTCTGGAGCAGTGAAATGTCCAAACAGAAACTTTACAGGGGAAAGAACAACGTTTATAACTTTAATGGAAGTTAATGCAAAAAAAAAGTAATTTTTTACTATTTATATTTAAAAACACTTTACCAAGTTTACTATACAAGTTTACTATACAGTATGTTATGTACACACACTGCTATCTTTGTGAGTATATGCCAATGACTTCTGTAATACTGTTTCTGTTTTTAATTTTTGTAATTTGCACTGACACCTAAACGTAACCCTTACCTTCACCTCAGTAAACAATTTTTCCTCAAAAAAATTACATTTGTGAAGAAAGCAGCATGTTTCCTTTTAACAACATTTGGTCCTTGCAAGGGGTTAATTACATACACACACATTCTATACTGTAATTAAGTGTGTAACAATACATTAAACTCAGGAGTTCAACAGACGGTTCAGAGCTCACAGTTAGATACACTCACAATATTTTTTTCACCTAGTAGGACTGAAAACATATAACTTATAATCCTTATATTTTCCTTCTTGGACATGAGCATTTACAAGCAAAACCATGTTTTCAAATCATTTATTATTTCTTATTGTAGTTTTTCCTTTATTTTACAGACTCTAAAAGTGTAATGATCCACTCAGTCCATGATTCAAATGTGATACTGAGGTCATAATTCAATGAAAAGTGATGCACAGCATGAATGTCCTGGACACTGGAGTGCATTGTTACATGTCCATGATGCATAGTCATATTTTTACATTGTGATATAACAAAATTTCAATGCTTTGTTATACCCCTAACTGTAATTTTTAAAAAAAAGTGCATTCCATAAATAAAAGTAGTACTACACCTTTATAAAATTTAAAGCAGAGTTGTGACATTTTTCATAGCTGCATAAATTAAAAAGTTTTTGCTTATATGTTTATACACCTGCAAGACCCAGTGAACTCAATAATGGACATTTGAGGCAGTTATAAGTAACAGCAAAGCCTACATTTTCATTAGTGAGTTTTAAAGATAAGAGTATATTATACAGTGTCAAAAACAAGATAAACCGTTTACGATGATCTGAGATAACGTACCAGCTTAATGTAGTGGGTAATGAATTACTGTAGGTGGGCGGTTTCCTCCATATGAACTAGCGAGTCTTAGCTTTCACTGACTGTACGTTAGTCTTGTATGTTTGGTGCAAAACCAAAAATTCAAACTAGAGACATTAAACAAGTCTTGTTTGATTGACCACATTTTGGGTCAGGATAAAGTTGCACAAAGTATCACTTTAATGATCAGTTATTAATATGGCTTCGCAATAAACCATCTGTTAATCATCATCACAATATTGCTCTCTGCAATACTGACATTACAGAAAGTTGCAATATGCAAATGAGCCTTGAACTAATCACAGAACTTCTAAAAGTTTTCATGTGAAGGGCGGAGCTAAACTGCTATACGCTAAATAAGGAGATATGTGTAAATGTGTTTGTTTTGTGACATCAGAAACAACATGATTTAAAAAGGGACTGTTTATAAAGCTATATATGGAGTTTATGGCTGGGGCGTGAACGTACATTTATTACAAATGTAACAATACTTACACGCTTCAATACACTGCAATCACATGATGTAGCAGTGTAGCAGTAAACGGTTCCGTAGTCTTATGACAAGAACAGAGAGACTCAGGAGGAGTGTTTATCTTCAGGTCATAAGGCTCCTCAATCAGGACATGCCACACATCCATATCCAACACACCACACTTGCACTACTGCTCTGCAACCTGGTGTAGGCAAGTGCTACGCAGACACTAGCACAGACACTGCATGCACTGCCTAGAACATCATGCTGCTTGCACATTCACTACTTGCACATTTGCACATTGTCAGTTACACTTGTCACTTTACTTATACCTTTACATACTTTCTGTAAGAGCCTATATACAGAATCATTTTAGTCTGTATATATTGTTTGTGTGTATATATTGCTTATTGTTAGATTCCCTACTTATTTATATATATATATGTTTTTCTTTTTGTCTTGTAACTAGATGCCATTGCAAAGACATCAGAGTGTTCAGGGATACATTTCACTACACGTTGTACTACTGTAACTGTGTATGTGACAAATAAACATCTTGAAACTTGAATAGTCGCAATGTTAATATTTTTATATTATATCCATATTTTTTTTGTTAATGTCCATATCATGCAGTCCTGGTTATTAAAAGAGTTCCTCTTATTTTTGATTATACTTTTGTGAAAAAAAGTGGACCTTCATTTCGGATCTTGGGCCACCAGTTTTACTCTACATCATTATGAGAGTAGGTAAAAAGCTGAAGAACTGGAAGTGCAACATGGCTTCATGTCTTACCTTCTGAAGAACAGGCATAAGATCTTTGTGTTTCTAAACAGGAAAAACAAGAAATCATTTTAGGTTTAGGACTTTTATTTACACATAAAATTCAAAACACAGTGGCTATGATGCCAAAAGCAACTAAGCGATCCCTCTCAGGCACCACTCACCCTCTTCTTGTAGTAAATCCTCCATTTATGATATTCCTTTATCACCACTTCTATTCGCCTCTTCCAGTAGCTTCCCTCCAACACAATCGCCTGGATGCCAAACACAAAAACAGCTGAATGAAGCAGTGATTGCAAGAAAGAATTGAACAAAACATGTGATAAACAAGTTTCTACATTTTTTCTTATTTCTTGTCCCCCTTAGGTCTACTCATAACATTTGTGCGGCTTTAAGTAACATCATCATTTATTTTTCCATGATCAAGTTTCAGCATCTGGCTCCTTTCACACTCTAATATGCAAATGAGCTCTTTTCTGATTGGCCCTGTACAGAGCTTCATTCAAAAGCAGTTTGAACCACTCCTTATAACTTCAGTGTGAGCGTGTGGTTCTAAACTGCTGCAGGCTGAATAGGACTCCATAAGACGTCTGAAGGTGTGTTGTGGTATCTGGCACGAAGACATTAACAGATCCTTTAAGTATTGTATGGTGTAAGTTGGAGCCTCAATGGGTTGTACTAGTTTGCCCAGCATATCACTCAGATTGGAGCGTGGACCTTGCAGTGTGGCAGGGTGCATTATCCTGCTGATAATGGACGATGCCATTTGGGAATGTCATTGCCATAAAAAGGTG
Source organism: Arnoldichthys spilopterus (assembly GCA_037974385.1). Lineage (NCBI taxonomy): Eukaryota > Metazoa > Chordata > Actinopteri > Characiformes > Lepidarchidae > Arnoldichthys > Arnoldichthys spilopterus. Next base: position 10,944,154 of record JBBPDA010000081.1, on the reverse strand, counting down.
TACTTGGTCTGTCAAAGTAACATCCGCATGAATGCCAGGACCCAGGGTTCCCTGCAGAACATTGCCCAGGGCATTACACTGCCTCTTCTATAATGCATCCTGCTGCCATCTCTTCACATGCACACCCGGCCGTCCACATGATGCAAAAGAACATGTGATTCATCACCTTCTTCTTTTGCTTACATGGCCTGGTTGTGATGCTCATGTGTCAATTGTACACACGTTCAGCAGTGGACAGAAGTCAGCATGGGCACTTTGACCCTACATCCCCATTCACAGTAAGGTATGATGCACTGTGTGTTCTAACACCTTTCTATCATAACAAGCATTAACCGTTTCAGCAGTTTGTGCAACAGTAGCTCTTCTGTAGGATCAGACCAGACAAGCTAGCCTTCACTCCCCACATGCATTAATGAGCCTTTGGTCTCCATGACGCTGCCACTGATTAATCAGTTGTCCTTCCTTGGATCACTTTTGGCAGGTACTAGCTACTGCATACTGGTGACACTTCACAAGAACTGCCATTTTGGAGACGCTCTGACTAAGTCGTCTAGCCATCACAATAAGACCCTTGTGCCTCACATAAGGGTCGCAATGTCACAATACAGTAAGTTGCCAGTGCCATTTCGCAATGTTGGTATCAGTGCTTTGCTGAGAATAGTCCACCACCATAGAGTAATCCCATGGTGGTCCATGTCTATTGATGGAAAATGCAGAAGGTCGCTAAGAAACTGTGATTACTGTCAATAGTTGTAAATCAGAAAATCTACTCATATGTCACCAGTGATAACTTTCCACCATTTGAAAATCCATTTCAGGGCTCCAGAGACTTTTTTAAGCCCTTTGCTTATTTCACTGAGTGTACCCACCTCAGGTTTGCGATGGGCGTCTGCTTCGGACCCCTCCAGCGGAGTGACAAACCCACACACAGGATTTTTCCTTTTCTCCACATCTAGAGCATTTTAACAGAGTAAGACATACTAAAGCGCTTAAGAACATTTGTATATCCCTAAATGCAGAAGGTATCCAATTAATCATCATACAACATACAATATATAGTATTATGGATCTTTAACACAACGTAACAGAGTTCTATTTTATTTTTGTTCCTGGGTACAAAGTGTGTTTTCCCAATCCCTTATGCCTAAAATAAAGAGAAAATAGCTGTTGTTCCACAAAAACTTTGCTTCTTTGCTTCAGGACAATGACATATTGAAATGTATCTGTTTTCAGGAACATTCTCCAAATTTTGGAACTGTTAGAACTGTCCAGAAGTGATGATTTGATTTGTCCTAATTTTTTTGTTAGAACTTTCAAGAATCTTTAAGAACTTTCTAGAACTTTGTGGGACTTTCCAAAAAAGATCAAAATTTGCCTGTTTTTCCACTATAAATAAAAAACATTTGTCGGCGGTGGTCATAAAATGAAAGTTTGCGATTAATAGAGCTGTTGTTGCATAGACTTTAGACATAAGCAGTTGAAATATAACACTTAGAACAAAAATTGTGTAACACTGTGAAATGCTACATGTAACACTGAGGGCCAAAGGCTTTCTAGCTATTATTGAAATCTAGCAGCACACCCAAAATAGTCCTTTATTTGTTTGTTTCTTTGTTTCTTTCTTTCTTTGAACATTCAAACCCTTAAACATGAATCTGGCACTTTCTGGAATTCTCAGACTAGAGGGGCTTACATTGAATGAACCAGGCTCTCCAGATGCCATTATTCAGACGGATTTTATCCCTCCATAGCAGCCTCAGGCCTTTGAAGGACTTCCATTTAGGAGACACTATCTTCCCACTGCAAAGAGACACAAAAATTGGACAGAAATGATCCATTTAATGTCATTCAATTCAGTTTGGTAAAATGTGATTCAGCTCAACATATGTCGGCACTACGCACCCAGTTCATCATTCTGACAATACAGTTGCACATTGTGATTAAAATATGCCTTGAGTGGAAAGCTGTTTAAAGCATTTTCACATGTACAGTTTGTATGTGAACGTTTAGACACCCCTTATCAAATGACACATCCAGAAACGTTGACACCACCCATGTATGGACAAAGTTAAATGTTTCTGCTAATTGCACAATTATTTTTTTTAATTAACATATTAGAGTGAAGAAAACGTCAAAAGTGGAATGTGCACGAGTTAGAAGCATTTCACTCAGACCCCCTTTGGCTGAAATTACAGCTTCCACATGTTATTTGTAGTCAGCTAGCTGTCTTTAACTTTTTGATTTAGTACAACTTTCTCACTTTTCCACGCATAACACTGTTCATACGTGTTAAAAATCCCACATATTTACACATATTAACATGTTTAACATCAAAGACTTGAAAGTAATTGAGTCAAGGCCAATTCAAAATCGTAATCCTTCCATTGAAGTAGTTCAAGGTTGATTTTGATGTTTTGTATTTCTGTATTGTTGTAACATCCAGTCTCATTTCTTCTTCAGTTTCTTTACTGACTGTAGGACATTGGATTCCAGTATTTCATATATTTTTTACAATTCTTTCTTCTTTTCATCACTACCACATTTTCTGTGCCAATCCATTCCACGTTTAACACTTGGCAAGGTTTACACATACGCTCTGTCAGGTTATTTTAGTTTTTTATATGTTAAATTCAGTCATTAGAAGTAGAAAATAAATTGTGCACTAAATTTTGCAATATAAGAGATTTCACACCCCTAGAGGATGTAATAGCTTACATGCAATTAGAAAATCAACAAAACATGCAAGGTGAATTGGAATGTGCAACCTTTTGCATAGAACTGTATATTTATATTTAATATTTCTTTTGTGAACAAGTTGGAACAGACAAAATGTGCAGCAGTACAACATTTTTAAAGAAATCAATGAAAAACTATAAGAACAATAATACATTTATTATATTAACATTCATTATATTAACAATTGCAAACTCAACTTCGTAAGAAGGCATGTAGGAAAAACTGAACAAAATAAGAAAATATAATAATGAGCTGACTTTCAATCAGCTGCTATAGATTGATAGTTGTCTACAGGCTCTCTATAGTTGGTCTAGATCTAGGTCTTTTTATGATGCATGCAACTACAATATACTGAATGAATTGATCACAGTAACATAAACATTTGAATATGCCTTTGTAATCACATAAAATAAAAAGACTGGTGAATATGATGTGGATAAAGATTCCACTGCATTACTTTGAGCAACATTTTGCATGTTTGTTGGATAACATGAAAACTTCTAGTCAACCAAACTCTCTCAAAAATTCCTGCTTTTAAATAAGTGCCAAAAAACGATCCTCCATGATACATAACAGCCTCGCTATTGGTTCCCTAAAGAAACTTTAAGTAAATTGTTAATTATAGAGTCTTCCTTGTAAATAAAACGTGAAGGTGAGAAACTTCTAAAATTAAGAGCCTTCACATAATGTAAAAAGACCCTTTAAATTTGTATAGAACCTTTACTTTAAGTTAAGGTTCTCTGAGCCGTTTAGACTTTTTACACATTCACTAATTTCATTTTTAAACAAATAGAAATGTGACCTCTTCAATTAACCCCTCACAGGTGCAGCAGTGGGCAGCTACCAACAGCGCCCAGGGAACAGTGTAGTGGGACGGTACCTTGCTCAAGGAAACCTCAGTAGTACCCAGACCGGGACTCGAACCCGCGACCTTCAGGTCCCAAAGCCAGCGTCCTAACCACTTGGCCACCAGTGTACTTTAGTAAAAGTCGAAATATTTGTATGTGAATGAAGAGCATTTGTTCACTTAAAGCATGAACAAATGTATTATATGAAAATCAGCATGTTTCCTTTTTTGTACAGCAAGCAGGTATGACCAGTACCATGTAGGGATGCACGTATCTGATACTGATATCAGATATTTGTCCAAAATTGGCTTAAAAAGCTGGATTGGGTATCGGTAACAATGGGCCGATCCATAGTGCCAATCTTTTCAACCACAATTCTGTTATTCTATGTTTGTGTACATGCAGGTACTAAGTGTAATTCAAGGTCATTTAAAATGTTTTCAACCAATGTTGCCGGTACATGATGATTGTATCCAGTATCAGCATTGGGACTGAAAAAGTCGGATCGATGCTTCCCTAGTACCACGCTTGCATTACTGCTACTAAGATGTGACACTGCCTGAGTGAAGAGGTTTGCATGCACTGGCGTCAAGAATAAAAAAGGCACTGTACAAAAGTTAAAAAGTTCTAAGAAATATGACAGCAGTGTTAAAATATTTTATGCTTGTCTGCCCTGAGATAATTCGGGCATTTGTTTCTGTATGAAAATGAATAACCATTTACAAATTACAATTTTGTAGAAAAATTCCATAGGAAACCCTTCATTTTTGGACCCCCTCAGGCACAGGGTCTACTGTCTGACCAGGTCATTGTGACAGTTGTCCACGCTCTAAAATTCTTTGCCAAGTGCAGTAAGTTAATCGCATCACTACAATCAAGCACAACCTCAGTGGCTCATCTGCCCATGTTTTCAGCACCCAGTGCCATTTCCCCCACTGTTCCAGTGCATTTAACCCCCTTAAATGAGAAGAACTGATGCAAACCGAAAAAACAGGCAGTGTTCAGCTCAAATGGTTGCTAGGATTCCCTGGAGGATGATAGCTGAGAAGCTGTGAGTGAGGAAGTCATTAGGACCCGTCTGGCTTTCAGGAAGCTGGCAAGTTCAGAGCACTGAGGCAGAAGAAATTAAAAGTAAAGGCTGAGGTAAGTGCCCCACTCTGTGTTTCTGATAAGATACGGAGAAGTAACATCAAAGTGATGACAACAAAGCGCAAGAGAACATAATTCATTAACAAAAAGAGTTTTTGAGAGCGCTATTGACAATTATCTCAATTTATGGTGGGTGTAAAGAGGCAGCACCAAACACACTTTGGAGTTCTTGGCTCGGCCTGCATTAGATAACTGGTATTGGTCAATTCTTACTCTAATGCCAAGTGATTTCCACAGCTTTATGGCTGGTTACATCAGAAAACACTACAACAGATTCAAACCAGGGGAGGAGGCCATTGTAAACACTCACAAACACAACAACGGCATTCACTATGTACTCCTGTTCTCTCTGAAAGTCAAGGACAGGGTTGTTGCCCTAAGCTTGGAATGCTGTAAGCTGGAAATCAATACCTGGTGGGAATGCCAACAAAATTGCTAGATGACTTGATAAGAAGTGATAGCACAACTCCTATTTATGGGTGAGGCAAAGTCAATAAAACTAACGACAACAGTAACAACAAGGAAGACAAAATAAAGGTAAAATGTTAAAGAAACCTAAGCAATTGTCAATTGCCTTCTTTTTTATGCGCATGTTATTTTATTGGAAGATAGAAATACATAAAACTGGAGCCTGTGTTTAATTAAAGGCTTTGGAATATTGGGCAGTTTTTATCTTCTTTTTAAAGCTGGCAACAGTTGGGGAAGATCTGATCTCCATGGAGCGGCAGTTCTAGCAATGGGCAGCATAATGACTAAATGCCATTTCACCCTGTTGAGTTGCAGCTCTGTGCACCACTAACTGACCATCCCCTGCAGGACTTAAGAGATCTTCCAGACTGATATTCAGCAGACATTACAGATTTATATTTAGGCCCAAACCATTGAGTGACCTATAAACATGGAGTAAGACTTTGAACTCAGTTCTGTATCTGACTGGAAGCCAGTGTAAGGACCTGAGGACTGGAGGACTGTGCTCGCTTTTCTTGGATTTTGTTAGAATTCTAGCAGTAGCATTTGGGAAAAAGCTGTAGCTGTCTGAGGGTCTCTTTGGGGAGGCCAATGATGACAGCATTGCAATAGTCTAATTCCTGCTTTGACACAAAACCTTAGCTATGTTCTTGAGATGCCAGAATGCTGACTTAGTTACAGCTTTAGTATGATCACTGAAATTAAGATCCTCACCCATAATTACACCAAGATTTTTGGCCTGGGTTGTTGTCTTTACAGCCCTAGATTCCAGATAGGTACTAAGTTGCAACCTTCCTTCTTTGTTCCCAGACAGAACTACTAAATGCTATTTCACCTTGTTGCTCTGTGCATGTAACAACCATGCCCCTTGTGTTCTCCACATGTCTTTGTTTTTGTTTTGTTTTGGTTTAAGCCACTTGTCTTGTCCTTGTGTTCATTGTGTAGCCACGCCCCCCAGCTGTGTCTAGTAATTGTTAGTCAGCTGTCTCTTGTTTCCTGTGTCTATTTAGTCTCCTTGGTTTGGTGTCGTGGATTGTTTGTTGTACATTGTTGTGTTTCTGTCAAGCGCCGTGGTCTTATGCTTCGTGTTTTGTTTCTTTCAAGTTACATTCAGTGTTTGTTCATCTTTTCTTTAATATGTTTATTTAAAAAGCACTTGCTGCCAAAACAACCCGAAATCGTGACAGTGCACCACTAACTGACCAGCTCCTGCTGACCTATTGGGATTGCATTTATTTAATTGAAGGTCTTTTTATTGCATCCAGCCATTTACTTTTTCAAGGCATAAACACAGTAAGTCTGCATGACTGAAATCATATGGTGAAAGAGATAGATAGATCTAAGTGTCTCTGGATGGTTATGATAAGCCACTTTGAACTCCTAGAGAATTTATCTGAGAGAAAGCATGTACGAGGTGAACATAAGGGGCCCGAGAAACGATCCTTGTGGGACTCAATACGACATGAGCCGAGACACTGATTCGTAAGTGTCAATAACCCCCTGCCTTCTAGGTATGACATGAACCATCTGAGGATCTAGCAGGCAGCATTTTATAATCAACAGGGTCAAAGGCTGCGCTGGGGTTTTATGAATGGGCAGGTTTTCAGTTCTTTTCCAAGCAAAGGAAAAATATGTCGAAATTACTGTCAGTAGTAAGCAGTCCTGCAATATAAATGCAGAAGAGGCAGAAAAATGTTGTGGGGAGCGAAAGCTAGCCTGTCTGGCCTAATCCCACAGAAGAGCTACTGTTGTTTAAGAAGTGAATGCTGACTCTGATATGAAGGGGTCAGAACACACAGTTCTCCCAGTCAGAGCAGTTTCAGCAGCATGAGGGACCTACTCAATAATAGGCAGGGGGTGTTAATGTTATAGCTGATTGGGGTATGTCCAATCTGGAGACATTTTGGATTCACTTTTGGACAGGGGCAGGGGTATATATGGGTCAGGGGTGAGACATGAGGAGCAAACCAGCAGTCTGAGTTTCAAAACAGTCTTGAGAGAGAACGAGAGAGAGAGTCTTATCCTGACCTCAGTTACACTGTAACCCTTGTCTGACTGTTTAGTTGCCAACTACTGCCAAAGTCCACCTCAGCCTCTGTGTGGACTTTCTATCAGTCATTTCACAGAGCTGCTGCACTCCAGAGAAGAATTCATTGTGTGCGTTTCATCATGATTCAATCCTATATTTATTATTTTAGCCAACATTCCAATTTATTTTAGATACAATTTTCAACTATGTGACTCAGTGCAATGCTGGATGATACTGGGGTCTGCAGTCAGTATGACATTTCTCCCAATCTGTTAAATTTCTGTCAATTCACACATGCAGACAAATTATAATGTTAACATTTTACTATTAAAGGCCAAATACAGCCGTGTAGTCTTGAGCAAAAGCAGCTTTATGCACATATTTTTGTATCGCTATCAGCTTCAGCAGATATGTACATGGAAAATACTGGATATTGACATCAGCCTACAAATCCCACATCGGCGCAGCCCCACTTCTAACTATTAACACATCAACAACACCAATACAAACCAACAGAGATTGTTTTACAGGAGAGTCACAAAAGCAACTTTTTTTTTAATTGGATGTTTTCTGTCATGATAAATCAAATTACGAATAAACATTTTTATTGCCTAATTCCCTAAAAAAATACTTTTTTACGAAAATAATGAGCAGTGTTTTCATTCGAAATAAAGATAAATACAACTGAGCTCTGATTGGCTGTTCCCTCTAAAATTTTAATAAACGCGAACGTTTTCATTGGCTACTTTCTACTTAAAAAAATAAGTAAAAGCCTAGCAAAGCTTCACATTAGCAATAAAAAGCTAATAAAAAGTAAAATAAAATATAACTGTGATCTATTGTTCCATTTACGATTTACTTTTAAATTAATTACATAAAACGTGAAAGTTTTGTCGACTACATTTTTTGTCCAAAAGCCCCGGGTTCCACACCCCCTCCCCACCAGCCCGTCTCTCACCTGTACGCCAGGGTCATGCACTCGAACAGCCGCGTAAGTGTGGGGTCGATGCTCAGTCTCCTGGAGCTGAAGGGGCCGAAGCTGTACGTGTGGCAGCCCGGTTTGCACACGGTGTCGAAGTCGTAGTCGGCGGCGGCTCCGCTCCTGCGCCGACGCGCCAGAGAGTCGCTGTGCGGCGAGGAGACCATGAAATGTCCGCTATGGATGACGGGGCTCCAGCCAGTGTCGGTGCTCGTGGAGACGTCGTCCGGGTCCGATTCCGATTCGGAGTCCGCGATTTGACCCGCTTTCGGGGGGTCGGAAAACTTCGGAGAGATCCTTTCCACTTTGGCCATGGTGCTCAGCGTGGCTTTGATTAGTTTGGGTGTTTGTGTGTCTGCCCATCAAACTCACCAGTTTAACCAGGAGAGCCGTTTGAGTGAGAGCCACGCCTCACACCAGTTAGCTTAGCTACGGCTCCAGGAGCCTGGCCCACCGTACCATCTTCCGAGGTGGTCCACGGGGATTCAGATTGTTTTGTTTAACAAGCGAGATCAGATATCGGGTTCTGCTAGCAATATGAGATCGATTCCGACTTACACAAAGTGCTAAGCCTGCAGGGAATTATGTAAAGCGCGGGTTAACCTCTGTCCCGGGTCAATCGATTGGACCCAGCCGCGACATCTGCTCCGCTCCCAGCGCCTGAGCGGAGCGGCTCTATTCGGCACAGGGCAGGAGGGCAGCTAGTCCATGGACAGTCAGAAGAATAGCTATTAATGTTGGGGGAAATAAATCTTAATCTTAATGTAGTATTAATCTAAAGTTTTAATAAATTATTCACAACTTTATATTACGTTTCTGTTTCTCTCTCTCTCTCTCTCACTCTCTCTCTCACTTTCTCTCTTACCCCCCTCTCACTTTCTCTCTCTCTCTCTCTCTCTCTCTCTCTCTCTCTCTCTATATATATATATATATATATGTGTGTGTGTGTGTGTGGTTTTTTTTCACCTTTCTATTACATCAGTCTAGTATCACCTTGAACCACTGTGCTCGGATAAGATTTTTATTATTCTAAATCGTACCACAACATGGTCTTAATCAATCACTGAGCTTACTCACTGGACGTTAGACAAAATCACGCTAGGTGCACGTGGCTCTGTTGCACTAACACATTTGAGGAAGTTTGATGGATTTCTCTGAGAAGTTTTAAGAGAATCCAGGAATTGTATTAGATTTTTACACATTTCATGGATCCTTTTACAATAAAGAGAAATCTCAACCGTTTGATCAAGGCCTATATTTAAAACGATGTGGTTGTTGGAAAAAAAAATACATTACTGTTATTATTGCCTCAAACGAATATAAAATGCAATGCTTGGTGTGGCCAATAGAGGGTTAAACACCTCCCCATGAACCTCAGCACCTGAAGATTCTGTAGTTCTGTACATTCATATCAAGCTGAAAATACTGCAGAAATGTTTATCTCGTAAAAGTTTGAAATTGTTTATCTATCTAATAAAGGCCGTAAACACAGTGGCAAGTTATACTGATCCATCCACTGAACCTATTAAAAGAAGCAACAAAAAACGTTCTTTGCTTTACTGACACAACAGTGTTGTAGAGCAGTGTAGCTTAATAAGGTGGACTGTACCTGTGTGCTATTGTGACAGAAAGTTTAGCAGGCACAGCATTAGCATGGGAAACAACATGGTGCTAGCCATCATCTGATCATGCCATCATGATCAACAATGCCTGCAAAGTCAGATTCTTTTATTTTAACCCATCTTTCCAAAAGTGGTGAGGATGAAACAGGCCAGGACAAAAAGTGGTGGGAAAGTGTCCCCAGTATAAATGATGCCTCTGCTGAGGCAAACATTAAAGCCAAATTATATAATGGTATTTTTTGCTCCTGGGGTTTCCCTGCAGTTACGGAGTGTAATTCACTTTACACCACTGTAGTAAACCAGTCATGCTCTTGCACACTCTGGGCTCTGTTTTGATGATCTAATGCAAAGCGTAAACCACAACTAACATTTATTGTCGTGTCCAAATCCATTTTACAATTTTAACTCTGGAAAATCAGACTTTGTACCAGCACAAGGCACGAGCGATAGAGCACTGCTATTTTAATGGTGTATTTACCAAGGCAGTGGAGGCCTAGTGGTTAGGACATTGCCTTTGGGACCTGAAGGTCACAGGTTCGAGTCCCAGCCCGGGGCACCACTGAGGTTCCCTTGAGCAAGGTACCGTCCCGCTACACTGCTCCCAGGGCGCTGTTGATAGCTGCCCACTGCTTCACGTGTGATGGGTGTTAAATGCAGAGGTCACATTTGGTTGTGGTGCTAGAGCATGTTCACAATGACAAATGTTCACTTCACTTACCAGTCAACCCAGATTGGTTTTCCAAGAGGAAAAAGACCTGCTCGCTTTCAAGCACATCATTCATGGGAGCAGCACTATGCTGTTCCAATAGTGAACTTTGAACTTGTACCTCTGACTTCGCTGGTCTAAAGCACAAAGTCATTTCACTGCCTTAAGATAGCAACACCACAACCCTCTTACAAGTGGGAGAAGCCACACAAAATCTGTTATTTGTTATTTTTGAAAACATGGCAGGAAATAGATGACTGCAACTGTATTAAACTAGCAAAACCATCCTGAGCTGTGCTTTCTGGTAGTGCAAAGTAAGGCCCTCAGGGGTACAAGGGCATTTGTTGATGCTCTAAAGCTGTTAGTCAACCCATCTGCTATGGTGTGTAAACCAAAACAGAGTCTAGTTCTTGGTCTGTGTTGTGGTGCTGTAAAGTGTTGCACAATTCGTATAAGACGTTTCAGGGACAAACTTACATAGGGTTTGTCCAAGCTTTCTGGGTATGCACTGGCAATGACAGAGATGCCATTCTCCAGATTACTAGTCAGGGACCATCAAAATTATTTTGGTGATGTTATTTGGAAGAAAACTGTTGCATAATCTTGCTTTAACGTAAAGAGAAAATAATAAATTGTGTTTGTAAAAGTCTTTATTTGCCAGATGTTCTTCCCTATATCTCAGAATTGAGCCCAAAATTTCTGAAATGGAACATGCACACAACGTATTTCTATGCACTGATCAGCCATAAGATTAACACCACCTGCCTAATATTGAGTAGGTCCCCCCCCCTTGGTGCCAAAACAGTGTGGTGCACTGTGTTCTGACCCCTTTCCTATCATAGTCAGCCATAACATTTTGTGCATCAAGAGCTCCTCTTTGGGATCAGACCAGACAAGTTAGCCTTCATACTCCACACACATCAGTGAGCCTTGGGTGCCCATGACTCTCACCGATTCACCAGTTGTTCTTTTTTGGATCACTTTTGGTAGGTACTAACTATTGCATACTTGGAACACTTCACAAGACCTGCCGCTTTGGAGACGCTCTGACTCAGTCATCTCTCCATCACAATGAGCCCTTGTCAAAGTGGCTTAGATCCTAACACTCAACTATTTTTCCTCCTTCCAGCACATCAACTTCAAGAACTGACTGTTCACTTGCTCCCTAATATATCCAAAACCCCTGACAGATGCCATTGCAATGAAACAGATCATCAGTGTTATTCACTTCACATGTCAGTTGTGTTATTTTTATGGCTGATTGGTTTATTTGTTTTTTTAACTCCACTGACTCGTGTTCAACTAATACTACAACTATTTCTGACGTTAATTTTAACCACAGTTTAACAAAAGAACCATTATTGTTTTTAGGGTCGTCATAAAAAAAATTTTTTTTGATATATAAATACAACATAAAAACAAGCCAAACGCGCGCTAATGTTCACGCCGTGGTGTCAACTACACATCCCAGCAGCCCGCGAACAGCTTCCGTGTCGAAAGGTTGAAAAGCCGCTAATTGGTGGAGCACTGTGTGGAGGCGGGGACAGAAGAGGAGTCGCAAGGACTTGTTTGCGCTCGTAACATTTTGGCGACACTTTATCCAGCAAGTTTTATTTTTGTAAGAACATGGACGCGTTACAGAGGCATAGGTCTATGTATAAGGGCACTACTCCACCATGGAAGGAGACATACAGGAAGGTACTGGACTATACCTATGTGCGAATGTGACAGCTAGCCTAGCAGGCTAATCTCCCAACTGTTTATATGTTTATTTACTGATCGTTTAGGCCACGAATGTGCGCCCGGTGATGTAAGATGCCCATTAGTGTCCATCAGCGTCTAAAGCTAAAGTTTGAGTCTAAATGGAGGAACAGTTTAAGTGTGTATGTGTTTAGGAGAAAGCATTTTTGTTGTTGTTGTTGTTGTTGTTGCTGTTGTTTACCTTCGACCCTTGGTCCACTGGGTAGATGGAAGTGGTAGTGGAAGTAGCCAAGTCATTAATTTCCAGTTGTGCTCGCTGTTGTTCCTTCAGCGCTGTGTGGAGAGGCTGAAGAACAGTCGGTCTCGGCTACTTGAGAAGTACCGTCAGATGGGAGACTGCATGGGGGGCTCAGAGACCTCTCTGCTGGTCAAGGAGGTCATGGAGATGGAGTGGAGTGCCTTACAGTCTGCAAACCGATCACTGCCTTCACTGTGGAGGAAAGATGGCATCCGAGACGTGAGTCATTGGTTTTTGTTATCTCTTTTAAAATAACCCGGACACTTGACTGATTGGTTTGTTGGGAACATAATGCCATCATTTGGACCCCCCCAGATGTACAGTGAGGTGCAGGAGTTTGACGAACTGGCAGTTCTAGAAGAAATTCAACAGGAGCTCTTGTCTCAAGGTCATGAAGTTTTTGATTATCGTTCACCACACTTTTAGAGGCATCAGGAAAAGGGGACGAGCGAATCATGTTCTTTGTTCCCCCCTCTCTTACCCCACAGAACGTTCTATCATAGAGGAGTACCACAAAGGCCAGCAATACGAAGACCAGTATTTCAGTTTGGTTGTGGATGAAATGGAGGAACAAGGACAGCTAATATGTCCTGTCTGCCACGCGTAAGTGGGACTGTTCATCAGTGTTCGCAATAGGTCTGAATAGATGCTAGTATAAGCTTTATTGCTTTGTTCAGCCTCTGATCATGCTTTCTGTATTACAGGAACAACTTGAGTGTGAACAGTCATTTTACATCATGTCCCTGTGGAGTGTATATCAACACTATGGTGAGTCAAAGGGACATGAATGTCTGTAAATGCTTCATGAAGTATTGCAACTGAACTGTGATTAAATGGCTGGAGTTTTGACAGCATGTTTGGGAATAGGCAGCGATATCTTTCCACAAAGCCATGCAGGCCATTCGGAAGCCTATATAAAGTAACCACTGATTCCAGTAACCAAGGCACTCTAAACTGGTAATGCTGGCAGTGAACTGTGGCTGAGTCTAAATAATTGAATGAAACTGGTCCACTCCCCTTGAGTCAGTGGTCCCCTAGTCAAGTGGATCCAATGGCTAATCCGCTCTATCGATATATTTAACAAGGCCGTGGACTAATCAGGGCAAGCAGATAGAAAAGTAATCTTTATTCATTTAGATGCAGCCCAAAGTTTTGATCTGTTGAGATATAACGGATACAGTGACACACACTGATGTTATGAGCACTATTGGGTGAAAAAGTACCCAAACAGCCATAACCTTAACACCACTGAGAGTTGTTGGGAAAGTGAATAAGATTGATTATCTAACTATTTCATTACACTGGCGTCTGTCTGGGGGTGGAATTAACTGGGCAACATGTGAATGGGTACCAGGTATGTTCCAGGTATGCAGTACTTGGTACCTACCAAAAGTGATCAAAGAATGACAACCGTTAAATCAGTCATGGGCACCCAAGGCTCACTGATGCATTTGGGGAGTAAAGACTAACCTGTCTGGTCTGATCCCAAAGAGAAGCTCCTGTTGTACAAAATGTGAATGCTGACTCTGACAGAAGAGAGTCAGAACACAGTGCTGGTTTGGCTGCGTGAGGGGGGTCTACACAATAGTCGACAGGTGGTCATGACTGATCAGTTTAGACGAGGCCTCTTATAAACTGCTTCTGGACAAAATGCCATTATCATCCACAGGGTAGGAATATCACACCAGAAGTGCTTCAGCATCTGCTTGAGGCGAGGGTCAGCGAACACATGGAAGACTGTCTACAGAACCCCGTATTCTCAGTAGCCTCCAACATGGATGGTTCACCTAACCTTATGATAAGCTGCCAGGTGAGATCACGCTTCTTTAGAGCCATATTCCAGAGTGTTTCAACCTAATCTCCATTCGCTACGTCTATAGTACACTGTCAAAGATCTACAAACAGCATTTCCCTGTACTTGGTAAAGATCATAAAATCACACTAAAATATTCAGATGTATGCAGAAGTTTTTACACCTACGGTCAAATGATGTTTGCCTGGGGTTCTAGGTGAAATTAAGTACATATCCTTTGCAGGGAACAAAACAAAATATGATTTTCTTAACTGAAAATCAGCTGTTTTTTAATGTATTGGGGGAAAAAAATAAAACGTTAAATATGAAATGTTACAACTTTTTATAGGCCACATTTTATGCCCCTCCCCATTTTTTTGAACAAATAAACAGTGATTGTGAATTAAAATGTAGTGTATTCTGTAGAGGATGTATACTAACGGTCACATAGAAACTCACAGAAACGTTATTTGGCTGGAGATGCTCGAATGCTGATAACTGTACTTTATAATAGAAGCCTGTGGGAAGGTGGAGGTCACTGTGGTTACACCCACTGAGTGGCAGCGTTATATATACATTTCTAAAATGGAAAAGTGAGTGAGTGAATTGAGTACTAATAAAATCAACAAAAAATTAGATCAGTCTTTTTACAGACTGCCGATAGCGAAGAGAAGCAAATGGATTGCTGTAGTTTGCAGAAGGTAACTGCCTTTACTTGGTGAAACTGTGAAAGGGGAGTTAAACAATTCTTTTTAAATCAAAGGCAATTCAACTCTTGTCAGTGTCAGTGGTCCATGGACATGTGGCCAGCAGTCAGGTTTCCTGTGGTGGTTTGTTTATTTCCTCTGTCAAAATCAGGTCCATAAGAATGTCAGGAAAACTGATTTCAAGCCATGGTAATGTCTGTGGAGCAAGTGTTCTTTGGTAAGTTGTAAGCATCGCCGTTAAGTCCAGCTGCTTTTTAAGCAGTTGATCATTTTAGTCCTTGTTTTGCAGTTTCCCCTCACTGAAATAAGCCATGTCGCACATTTTGCTGCTCGGTATAGCTGAGGGGCTGTGTTGTGATGCCCATGCATATGCTATATAGATCAGTTTTTTGAAAGTGATGCCTTTGAATCATGTTAATCAACCCAATATCTCTCGTCTACAGGTGTGTGATTACCTCTCCATCGTCCTGTGAAGGACTTGTATGCAGTCGCTGGGCTCGTGGGAGTTTCCTTTTTAATATTTGTATTTTATTTCTGTGAAATAATAATAAAGCTGTATTAGTTATGTAAGACTTTTTTTCAATCGTATTGATGCAGGGTGTTGCTCTTCCACTGAAGCCGCTCACTCAAGTCAGTTTGAAATGTAGAAGTTGAGCTTTTCTCAGATCGCCAAACAGAAGTCTCAAGGTGAGGATCAGCTCATTTGAATGTTTTCGCTCCTCTTCATGGACAGTGAGAGAAATCCTGCTTTGTGAAAACCTCCCATTTACTTTTTACACTGTGACATCATCCATGACTAGACTGAACTGGTTCAAAACGATCACTGTGGACATGGATTTGCTGTGACTATGGTGCAATTGTTCGTTAGATCAGACTAGCTCATCTAATCACACCTATTCAACTGTGCTGCTTGCTTCTAGTGGGCAGAATGTCAGTGCTGACCTTTTGTTTACCTTCACTGGAGATATGCATGCTGAAGGGCCATTTCCGGCCCTTAAAATATGTCGATGTACATGGTTTGGGGAAAATGAAGAGCAGCAGTTTACATTTCCTGACTGGGTCTTGAAGCGTGTTCTGTTGTAATAAATTGTGTGGTTTTTTTTTTTTTAGGCAGCAGGGTCACAGTGCAGCTGCTTCAAATGTCCATTTGCATTTACTGAGAAATCAATCACACTTACAGAAATGAATTATAATGTTTATTGTTAGAATGGCATTGATGTAAAGATGTCAGACAAGAATCTTTTCTTAAATCATTTAATCATGAAAAACAGGTTTTTCCATTTTGCCAGTTTATGGAGTGGCTTGGGTTTTTCCTTTGACGGCAATCTTCATTTCAGCGACACTGACATGTACTAACAGGACATGTAAGTTCTGATTCCAGTCCTTAAACACCAGTTCGTGTAAACTACCCAAGCGACAATCTATCAATACCCACGTCAACGCACGTATGCTATGCTTAAATTATTTGAAAATATAAAATAAAGTATAAAACATGTTTGCTATTGTCTTTATTTTGTCTTTACACTCGTATTTCAAATTAGAAGAACGGAGAGTAAAAGTGGAGACAGTCGATGAACATCAGTGGCACTTGATGAAGCTACTGAGGTCCTCCAGGAACTTAATATATTCTTGATGCTCGAGCGCTGTGCTCAGCTCAACCAGCTCATCTGCAAAGGTGTTGTCAACTCCGCGGTCAGCCAGGAAGTCCATCAAATGGTCATACAGTGCCTGTAGACAAAACACCGTTACAGGGATTTGTATTTCCAAGTATTGTCAGTAGTGATGACAATAATTCTACAGTCGTGTGAAAAAGTTTAGGCACCCTGGTCAAATGATATTTGGTTTATTTGAGGGGAAAATAAACACACATTCTCGACAGAGAACACACTTCTGCATGTGTGGAGTGTTCATATTTTTATTACACATGTTAATCTAGAGAATTGTAAATGATTCACTTGCAGAAAAATACCATATTTAAGTTTTTCCATGTAGAGGACGTGTAATTCTATTCACATGGCTCAGGCTACTCAGCCTTTCAAAGCTTTGTGGACAACTAGCTTGGGGAAGAAAAACACTCCAAGCAGATGATACTTAAATTAGTTTGCAAGTTAAGTTTCTTCTGTTTATTTTCACTTTATTCGCATCAGTTGGAAGAACACATGCACCGCTAAGCCCAGTTGTAGTTGCGCTTAGGAATAACGGTTGTTGGTGTAATAGTTGTAATTCTGTTCTGAAAAATAGCCACAAGCGTATTAAGACCGGTTTAGACGAGTTGAAGCAAACCCCGGATTCTTACCCAGTCCAGAGAGTCTGTGTTAAGTGTGTAGCTGGTCTCTTTCCAGTCGGCCTCTCCTTCAGGCTGAAAACTCACTTCCCGTATGGCGAAGATATCGCTCTCCTCCTCCCCCTCGCCATGGCTAATCTGCTCAGAGACATAGGAGTGGTCAGCATTAAAGAATGAATGGACTTGGATTGAAAGTGTTAATAGGTTCCATTGGCATACCATGCCAACTCACCCAGGTCCCCAGTTCATGTCACAATCATGGACCATTACAAAAATATATATAGATTTATTCCAAATAGGACTTTTCTGCTTGGCCCTCTAGGCTAAATTTGATCAATCTTGTGATTCTTAGGTCTCAGTAATATGCTTTTTTTAATAGACTGGGTTCAAATATGTACTGAACCAATACATTCAAAAAAATAATGATAAACAGCTGATGCTCAATGTTTTACAGTTGTCACATATCTGGTTAAACATGGCTTTGGAGCTTTTGATAAATTTTTTTAATTTAATTGATAAACCCAATTACACAAGAAACTTTATAGTGAAGTGAAAGTGACTATTTGTCATTGTGAACACACTCAAGCACCACAATGAAATGCAACCTCTGCATTTAACC
>JBBPDA010000081.1:10902940-10926116 GCA_037974385.1 Arnoldichthys spilopterus | reverse complement strand
TGATGGATTAAATGCAGAGGTCACATTTCGTTGTGGTGCTTGAGTGTGTTCACAATGACAAAGAGTCACTTTCACTTTCATAGTCACTTTCACTATTTTTGTCTGAAGTACTCCTTTAAAACTACTAGTTACATCGAAATATACTTATCACATGATGCAAGAAATGAAAACTGTGGAAATGTTGGCTTTTTACAGAGAATCAGTTTATTTAATGCATTTAAAAGCATTTCACTTTCCTCTTGAGAGCCCACAAAATCAATTGGAAGAAAACACAAGTTTTGCTACCTTTGGACTGCTCATCGAGGTCACAGGGCTGAGACTCAGCGGCAGGACTGAAGTTCACATTCCCCAGCTGCAGAATACCTGCTAGGATCTAGGATCACATTATGGGTCATAAAAATTAATTTAGAAAATTAATGTAAAAAAAATACCTAGAACAATAAAAGCAAAAAGATGAATCATTTCTGGTTTAGAATTAGCACAATTTATCAGCTTACCCTGAATATTTGTCTCCGTTTGTCCGCATCAATGCCAAGGCTGATCATGGCTTCCACGGTCTCTTGCAGACAGTCCTCTGTAGAGACATCAATTAAAAGGGAAAATTACTTCACTCAGTCATAACATTCAAAAACATTTTCCAGTTTTTGAAGAGTTAAAGATAAAGATTAGTGTAAACCTTCTAATGTTTTGTCTGCATTTGGTAACCAGGTAAACGTTTGGTCACAGGGCATCTCCCACTCCTGCCTCTGTTTCTCTGTGGCCCCTTTCATCATCTGAACAACAGACAAGACAAGATCATAGCCAAGTTTGCAAATAAGAGAATAAGCAAAAAATGGGTCTAAATAACACCAAAAAAGATTTGATCACTTGTAATAAATGTGGAACATTTTCTGCGGATTCTCTTTTAAAGAGGAATTCCACTGATTTTTCTAAACAGCTGAATAACTGACTTGTACTGATGCAGATTTCTTTTTTTGGCTGTGATATGGTAAGAACAGGGGTTGTTATGTCTTAGATGCAAAGACAGCGTTTGAGTTTTTAGCTGTAATGTTAGTCATGGTAAAACAGTGTCAGATGTAAAAAAAAAAAAAAAAACTTTCTGTAAAATATCTAAGATTAACCTCATATTCCAGGCGGTATTTTAACCATTTTGCAATATCTTTCTGTAAAGTAGCTTTGGAAAAAATCTGATTGCCATCACCACTAGTGCAATTCATTCTTATTCACGTCAAACCCTCCAAATGATTATTTATACCTTAATTAATATATTAATTGAAACTTTTGAGAACATTATGGAATTCCCCTTTTAGAGAATTTTATACATCAGGTTATTCTAAGTGATGACAACACAGAACACAACAATGACCATAATTATATATTATATATACAATTACAACAATAAAAATAAAATGCAACAACGATTGAATAACTAATCACTAAAACCATGCAGAGGCAGCGGTAACATATACATGACAGAAAAACAACCACTCAAAATTTAACAGAACACAAAAAACCTTCAAGATCCCTTGAAGAATCCCTGAAGTTTTACAATAAGTCAGAATTTGAAATATTGTACAAACATGGGCTTTGTATTCACCTGGTAGAATATATGGAAGTTTCTCTCTTTAGGTGCTTGAAAGGCCACTCTGGTCTTCTCCAGTAGATACGTCTGCACTGAAGCCCCTAACAGCAGTTGAGAACTGCAGGACATAAAGAGCCACATCGGCCATTATTTTCACCCTATACAGCACTATAACACAAAGCTAGAGTGTCTGTAAGCCAAAGGTGCAACGCGAAAAACCTGTTTAGCTGGAGCTGGATGTACTTTCCAAAGCGACTGCTGTTGTTGTTGCGCAAAGTGCAGGCATTGCCTGTGAGGAAGGGGGAAAAGCAAAGAAGAAAACCCAAACACGGGCATCAAGGCTTGGACTATTCTGCAGAGTTTATGGTCAAATAACATGAGATGATTAAGAGACAGAAATGGACATTAAACTACATGGATAGGAATTCTCTCTCTTTGAGGCAGTTCATATTTTTCAGTCAGTTGTGTGTTTTGATGAATAAATGAATAAAATAAACATTTTTCCTTTCGTGAATCTCAGTCGTATCTTAGAAATATGGCATCTCTGTAAGCCTGAACAGTTTGTGGATCTGTTGGGTCAAACTCCACATGTATACATTCAACATTATGAACATGTTGTCATGCATTAACCCTTATAGCCTTTTAAAAAAGGGATTTAATTATACTGAATATTCATCACTATTACCAGCCTTAAAGTAAACGTGGGGAGGAGGGCGGGATGTAAGGTCATGAGGTACCAAAGTATGCTTTTAAGTGTTAATCTGTCTACACTACCTGCCTATACCTCTGGACCTTTGTCTGTCATATGAGTGGACCAGCAATACGACTGCATGCCTTTTTATCTTTAGCCTTACAGACAGACAACCATTCACACACACATTCACACCTACGTGCATTTTAGAGAACCCAGTCAACCTATTGCAAACCTTTGGACAGTGTGTGTGTGTGTGTGTGTGTGTGTGGGGGGGGGGGGTATCAGGAGCACCAAGAGAAAACCCACGCAAACACAGGTTTCAAGCTCCACACAGAATAGCACCAGTGGCCGACCACAGGACCCTTTAACTGTGAGGCGACAGTGCTAATCATTGCACCACAGTGCCACCAACATATTGTTCAGATCCTACTATATCCCTATTCTTTCTAGGGATACACCAATATAGGACATGTGGGCTAATGCCCATATTCTATATTTGGCATTTACATATATGTGGATGCTAATAAATAAACAGGCATAATATTAGGGAATCTAGACTGAATTGCAGCACAGACACCTAATTACTCTGCTCTTCTGGAGAATAATACATAGATCATAAATATTGGTGTTAAATATAGGCCAAACACCGGTCACATATCACTTCATATAATACAAATACTAATATCAATGTGCATCCTTAATCCCTTCATCTTGCTTTCTCTCATCCCTCCCCTCTCACGTTCTCTCACCGAACGCCTCCATTACAGGGTTGGAGTCCAGCACTCGTCTCTCGATCCTCTCCACCGTGTCCTGGCACTTCTGGGAGGAGGCAGCCACAGTGGCATAGTATTTCATTAGGCAGCGAGACGTCCAAGTCTGTAGAACAATGCAAAGTGAAAGTGAAATGAAACAGACTATTTGTCATTGAATCACACAAAGTGCACCACAACAAAATGTGACCTCTCCATTTAACCCATCACGTGGAGCAGCGGATAGCTACCAACAGCATCCAGCGAAGCGGGACGGTACCTTGCTCAAGGGTACCTCAGTGGCACCCGGGTCGGGACTTGTACCCGTGACCTTCTGTTCACAAGGGCAACATCCTAACCACTAGGCCACCGCTGCCCCTGGTGGGTAAAGTGTTTTTATCATTAAAGGGCTACATCATACATCTTTGCTGTATTTCGTTTTGTTTCCTTCAGATCTAGTTATGATTTGCCCAGTTTTTTTCATCTTTAGCCCATAGAGTTAAACAGGCAGTCTCGATGCCTTTAAGACTGATACATAAATGTTGTTTACTGATTGGGTGCCCTGTATTGTGCCTAACTCAAAATCTGCATGCTGAGAAGGGAGATATATGTAAAGGTGTTCGTTCTGTACAGGCTGTATATGCAGCTTAGTTACTTTATGGATTGGGGAGTGAATGGTACATTTTGAAAAGTCCTATTTATCTCAAATTTTTAATCCTTGTAGAAATCTGCCTTGGGTATTTACAATATATTTTCTGAGACAAAATTAATAAACCCTATGTTTTAATGAGCCGCCATTGCTGTTTTAAAGTCTGCATTGTTGACCTGATAAGATTAAAGGTATGTTAAAAAAAAATTCTAATCAGATTGGACATAGTGAATTATGCTCATTTTTATTTAAATTATTATTATTTTAATATTAACTCAAGTTTATACAATTGCAGCTTAAGTCGGACAGTTAAGTAGCTCTACCAACCTTTCCGGCTCCGCTCTCCCCTGAGACCACTAGGGATTGGTTCACAGGCTCCACCTGGCCCTGCACATTCCTATATGCCTCCTCAGCTACAATAAAGATGTGTGGCTTAAAGTCCTGCACAAAGATGGACATTAATAAAAAAAGTGAAAGTCAGGTTGTACGGACAGTGCAGGGTTAGTTAGAATGTAAAAAGCATGAATGAATCATATTGAAGAATTTGTCTAGATCTATAAAACCCAACATAAGCACCACAACAGAATGTGACAACAGCGCCCAGGGAGCAGTGTAGCGAGACGATACCTCAGTGGTGCCCGAGAAGGGACTTAAACCTGCGACCTTCAGTTCTACCACTAACCACTAGTCCACCACTGCCCAAATATATGACAGTTAGCTACCATTAGTGTTGAAATCATGACTGGAAAAACACTGGCTACTGCGTTTACTGAAACATGTGACGGGCAGGGAAGGGAGATGTTTATCCCATACGAAGTGTAGCAGCTAACTTTCCTTTTAACCTGAGGTCAGGAAATTCTATCTGCGTGGTTGAACACAGTGTGTGGGTTCTGCCTCTGGTTTATTATTTTCTTGGACTTGCTGACCTTTACCTCGAAGTGCACTCAAATGGCAAAACAAACACTGGTACGAGGCCAGTCAAGGTTATCAGCAGTATATTGTAACAACACCAAGTACGGTGTAATAAATACCCAAATACATGTACACCTCGGTTTGCGTGGACGGCTTAATTTAGCCCTATATAACCGACCTCACGGGGTCATTACTAACTGACCAAGATTACTTTCACTAGTGCTATATCTTCAGTTCAACGTACTGTTTAATCAGCTGTGTGACACGAAGGAATAACTAACAACTTCTATAGCTAAACATCAACATAAGCTTGTCTACGAGTCATGCAGAATGCAGGAAATATCTCTCATTTCAGTCGTTGTATACACTGTATCTGTAGACCTTGAACTAGGCAAGTAAATATTTGCATGAATGAATGAATGAACTAACAAGCACATGCCACATGAGTGATAATGATGTTTACATATTTCCTTCATAATTGCATAAAGTGAAGGACACACTGATTATTAATTCAATACAGACAAATGATCAAATGTATAACTGTACTGGGCGTACTTATAGTACATATGAACATATTCACAGATCTAGGCTAAATTCGAGCATCAAAAACAATGGCAACTTCTTCAGAAACACCTGCCATAAATTGTGCACATGGTGTACAACAGGTGGACCATTAACGACTGTAGTTCATCTGTTTAACTCCGCAGGGTTATGTGCTTAATCGCAAAAAAAGCAAACCTTTTATTAGGTTGTTGAAGTTCTTTCAACAGGCCATAGAACTATTTCCAAAGAGTTTAGCGGTGTTTACATTCCTGCTGGATCCTTACCTGAGGCTGAGGGGCAGAGTGGTACTCGCGCATCACATCCAGAGAGTACAGATGAGGGATGGGCTGAAATGGGTTGAGGGCCACCAGTGTGCAGCCTGCATGAGTGTAGAACACCCTCGCACTGTAACGTGCCTGCAGACATTTCAGCACTGACAGAAAACAAAGCAAAAGAACAGAAAATAAATACAAGTAAAAAGCATTACGAACATAATACGAAAGAAAGATCAGATTTTAAAGTAGCCAAAGCATTGGAGTAAAGATATTAGGCTTTTAAAGCTAAATACGTCTAATGAAACATTCCTACAATCACAAACACACCATCACAGCAGGATAAGGAATAAGGGCTGGTCATGATGGACAGAAAAAGCAGAAATGTCTCCTGTATTGACCATGTTAATCTAGTCTAAACAGACTGATAGGAATTCTTAGAAAACAAATTTACAACTAAGTGCATCAAACATTGAGGTTAAAAGTGTCTTTCATTTCCTCAACATAAACATATCTATGCAGTTCTTGGAATGATCTAAACATTGACATCTTGTTTTCGTTCTGTACCTGTGGTCGGGGTTACAGGGTTGACTTTGGTGAGGTCATCATATGTGTGAAGCTCCGATTCGTTTACTAAGAAAGCTCTGACGTCTCCTTCCAGCGAGTCATTGAGAGACTTCCTACGGGCCTGGACCTGCTCTTTAACTCCATTTACCTGCAAAACATACACACATAGCTTAGAACAACTCAGTTAGGCATATCTAGTACCTCTAGGACAGAAAACGTTCTGAAAGTGATATACAAATAAAAGACAGAAATCGTGCGAGTGCAATTTAATGATGAATCAAATATGCACATTGGTACAAGAACAGCATTCAGATATCCACAATTTGTTGTAACCCTATAATCCAATGATTAATAAAAGTAAAATACATTGTTTGAATAATTAAGTGAATTATCTAGAACGTTTCAGGTGACCGTGATTTAACACACTACCAGCTGACCTACAGACGAGGACACACAAACTGATTTGACCATTTTTACCATTTTCACAAGACACTGCTTGGAAATGACCCTTTTTTAAAGTTGAGACTAATATCACACTTTCTCTCTGTGGTTCTGTATTTCATGTTAAAAAAAAGTTACATCCGTGAACATCAGAAACAGCCTGGGAGCACCGGCCTTTACTTAAAGCTGGGCAACATGACAATCATTATCATCGTCCCGATAAATTACATCAGAACATGCTTTTTGAGCATTGTGCCAGCCTGTTATCCTTATACACAGAGCAAATTTAGTTCTGTGAACACATATCATTTGTGCTAGCAGCCTTTAAAAGTATTTTATAAAACTTGGCCATTTTTGTCAATTACAGTTTGTGTGTTATGTGTAAAAAAAATATATATGGTGAAGTTTTTGCGAACATTTCTTGATCTTGACCATATAATCCACCCTTACTTTCACTACAGTTAAGAATTCTCCACAGTTCTGCCCATTAGCCATCTGAAATAAAGGGAGTCACAGTTACAGTCCATGTGCACTGACAAGGAAGTTGCGATGACTGCATCAGGGAGCATGGAGGAAAAAATGTTCGCTCATGCTCTGTGAAGACATGTAAAGAGAAAGGTTATGGTCCAAAATTACCAAAGTAAGGCAAACAAGATGTTTACGTCCAAAAGTATCCAGACACCTCTTCGAAAAAGGAGATGCGGCTACTTCAGAGTGCACCCGTGCTGACACATGGATTTGGACAGCTTGTACAACAGTACAGGACATTCTGAAACATCAGCATGAAGGTCATCATGCACGATGGCAACAACAACTAGAGCTGAATGCAATCAAAAGCCAACAGCAATGTTTACACATTTAGTGACTCTGAAGAGTAAAGGCTGTTATTGCAAGAAGAATCAACTACACCATCAACACGTTTTAGAAAGAAGAGTGGATGAGCAGGTGTCCACAAATGTTTGGACACTTAGCAAAAGTGCTTAATATCAGGACAATGACAATATGGTTTACTAAACACAGCATGAACTGCAGCTCACTTCAATATAGGTATGAAATTTCTGAAGGTGACCAGTACGAACTGCCATTGCAATCCTTGCAATACATCTGTAGTTTCCTAGTTGCTAGACGCATTACAAGGTACACAGAGCTTAAGGCTTTTATTTCATAATTCTGGAATATCCTTCTGATCCATAAGAAGTGCTTGGAATCTCCACAATGTTGTTCATTCATCTGCTTTCGAAGAACAAGTCTCAGTGTGGCTAAGACTCCTACGACGTCATGTCTTTGGCAGTTTCTTGTGAATAATAATGTTGGGCGGATAAATGTATAAAAACAAAACACTCAAAGCTCCAAAACACAAAAACAACGCCACAAAAGCCTCATGGGCCTGGAAGAATCTGGGCCTAGTCATGGGCCTAGTGGGAGTGGAGGCCTAGTGGTTAGGTCATTGCGCTTGGGACCTGAAGGTTGCAGGTTCAAGTCCCGGCACTACTGAGGTACACTTGAGCAAGGTACCGTCCCGCTAAACTACTGGTTCATGTCTTGGAAGTCGCTTTGGATAAAAGCGTCAGCGAAACGATTAAATGTAAATGAAACATTTACAAAACACTCCCAGCGAAGAAGTCACCTCAGTGTGAGTAGATGGTAACAACTTCAGTATGACCGAGGGTGGGATGTCTCACTGCCTGGCTGATGAAGCTGAGTGAACCTTAAGAACACATGCGTTTATTGTCAGTGGTGTAGTGATGTCTGGACAGGTGGGAATATGAGATCACGATTCCAAGGTGAGAACACACTTTTCCCCATATAGGATAAACTATAGTAAGGAGTTGATGCTGGTCCAGAAGTCTGATGTAGTTAAAAAAAAGAGAAAAGTCAATATTGCTACTAGAAGCTGATCAAATATCAACCAATGACACAATAAATGAGTGAAGGTTTTTATAAGTGTGACATGTTTTAAATAAATAAGGAAGTGAGTAAGTAATGGATTTGTTCAAACTGATTTGTCCTACTGGAACTTACTCTATTTACACAATTTTTAATTCTGGCTTCTAAGTGTAATATTTCAACTGCTTATGTCTGAATCCTATGTAACAATGGCTGTATTCATCACTAACTTTAGTTTTATGACCACAGCCCACAAAAGTTTTATAGTTTAAAGTTTTATAAAAATGAAAAGTGGTAAAACAAGCACATTTTATATATAGTTCAAGTTGTAGAACATTCTGGAAAATTGTAGAAACTTCAGGATAGTTCTACTTCGCATTTAAAGTGAAATGAAATGTTCTTGACAACAGATAAATATCAAAATGTCATTGTCCTAAGCACAGAAGCAACATTTTTGTGTGAAACAACAGCCATTTGTATTTATTTTAGGCATAAGGGACTGGAAAAACACACTTAGTACTCAATTTTATTTTTAATTTTGTTCCCATGTTATGCAGTGTTCTCAGATCCAGGCTTTTTCATGACAGCAAATAATATTCTTTGAAATGTTTGTACATTAGGCAGATGCTCAGTAGCCAACACTGTGCTATGAAACTTTAAAAGCTGTCAAGCAAACTGGGGGGGGGCACAACAAAGAGCACAAGAATAAATGAGTTCACTGGTTACAAGACTTGAGACTGGATGAGCATCTTTCTGTGAAATCAAAGACTTGTACGTAACACACAGACAAAGATAACATCTTGCACCTGTTGGGTAAGTGTCCAGTAGTACACGGGTATAATTTAACAAACAGAAAACACTAAGTCCTACATTAGTCCTATCGTAATTGGCCAATTTTTATTCCAAACAAGCACCTGGAAAACGAACAATTTACCATTTTGATTTTGGATGATCTCATTTTACAGCACACTTCACTTAAGTCAATTATCTCATGTTGTATTTGAATACTGCTGCTATAACTGCACCAACATGTCGTAGCATAATTATGCTTGACTCCTCATAGTTAAACAGCCAATCACGTGGCACTCTGTTCACCATTATTTAAAGAGGCATTTCACTGTTTGTTTTAAACCTTTTCATAAATGTTTGGCACGTTTAAAAAGAGCTATAATTTTTAAAAAATAATATAAATAAATAAATAATCAAAAAACAAAACCAATTTATAAATCAGCCCAATTTGGACAGTTTGTCTGTAAAGAAATTTCCCATAAACATTTATACGGGTGCACCCTTACTCAATATATGGTGTCCTGGATTATGGAACTGATGTATCATTTGTCTCCACATCTGAAAAAATGATGCATCACCTTTTTAAGGGGTTCGTCTCTTACTCAAGGCAGTGTAATGTAGAACCATGGCCAACGGACCAGAAACATGAAAACTTAAATGGTTCTCAATTAAATACATTTTGTGTGAGAGAAACTACTGTACATATGTCTATATATTATAAGGAACCTATTAAGATGGTGCTATAAAGCCCACACTTTTTGTTATATATACTAAGCCTATTTAGTACTATGTGGAGTACAGCTGGGCGACAAGAAGCTGTTTACCTATTGCACTACATTACATTAAAGTATGCCTTAAGGAACCTGCATGTTTGATTACAAAGAGAGCGTAATATATCCTATATATTATAAAGATTCATTTGCATTTAAAGTTTCAGATAATGATCTGTAGTTCTGGCTTCTGTGCTACATGTAGAGGTGAATGATATGGTTAAAATAGAACATCCTGAGTGTACAGTGGCAATATTTTTCACAGTAATGACATCATATTGTCCTTCCTAATATCCATGTACTGACTCTAAAGCCTCCATCACTGTACTTTATCCCATAGTATTATATTAAGACAACATCAGGTTATGAAATTGTTGGCACTGCCCACCTCGCAGTACCTCAAAACAACATAAAAGATTCCAGGTGTCTAGATGTGTACGAGGACCTGCAAAGACA
Organism: Arnoldichthys spilopterus; assembly: GCA_037974385.1. NCBI lineage: Eukaryota > Metazoa > Chordata > Actinopteri > Characiformes > Lepidarchidae > Arnoldichthys > Arnoldichthys spilopterus. The sequence continues at coordinate 10,915,805 of JBBPDA010000081.1, read as the reverse complement.
TTGTATTAGTCAACTACTGTAATTTGCTTTAAGGCAAATATTTAAAACTGTCAAATCAGAGCAAATGAAAGAGGAGGAAGTGTCATTGATCTGATCCTGTAATTAGATGTTATCGTCTGGCTGTGAGGCAGGCCCAGGGCAGGACAGCGCCATGCCCGCTGGAGACTAGGCTAATTATACACTCAGCCAGATGAACCAAGGCAAGCCTGCGTAATCCACAGACGAGCACAACGCACACACCCTCTGAGGTAAACACGCCAAAGACAGGAGCAGCCTAAATGTATTACAGGCCATTTTTATGAATGCTCTTTTTTCATCATATGCATTGTTGAGAGTGGGGTTCATGCACCAAAAGAAATATAAATGCAATATTCCAAATTCCTGTAGAAAATAATAGCCAGTAATACCATTTGCTGTTGAAACAAGATCTCACTAGTAAAAAAATGCTTCAGTGTAGGCGAGTGCAACACTAAGTAGTTTTTTATTTGTTTAGCTTGTCAATTCTGCAAAAATGAAATAAAAATTAAATTAAATTAAAGAAGAGAGGTCTGTTCCAATAAGTATGAAATTTTATATCAGGGTGATTTTTTATTTTAATAATTGGCTTTAAGTTGTTTTAGCGTTAACATCCCAAAGAAAAGAGCCCAACCAAACTCATCTATAGTTTGCTAAATTTCAGTAAAAGTATGTTGGCTTCAAACTAACAGTGCACATGGTGTGTGGTGGGTGGATGTATGTGTGTGCCCAAAGTAGAAATCGATTACAAAAATAGTTGCTTTTGCAGCTTCCTGGGACACAAAAAATGCATATCATACATATAAAACACACACACAGATAATGGAAAAGAGTGTCTGCCTAATGCTGTAAATGTGTGCGTGTGTGTGCGCGTGTGTGTGTGTGTTTAAGGCTCTGTTTTATTATTATTATGAATATTACCATAACAAATGCCTAAGAGGTGGTTTTGACATACTATTCTGAGTAACGACGATGAACAAACAATTTCGACTTGTCTATAGACCATGACCTCTGGGTTCAGGTTACATTTACATTTATTCATTTGGCTGACGCTTTTATCCAAAGGTTGATGGAAACGCCCCAAGTGCTCCAGAGGCACAGGTCGTTTGATCGTTGCTGTAGAAAGACTGAGCAGACAAAGTGATCTCTATTTAACAAGATAGTGGGGCTAGAGTGATTTTTCAGCACAACTCGAGCTGTGGGCTAAATCAGTTAAGTACTCTGAACAACAACTGGCTTTAATCCCGTGGGACTGTGATAGAGACGCTCTAGAACTCCTTATTGGATTAAAAGATTCAAGCAATAACTTCACTCGATTTTAACTTTACAGCATAGTGGTCTAGTTAAAATGAAGTAAAGGAAAATAAACCAAGTTGAATCAGCAACATTATTACAAAATACATTTGAAAAAGCAGACACACACACACACACACACACACACAACTGATCACCTGCATTTGGCAACACATTGTGTATTATAAACAATAGAACTTGTTTAGTCAGGCTTCTAACAGGACAGGAAGGCACCTGGACTCAGCTGTCTGGGCGGGAACGAGATGTGAACGTAGGCAACATGAGCAAAATGAGATTAGACTGACAGCTGCCTAATCCAGGCACCACCTCGCCATGTGCAGGACAGGAATGACAACAAGGGCAGTTTCTCACAGGCATCCAAAACTAAGCAACATTAAGAACGCTCGAGTGTATGCAGTAAACGGGTATAACAAGATATCGACAAACCATGAGAACCCTGATTTCTTTTCTGTGCATTTCAGTGATATTTAAGCAATATATTTGTGAGAAAATGAACATTATTCATTATCCATTATACACTCATATAAAACGGAGGAGTCCCTTCATTCAAATAAAACAGGTGGCTTGTTTTTAGTTTTGTTATTCTGTTTTGTAGATTCTATAAAATTTGCATATTTCAGATTGTTTTAAAAGTATAGTTCAAATCTGTAAAAACTGTACATTTCCTTCATGAGAATGTACTTTCTGTTGACTGTAAAAGTTGTACATTTTCATTTTGAAAATGCACTGTTAACTGTTAAAAACTGTAAATTTCCATTCTCCATTCCAGTCTCCTTTTGGCATAATTCATTCAGGCAAGACACTACAAAGACATTGGTTTATTATGCACTGTTCAAGTTTAAGATTATTGGTTTATTTTAATTCCATAACATATATACTTTTAGACTAGCAGAAAGAAACCATGCACAATATACACTTATTTTACTACATTTTTTCCATTTACAATACATATGCACATAACAAATATATATATATATATAATTGAATTCGACCTGGTGAATTTAACACTTAGGCCCAAGGTTCTTTACACTTCAGGACCCTTGACACCTCACAAACTGAGATCATTTTAGATTATATATATACACAAAGGGCATTTTGCCAAATGACTTTTTTTTTCTCATACTCAGACGCAGAAACCTTCACTTTAGTGGCGTTTACACACAGCAGGTATGGGAAGGTTTTTACAGAGAGGTTTGTCCATATATTGTTCATAGCCAGATTTATGGAACGTTGTATTCCCCAACATACTGCAAGTGTTGATTGACAGTATTTTCTGAATAATGGACTGATAAAATGAGATATTCGAAATCCCCTCTGCAAAAACCCTTTGACTCTAATGTCAACCAAACACAGTAAGAAATCTGAATCCGGCTTTCCAAAGTTTTCAGATTTCTGTTATGGAAATGCAAAAATTAGGAATATAAATATATTCATTCAGAAAAGTACAAAAATGTAATTAACTGGTGAATTTATTAATGCTTCTTTTTTATATATATACCAGATTCACCTGTAGAGTCTGAGAGAGGAAACATCAGTCCAGTCAATGCAAGTTCTGTCAGGTCTGAGACATTCTTTTAGCACACACAGCAGTACTTAGAGGAAGCATACACTCATTTATTATAAATGCAAGCACATTTCACCTGAAACTACGACAATATGTGTATTTATTTTATAATGTCCCATTTCCTATAGACGCAGCTACAAGAAAGAACAACAAACAACAAAGAATAAAATCCTGTCAAAAATAAACTTATGAAGTCCAAACTTCTGTCAGCTTTCAATAACATAGACTAACATACTGTCAGATTAAAGTCATACAAACATTAAAATATTTGCGGCTAAGGGCAAAATTTAAATTAATGTTTTAAAAAATCGTGTTAACTCCACAATCACGAGTCGTCTCTGTTGTTTTCTACTCGTTTCACAGCTGGAGATTTGACCTAGCGCAGTAAAAACGACTAAAATGTATTAAAATGTTATAGAAAGAGGCAGAAAATGTATTTAAAAATAGTTTTACGAAAGAAAATCATGTCCTTACTGAAGGCTACGAGAGTTTAGCGTACCTTTCCGTGACGTGGTGCCCAGCCATCCTTTTCAAAATTCATGGATTTGGCAACGGTCCCGTCCACACCGTCACCACACCCGACGTTTTTACTCCTGAATAAAAGTTTATGCTTGACATTTGCCATGGCTCAGAGCACCACGACTTTCCGGGTATCACGTTCCCGACGGTTTCTAATCCCGAGACCCCGCCATTAGAGAGAAAAACGCTGGGATTTCTCACTTGAGACTCACTGAACTCCTAAGTGAAGGACGCACTGGAGCCGCTCACTAACCGCCCCGGCCGCTCCACAACCGAGCAACGTCATCCGCAGACACGCCCCCACCGTGACGCAGTACACACAAACGCCCTCAGAAATACGGAAGAAGCGCGCACACGGCAAGAAAACTTCAGAGTAAATTAAATATATACATTTCCAACGAAGAGCAAGACGTCAGGAAAATAACAGCACCATTTGGACGATTTTCGAATTTCTCCGAATGTGCATCGCTTTATATCTCTTTCATTCTGCTTTCACAAAGCAGCCAGGCTGTCGATGCTAAGCGGCTAACCACATTTGCTGTCAAAAATTCAATTTTAAGCCGCTCACGATTTTTCTGCATACGCCACAAGTGTGAAGATTGGTTAAATATCTATTTTCTATGTAATTGTTTTAACCGCTAAGCTGTGATATCGATGTGTTGATTCAAATGGTTGGTGCTGGTAATTACGCTTCTTGATCAATTCCAAATGGCTCGTTTTTGGAATTCTAGTGCACTGTTTGAGTGTAGAAGCCACTGTTTATGAAGCTGCGTAGTGCACTAGGTAGGGCACGATTTGGGATATAGCCTGGGGTCCTACCTGTTTTCAGGGCGGTTTAAAAACAAACCTTTGCCATACAAGGATTAACATAGAACTAAACTACCAGGGCCAACTTTGGTAAGTGGCACAGCTTTTATGTCGCAGAAACATTGTGCTGTCATTACATTAAATGTCAAATTATTGTGCATTAACTCTTTTTTGATAGGCAATGGCTGAGGCTGAAGTGAAGGTTGCATTTGTGAGCAACCTCAATGGCACGACCATAACAGAAGTGTCCCTGGGATCCTTCCTAGCCCCTCTCTGTCTTCTCAGCAGAGGGTTGTTCTTCATAGTGTTTCACCTCAGTAGAGGTGTTCTCCCACTACCCAAGGCTGCTCACCTCCTCCTGGATTACACCTTCTTGATCATGCCTCTGGTCCTGTCATGCACTGTTTTCAGTGACATTCTCCATTGGGTCATCATAGGTGTGGCTGCTATGGACTTTTCTATTCTGCTCATCATATATCAGAACAAAAAAAATCTCCCTTCTCGTGGGTCCATCTGCAGATCAGTGGACAGCTTTGTGCACAGCCATGTGGAATCCAGCCTTGTCCCCTTTGTTACTGCATTCCGGGTGCTGGTCAACGTGAAGACAGCCATCAGCATCTTGGCTGTGGACTTCAGCGTGTTTCCGAGGCGTTACGCAAAGACAGAGACCTATGGGACAGGGGTCATGGACTTTGGCGTGGGTGCCTATGTCATGGCCAATGCCCTGGTTTGTCCAGAGGCTAGAGGGAAGAAGGTTCAGGGCTCAAAATTTAGCCATTTTGTTAAACAGCTTCTCTCTGTGTGGCCCCTGGTCCTCCTCGGCTTGGCAAGGCTAGCCAGTCTGAAGTCAACGGGGTATCATGAACACGTGACTGAGTATGGACTTCACTGGAACTTCTTCTTCACTCTAGCCATAGTGAGGGTGGTGGCATCTGCTCTTCTCATCATATTTCCCGTCAATTACTCCTGGCTTGTGGCTTTGCTGATAAGTGGAGTTTACCAAGCAGTGTTGGAGACAACAGATTTGAAATCCTTCATCATCCAGAATGGGGAGCGTAACGGCTTCTTAGGAGCCAACAGAGAAGGAATATTCTCTGTGTTGGGTTACATTGCCATTTACATGGCAGGAGTTCAGTTAGGCCTCTATCTAATACGAACAAGGACTTTGCTCAAAGATTGGATAAAGGTGGTCCGGAATCTTGTGTTGGGAAGCTTGGGACTCTGGCTTGTTTTACAACTGTGTCAGACGTACCTAGAGCCAGTTTCACGCCGGATGGCTAACCTGTCATTCTGCGTATGGACTGTGGCCCAGTCCTTATTTTTTCTTTCTTGCCTGAGTTTGGCTGATCTTGCTTTGCTTTTCGCTAAAGTGGTGTCAAACACCTCTCTTGTCTCAGCCTCCTGGAATCCAGCTGGGACTTCAAAAACGAACGGAGCGTTAAGGAAAAAAATGGACGCAGTGTGTCTCATTCAGTCTGTAAGCAGGAATCAGTTGTTGTTTTTCCTGTTTGCAAACCTAATGACTGGTTTTACCAACGTACTAGTAGACACTCTGAAAAGCAATGACTCCTTTGGGGTTTGCGTTTTGTTGCTGTACATGTTTGTGAACAGTTCAGCTATATTTATTTTGCATATCAGCAACATTACTGTTAAGTTTTGGTAAATGTTTGCGTATTGGTGGAATCAATTTACAGTAACGGATGAGAATAATGTGACCAAGATGCCATGTGTTGAATATTAATGACCGGTTGGGTACTGATGAACTAGTGACACATTAAATAAAGGACATTGTTTGAAGTAAGTGATTACTTGTCATTGTGAGCATCACAATGAAATGTGATCTCTCCAATTAGACCATCACGTAGGGCAGTGGGAAGCTGACGTGGGCAGCAGCAGGGGAGCAGTGCTTGGGGACGGTACCTTGCTCATGGGTACCTCAGTGCTACTTGTACTGTCTTGAGAGTTGAACCACCGGCCTTCAGATCGCCCTGACCAATACACCACCATTGTCCCTCTTTATGCTACAATTACTATTTTTCCAAACAGTTTAATTCCAAAATTTTGTAACTTGTGAGAATTTTGGAAATAAAATGTATTATGGTATTCATCATATTCATATAAAAGAAGAAACCCTCTGAAAATTGGAACAAAACCCTTCAGAGACACAACTATGGATCTTGTATAATATCCATAGACTAGCACTGACAGCAGAGTGTTTGAAGTCTAATGTCACCATGCCCAGTGCCAAGTGTCAGGAAAGTCACATAATATTCAGTATAAAAATGATAAAATTAACAACCAAAAAGCCTCATGTTTGAAAAGTGGTTATCAACAGAATTCTTATTAAATAATAACTGTAAATAGATTATGATTCATTATTCAATTATATCTCTAAGGTTACAAAAAGACAGTGAAATATGTTAAGGCATAAAACATGAAATTGTTTGAAAACTAATATTTTAAAGGACAATTATTTTGTTACCTCTGTTGTGTTTAAAATTTTAACGTTTAGATTACTGTGTGTGTGCATTTAATTCTTTGTGAGGACCAACTGTCCTCATAATGATTGGAAGACCGGAAAATCTGTCAACGCCAGTCCTTATAAGGAATCGTGATGTTTTCTCCACATATTCATCTTATTTAGGAAAAACTTAAAGAGCAGAAAGATTGTATTTTGTTTTTTGTTCACTAAGCTTATTGTTGGGTTCATGTGCTTGTGTTGTATTACTGAAATACGGTATTACAGAAATCAATGGAATTTACTCATAAAGATAGCAATACCAACATATCTCTGTGTGTGTGTGTGTGTGCGCGCGCGGATGTATTTGACTCATTGTAAGGACCAAATGTTCTCATGACGGTTCAAATGTGGTTTTCACAAGGAACCATGCTCTTTGTCCAAAATTCATTTTTTAGGAAAGACTAAAAGAGCAGAAAGATTAAAGGTTAGGTTTAGATGTCCGTGTAGTATCTCTGAAATACAAATGTAAATGGAACGTCCTCACAAAGATAGCAATATCAGCCTGTGCGTGTGTGGATGCGTGTGCGCGTACTGCGTACGTGCGTGCACGCGTGTGCATCAAATTAAGTACATTGAGCTAGAGCAAAATAAAAACATGTTTTTTTTTTAAATAATAATTTTGCATTGAATAATACACTAAATGACTTGTGCTAAATCGTTTTCGGTGTGACACGCTGTTCCCGAGCCGGCGGCTCTACCTTTGTGACGTCTTCGAGTTTAAAGGTTACGAGAGAATTCGCTGCTCGCCACATCCGCGTCGCTGTCGCACTCGCTTGTTTTTATACAAACCAGCGACTTTTTTAAACAGGTAAGTCAACCCGTTTGTATTGTATGGGTTTTTATAATTTTATTTTGCAGTTCACGCGAGATTGAAGCTTCTTGGCCACTAGTAACACGAACTTTGCGCGGAGAAGTTACGAGTGAGTCGTTGCTTCTCCAGACCCCGGAGACGTGCGAAGGTAGTAAACGCCTCGGGTCGTCGTACTGCCAACAGACTCAAGTTTTTTTTTATTCATCAGTTAGACTTTTTTTTAACGTCTTCCGTGTGTCTGTAGGTTTCTTCAGTCTCAATATTTTTTCACTTCGGTTCTTCACGACCATAACGCCCGTTGTCACGGCTAGCTCAGCTCCCTAGCAACCTAGCTAGCTGGCTAGCCACAGTCCCATTACCAAGTTAAGTGTTCTGCCCGGTTCGTTCAGATATTGTGAAAATGTGTTCTGAAATGTTTCCTGGAATAGAGCTGGAATTTAGTTCACTTTCAGTTTAGCAGTGTAAATGACCAACTAAGTCATATAATTGACAGCAAGCCGTAGCTTATTTAGCATGCTAGCTCCCTGCTAGCTGTCAGAAATGGTGCCTGGGTAAATTCGTTTATACTATAATTTAAAAATACAATGTAGTTCCCAAGGTAACATATGTACGAATTTAACGGCTAATGTGCGTGTACTGTTAAAAACAATTTTAGGGGTGGAAGTTGAGTTTGCTAGCGTTTGGCTAGTTAAGGGCATAGAAATGATCCATTCTCTCGTTCGAAAAAAAAGTGCATCTTTATGTTCGCGCGTTTATTTTTCGATTTCTCACTTATGCAGCACTGCTTTACGTATAATTTGACGGTATTCGGTGATGAACCGTTTGGAGGTAACTTTTACGGGAGCAGCAGGGCGTAGCCACCGCTAAAGCTAGCCTTTAAGTACGTTAGCCGTGGCTAAGCCTCTTTGCTCGAGCAAGCTAATAATCCTTAACAGGCTGTTTAGCCTACTGGCTACCCGACACCGTATGGCTACATGCTCCTATTGACTGGAAGATGGGTGAACGGGGTGCTTCGTGGTGGAAACAGGGGGGGGTAAGTGCGAATGCATGGCTAACCTGAGCCTGTCCGTGCGCAGGGCGAGCTGCGAGAGAGGAAAGGAGAAGACATGGCGCGCCTAGTAGCTGTGTGCAGGGACGGGGAGGAGGACTACCTTTTCCTCGCAAGACAAATCCCCTTGTATATCGATGACACACTTACGGTAAGAGTCGTGCATGTCACTGAGAAAAGCAGCGCAGAAAAGTCTTTTATTTTGCAGCTGGACCTCGAGGAGTACATTGCACGCCACCAAGAGCATTGATCTACATTAGCATATGATAAGGCCTCTTGCTAAAACGGCTAGCAAGCTAAGCTGCGTTAGCTGCAGTAAGGGTTATTGTAAGTGGTGCACGGTGCGAGCAGAAGGGCACGGTTTGTGAATGGTCTAAAGGGATAAACCGACCAGCTGCTGCTGAGCTCCTTGGCCTGTTAGGTGTAAGGGTATGGCTGTTTTCTCTTGGGTCAAGACAGAATTTGTAAAGTGCATTACATATGTCTGTGCATTTTTACCTATTTTCTCTTTCATTTAGATGGTAATGGAGTTTCCCGACAGCGTACTGGACTTTGACAGTCATCAGATCAGCAGTTCACAAATGAAGCAGTTTATTGAGGTAAGGTTGGCCGTGCAAGGTTATGCAGAGTGATCATGGGAGAGTAATCTTACAGTATACCATCTACAGTTATGAGCATAACATTTTGGGCAGTTGCATGAATTTTGTGAACAATACATTGTCCAGTCTTCCTTCCACCTTTCCCATTAAGCTTTATTTTTGCATGGCTAATAAAGCTTAGCTTTTTTTATTACCATTTACAGCACCATAGCATGCTGAAACAGCAGGACCTGAATATGGCGCTGATGGTGATGTCACGTGAGGTGTTCAGTGCCCTTTCACAGCTGGTGCCATGCGTTGGCTGCAGGCGCAGCGTGGAGTGTCTCTTCTCCCAGCTCACAGACTCTGGCTACTTTGCCCTGGAGCCTCTGACCGTGGGCTCGGCTGGTGTGCTGTCTGTCACAAGGGCCTGTCTGACAGACCCCCGCAAACTCTACACACTCTTCTATGTCCACGGGTAAGAGAGTGCAGTTGGTCTTTCATAGAAATGAAAGAGAAATTCCACAGATTTCACTTGGTAATTTCTATATAATCCATATTAGTCTGATTGTTCTAATGTGAAATAGGTTTGCACTGACTTGTTAGCCTAGCTTTTTACTTGTGCAGTTAATTTATAAGGTCACTAATGGCTTTATGAAATTCCCCCCCCCCCTTTTGCAGATCAAAGTTGAATGACATCATTGACGCCATTCCCAAAAGCAAAAAGAACAAACGCTGTCAGTTACATTCTTTAGATACACACAAGCCCAAGCCTTTAGGGTAAGTTTAAAGTTTACTGTTCTCAAGTGCACCACATTATCCAGTTTTAGATTAGATTTTACTTTGGATCTTTTGAGAGAATGTTTAATTAGGTTATGCTGTTACATCTTAAAAATGACTGGTGTGTTGAGGTTTAAGTTGATGTGTTTTTGATGCTGTAGAGAGGGGAGAGCAGAGAAGGGTCTAGTGCTAAAGAAAGAGAATGTTGCAGCAAGAGAGAGGAAGGAGGTCAGATGTAGCATCCTTTTCTACTTTGGGCCTTTTCATGCGCCCTGGAGGTAGGCAGCACGGTTGTATCACAGGAACGCAGTATTCGGAAAAGCGCGCTGATGTTCTCTCAGGTTTGTCAAAGTAATGAACAGTTTGGGACCTTTAAACTAGATAAAGCACATTCTGTTGTCGAGTGATCAGAACTGTCAGTGAGCTGCTTGACTTGGTTTTGGACATCTTTTTAAAGCTGTTAAACTGGCACTATGCGCAGGTACACCAGTACTGTTAACCATCCCACGTGGCATTACAGGTATTACTACTAATTTTCAAAATTTCTGACTTTCATTGTCGAAATATAGAAATCATTCAGAGAAATTAGGGGGTGCTGCAGAGAAACTTGCCAACTCTGATTTCTAAACAGTGATGAAGGGATTCAATGTTGCAGTGTAAATATAGCCGTTTTATTGTAGTTTTATCACCATCCAAAACAAATTCTGGAATCTTTGTGTCGTCTCGATTTCTATGGCTGGAAGGATATTTGAAATGGTAAATAATGTTTATTCAGGTACAAGTTTTCTTTGGGCTATTTTGTCCAAGTGATTTTGTTTACATTTTAGTTAAGATTTCTGCATAAACAATAACTGTAGCTAATGAATACCAACTAGCTAATGAGATGAGCTAATGAGCATGCAAACACCAGTGCCCCAGTTTATCATATTTGTGTATTAATTCAAACTCTCAGACACAATGCAGTAAAATATCAGTAAATTGTGGGCAAGGTGGTGGTGGGAATGAGCTATATACGATGTGTAAAACTGAAATATAAGCCAACCCCGTTCTTTTTTTTTTTTCTTGATCCCTTTATTGAACTTTTACTCCTATTTAGAATCAAACTTGCTTGCACATCCCTACTTAACATGTCTTCCTTTGCCTGGTCAGTTTGTGCAGTATCTGCTTTGTGATTGGTTGGTTATCTGTGGTAGCTGAATGTTTGGTAACCATGGAGTTGGGCTGTGTTGCAGAGGGAGTTGGATGGATGTATGGGAGCTGATGTCGCAGGAATGCCGAGATGAAGTGGTTCTAATCGACAGCGCCTGCCTGCTGGAAACTCTGGAGACGTACCTGAGAAAACACAGGTAAATCTACTATGTACAAATGCCACCTGCTTGTAATTTGCTTGTAAAAGCCAGTTGTCAAAGCATTGTTCTGTTTTGATCAAGATAAGAGTGGAATATCTTGACCCATATTGCATTTACTGTTTAGCAGCACATTAACAATAATGCACTGCTGTTACAGCAATTGTTTTGCATGCAAAATGAATGCACTGTGAGCATGTGAGCATACAATTGCTGTCTGACCTGCTTTGACTGGTCATGGGTTTCCTTCCAAACATTTGTTTGATTCGATCAACAGGTTCTGCACAGACTGCAAGAATAAGGTGCTGAGGGCCTACAACATCTTGGTGGGTGAGCTGGACTGCAGTAAGGAAAAGGGCTATTGTGCGGCTCTGTACGAAGGGCTGCGCTGCTGCCCGCACGAGCGCCACATCCATGTCTGTTGCGAGACCGACTTTATTGCTCACCTACTGGGCCGGGCAGAGCCAGAGTTTGCTGGTGGCTATGAGTGAGTCAGCAGAGCTAATTTTGGCTTTACTTAAGGTTTACTCTTACAAATATATTAGTGTGCTTTTTAGAGTGACCGTGACCCCTTGAGCTTTAGTCAGTACTGGATTCCAGACCGACAGAATGGCTGTGTTTATGTGCAGGCGCAGGGAAAGACATGCTAAGACCATAGATATAGCCCAGGAGGAGGTACTGACGTGTCTGGGGATTCACTTGTATGAGCGGCTGCATCGGATCTGGCAGAAGCTGCGGGCTGAGGAACAGACTTGGCAGATACTCTTCTACCTCGGCATCGACGCACTGCGCAAAAGCTTTGAGGTACTGACCGTTTCTCAGGTGGCTCGTTCATATGTATAGTTTTATTTCTTGTCCTGCTCATTCGATTTGGTTGTGAGGTTGATTTCTAGAACTGGACGTGTGCATGAACTGGACATGTGAATGACTATGGAGTGTTTACCACGAAGTCTGATCCAACCTTTTGAAATAGTTTTTTGCCAGTTTGGTAACCTCTCCGTCTCTCTTCCTATATAGATGGCAGTGGAGAAAATGCAGGGGATCAGCCGTTTGGAGCAGCTCTGTGAGGAGCTATCGGAGGAGGAGCGCGTGAAAGAGCTTAAACAGGAGAAGAAGAGGCAGAAACGCAAGAACAGACGCAAAAACAAGTGTGGCTTTGACATGTCTGAACAAGAGGCCGAGGGAGACAAAGAAAAGAGCCTGGACGAGGTGTGGAATCTTTTTGTCTCTTCATTAGCTCTGAGCAATTAATTTATATTTCAAGATGGCAGTTTTCAAGCAGCAAGGCCTGCAGTTTTAATTATATCCTATAATATCCAACATTATTGATGAGCTAAAATAATTTATATCTAATAAAGCAGAGCTTGGGAAGTCTAGCACATTACTCAGGCCTTAAGTTCGACTTGTGAAAGTTGTGTGTCTGTGTGTGTCTGTCTGTGTGTGTCTGTCTGTGTGTGTCTGTCTGTGTGTGTCTGTCTGTGTGTCTGTGTGAGCTTAATATAAAGGGAAAATTTAAAGGAAAAATTGCCTCATAACTGCCTATTTCACATGTGCATGAGTGG
>JBBPDA010000081.1:10862923-10879995 GCA_037974385.1 Arnoldichthys spilopterus | reverse complement strand
AACCAGTTTCAACCAGTTGTGACCTCAGTAGCCAAAGGTCTGGATTCAGACGGAAGTGTCCTTGATAAGAGATTAACATAGAAATAAAGCAAAGTTAAGCTAATGCGGTACGTGCATGTGTATCATCACTGTGTGTGTGTTAATCATTCCAGCCTACTCCTGTGTCAGAGGCGAATAGTAAATAGTAACAAAGCGCCGAATAGTCGGTCAAAATGAAAGTTTTAAGCAACCTTGAGCCTGGAGTGTCCAAATTCAGGCCAAACACAACAAGCCACACACTCTGCTGGTCTATAGTCAGTATCACAGTTGCTGAATAGTACCCAGCTGTGTCGTTATTCCGTGGTGTCTTGTGTAGTGGATGTTCAGTTGTGTGTATGTTTGTGTTCTTTCTCCCAATAGGATGTCTATGATAAAGTGGACTACCTGAGCTCGCTGGGAAAGACCCAAACTGCAGCTGTGCAGAGAGACGCAGACATTGGGGTGGCGGAGGCTGAAAGAGATGCAGGAATCAGGGTCAGTTTTGTGTGTTTGCACTGTAACCACTTCAGGTCAGCTGCTGAGAATTCGAGCATACTCACCCGAGATTACCATACCATGTTAATGCAAACAGAAAGGATGATCAAGTGCTATTGTCTTTTCAGAACATGCTGTAAATGTGCATGTTCATGCGCCAGTCAGCATCAAAGCACTGGTTACTCATGATTTGTGTTCACATTCCCACAGCGTACCTCGTAGAAACACACGAATCATGTCTGTTCTTTGGCGTCCACTTGCTCAGTGTATTGCTCTCTGCAGGAAGCGGAATGCAAGAAGGAAATGATGGACGTAAAGTTCCTCGCAGACACTAAGATGGCCGACTCAAAGCGCGAGCTGGAGATGCAGAAAGCAGCCTTCAACCAGGAAGTCAATGCAAAGGTATGAGCTAATGGGAAGATGAGTACATTTGAATCAGGCAGGGACTGTTTGAGCCGGGTAGATGGGTAAATGGACCGATTTGTGGATGAGAGGTTGTAGGTTTGTCTCTCCAGGAGTTTGTGTATAGTCTATTGTCCACTGAATGTGCGGGTAAGTGACTTAGTGCAGTCCTCGCAAAATGACCAAGAGAGCTCACAAGTGAACAGGCACTACTGTCATGATGTAATGGTTACAGCCAGCAATGCAGAACACATCTGTAATTATGTTGTTTTAACAGTTCAGTACCAGTGAAGATCCTGGTAGTGAGTGAGAATTTGTCATTGTGAACACACCAGACAGTGCAGCACAACGAAACGCAACCTCTGCATTTGACCCATCCGTGTAGAAGCAGTGGGCAGCTGACTTAGTAAGTGCCCAGGGAGCAGTGCTTTGGGACGGTCTCTTGGTCACAGGTACCTCAGTTCAGGATTTGAACTGGCGACCACCACCACTGCCCCAGTGTCAGGCTTGGTGAAAGCTGTAATTCAGCAAGTCAAATGATCAGTCTTTGCATCCATTTAAGTTTGATCAGCAGACTTATATTAGTTTAATACTTTATTTTATTTCACATCAATTGTAGTTCAAATGCTATTTATATGGATCATTTACTACTGAGTCTCCATTATGTATAGATATTTTGTTTTACATTCAGCCTATTTATTTATTTATTTATTTATTTATTTATTTATTTATTTATTTATTTATTTATTTATTTATTTATGGAAGTTTGACAAATTGGAGCAAGCATTATGCCCTGGTAGTGCCAGTGGAAAAGTGCTCTCATATTTCTAAAATAATCATAAAACAATGAATTATGACTTTCACACACTTTGTCACACACATTGCTCTGACATTTTATGATGTATTTATCAGAATAACAGTAAAAAAAATCATATAATGTCATATTTCTCGATGTATTGTTAAATGAAAGCTTTCATTAAAGGTGCAGACAAGTTTCAAATATAGTCCAGTGTTTTCAAATACTGTGTAATGTATTGGCTGGTTTTGGAATGCGATTGTGGGGGGGATTAGTTGATTTTTAGCTCAAATTTAAGTAATTTTGGTCAACTAAAAAAAAACAACACTTCTACAGACTTTAGGATAATGGTGATAGTAAACGTATACTGTATGCCTCACTTTACACTCTCCATCTGTTTTTTCTCTCTCTCTTTCAGAAAGCTGAGGCTCAGCTGGCATACGAACTGCAGGCAGCCAAGGAGCAGCAGAAGATCCGTCTGGAGGAGATCGAGATTGAGGTGGTACAGAGGAAGAAACAGATCACCATAGAAGAGAAAGAGATCGTCCGTACTGATAAAGAGCTGATCGCCATGGTGAAGCGGCCGGCCGAGGCCGAGGCCTTTAAGATGCAGCAGCTGGCAGAAGGACATAAGTACGTAAAGAAAAACAGAGAGAGGGTGGGGATAGAAAGGTCTACCCGTAAGGGAATAAGATGCGGGTACGTGGTGTTACATTGTAGAACAAGCCCGTAATTCTCTATTTTTCCCCTTTCCATTTCAGAGTAAAGACGGTGTTGACTGCACAGGCAGAAGCGGAGAAGATCAGGCGTATAGGTGAGGCTGAAGCCGCCTCCATTGAAGCAGTGGGCAAGGCTGAAGCAGAAAAGATGAGGATGAAGGCTGAAGCTTACCAGCAGTACGGGGAAGCAGCGAAAACTGCTTTGGTCCTGGAGGCGTTGCCCAAGGTATGAGGGAACATGTGATTGGCTGGTTAGGTGATTAAGGAATAGCTGTGAGAATTTCTTTAAAGGTCATATATATATATTTTTTATTGAATGAACATTCAGCAAGTTTCTCCTAGTGGAAGCTCTATGATCCATACAAATATGAAAAATAGTGGCAGCTGTACAGCTCTGGTTTGGAAAATAGACAGAAGTGCAGTCAAAAGCTTTGGGCCTGCTACTGCTGTAGCTTTAGCTATACAACATACTTTTACATGTGTTTAATAAATAACATGAGCAATGCATCATGGGATAAGCCAAGTGTGTGATGAATTAGCTGTGGAGTGTGTATGATGCTAAATGGTGGCCATAAACATCCAAGAAACCAACTTGGAACATCACACAGTCTGGCTTCCATTTAAAGCAAGGAGAGATCATAGTCGTAGTAGGCACATTGTACTAATGTGACCTGACACCCCTTTGGTTAAAATAAGTACATTTCTTGCACAGAAAACAGATTTCTGCACATTTTAATGCTTATTTATTAATTACTGCTTATAATTTAACATATTAGAGGAAGAAAATATTTATTTTCTTTTATTTTTCCCCATTTTTAAAACCTTCTCAATTGTTTTCCCTTTGAAAATCACGGAAACATGTGATTTAAACATACGCAGCATATGACTGTACACCAATCAGCCATAACATTAACACCACCTTCCTAATACTGAGTAGGTCCCTCATGCTGCTAAAACAGCTCTGACTGGTGCACTGTGTTCTAAACCTTTTCTAGCATTCACCGACGCCTTCTATAACAATCCCATAAACCACAGTAGCTCTTCTTTGGGATTGGACCAAATGGGCTAGCCTTCACTCCCCACATGCATCAATGAGCCTTGGGTGCCCATGATCCTGTCAGTTGACCATTTGTCCTTTCTTGGATCACTTTCAGTAGGTACTGTCTACTGTTAAACTGGAACACCCCACAAGACCTGCCGTCAGATCCTTTAAAAAAATCCCATTTTTCCTGCTTCCAGCACATTTATTTCAAGAACTGACTGTTCACTTCTTGCCCAATATATCCTAGCCCCCTCTGACAGGTGCCATTGTAATAAAATAACTAGATATTAATAACTAGATAGTCAATGTTATTCACTTTACCAGTTGTTACACCAGTTGGTGTTAATGTTATGGCTGATTGGTGTATGTATAATGTTCAGTCATTTAGAAAAGGCTTAAATACTTGTGGTATTTAACACCATGTTTTTCTCTGTGCAGATTGCTGGGAAGGTGTCCGCACCTTTGGCTCGAACCAATGAGATTGTCATTCTTAGTGGCGAAGGCAGCCGCGTGACTGGAGAAGTGAATCGCCTGTTGGCAGAACTGCCCGTCTCTGTTAATGCCCTCACAGGAGTGGACTTAACCAAGGTAACACACCTCGCGGGACCAAGGGAATCACTGTGTGCAGAATATTACATTCCGTGCATAGATGCCAGCGACTTTATCTAAGCAGAGTGCAACAAGGTCTTATAGAAATTGGCATCAGATGAGAATTAAGTCATTTAAAAAAAAATGTGTTTGTCGCACACAGATGGATAAAGCTGTGTTTGGCTAAAGCTCCGGTCTGATAAGTGTGTTTTTCTTCATAGTTAAAGCTACGTTTGGATATTACTGACCTGTTTTTCATGTTGCAGATCCCTTTGCTGCAGAAAATGACCAACGCTCAAGCATGAAGACCCCCCCCCAACCCCCACCCCCCGACTTTTCGCCTTCTGCAACACATCAGTTTCAATGCACTCTTAAATGCCTTCGTGAAAGAAACACTTGAAGACAGAAACACTCTCTGTTGAAAGAGATTTTATGTTACCAGACCTCTGGTGCCTTATAATTATAGGACCAGACTACCTGCATGTGCCCGTCGTGTTTAGAGTTCGAATTCCTCTTTAGTTTTTCCGATGTTTAACAAAGAGAAACTTTTTACTGACATATTTTCATCCTTTTTACCACTCTGTGCTATTGCTTTACTGTCTGATTTATGTAGTTACAAATTAAGACGTCGTTCCACCCCACCCCACCCAACCCCCCCACCCACCCACACACACACACACTCATACACACACACAATCTGGGCTCAAGACTGAGCGGTTGAGCGAGGAAAACGATCATCATTCATCTCCCAAACTATCTGCTGATTGGGACTGGCCGATAGACTAAGACACAGTTGCTCTGGACCCTTTTCTTGCCATAACTGCAGTTGTGAACAGTCTGATTTGTTGGTGTGTATAAAGGATGCAGCATTTGCAGTTTACATTTTATAAAAGGGAATCCGATCAGCCAGTGTGTACATTTTTTTGCTTTACCACCACATACGGTTCAGTTGGGTTGAACACTGTAATAATACATATGTGTAGGATTATAGGATTTACTGTGTTATTTGACTCATTTTTGTTCAGCATGACGCACCATATCACCACAGTGTGGTCTAGCTAGACTGCGGCCTATATGCAAACCACATCTGAAACGCATGTGTAAGTGTAGCAGTTACGCCTGTGGGCCGCTCCTGTTGACTGCTCTCGCGTAGAGTTAGAAGACTCCAAAACGTAGATTGCGTTCTTTTTTCGCGAGGTTTCTGTAAATGAATGTACATGTCGCGATGTAACATACGTCTCCGCCGTCTCCTCTCCAGCCTGTCACTAGATTTTGTACGCTTCCACTGTTCTGACGCTCTCAAGTTCTACATCTCATCTTAATATTGAAGTCCACTGTAATAGTGATCCGTGTTCTTGCGTTTGTGTGTAACTACAGCGTGACACCACAGTTGTTCGTGCCGAGAAACGTCATCGTTCCTTTAGTTCCGTTAGTTAGTTACTTCCGTTTTTAGCAACAGAGTTGATGTCACCAAACGTGTCTACTGGCCACTAGGGATTAAAGCTAGTTGCCGAATAGCCAAAGCGATTTTACCTATAATGCAATTCAGCAGGTTTGTGTTACCTTACACAATCGATACATAGAGTTTATATTTGGCTTGTAGCGCTTCTAGAGTAGTTTCTGCCGAATGAGGAATGAGTGGTGTTTACCTCTAGTAGTAAAGCCTGTAAGTAGATTTTGTTCTATGCTACATATTGTTAAATGAGTTACTATATATAGGTGCATATATGTTTAGAATAAAAAAATAACATTTTTGTGATTTTTTCATGTTTTTTTAACGTCTTGCTCCAGGTGTACAGTGTAGTACGATGTGAAGATCAGATATACTGAGTTGGTTCATTAAATACCTTTCAAAATGTAAAGTAATCCGACTTTTGTCCAAAATTTGTACTGTGATGTTTGGAAATCTAAAGGGACCTTTTACATCTGGACGCGTGGGAGATGTCGATTCAGCTCTGACGTTTGGCTCTTTTCGAGTTGCTAGCGTACCTAGAAGCGTCAGTCACCATCAATAACGTTAAGAAATATAACAATATTGGAAGGTGCAGAGTCATTCAGTGCTGAATGTAATTCTGATTGAAAACATGAAGATATAATGGAATACGTAATCGTAAGGGTTGAGCGTATGTTCAGGAATGGTGAAAAAGACGAGAACACTCCCAGTTTGAGTTCAGCAGGTTTCCACGTAAAATTCGGGGACTGAAATAATTGTAATTGTACCATTTTTATCTTATACCAACTTGGTCGTTTCTTTTATCCTCTGCCCCAAAAGTTTATACATTTTGGGCAAATTATAGCATGTATTACTTCAACTACAAGGTGAACTTACTGATCTTATTACTAATACTGTCATACTAATATACCTTTAGGAATAGAAGATGAGCTTAATTAGCATCAGACATTATCTGCCAATATCTTTCTAGATGCTGTAGAAATACCGAACAAGACTGTGCGCAATTTTGTGAAATCAACAAACCCATACTTTGAACTGCCTTATCAATACCTTCTGGTTGTGTTTATGGAGCATCGTTCCAGTTCAGGTTCAGGCATGTTGTATAGTTTACAAAGCTCATGCTGATGTGAGAATGCAATTGGTGACCAAGTGAGATGCCTTTAGTTACTTGCTGTATTCCTATACCTCTCCCATATAATACATGGATAGATAGATAGATATATATATATATAAACACCTATTGTGGAAATGTTTGAACACTCATGATAATAAACAAATGTCTGTTGGAACTGTGTCCCTTTTCCCTTGATTACTGATGTGTTGATTGTGCAGAATAGTAAAAGGTCATGTAGGCAATGTCAGGACACACACGTGATTGTGTTCACATTTCTATGTGTTGGTGACCCATGTCTCTGCATATATCCCTGCCTAATCAGTCATTTCCCATGTGTCATGAACAACACATGCTAGCAGTGCATGATAAAAGATTATTAGCTCTGTGTTATGGCTTCTATGGATTCTGATAAGTGAGAACTCTGGCTGATGCAATTTTATGTATTAATTTTACTTTACACACACACATGTACATATATGATTGGCAGCTGTCAATTATGATGCTTTCTAAACTCAAATATACAACAGAATAATAGAAATCTTATTAGCACTTGGGCCCAGCTGTCCAGATGTTTTTTTGTTTGCTTCAGCTTCTGTTTATTTCTTTCTGCTATTACCAAAAAATTGCAGTTCATCTGCACTTTGTCAGCAATATTTTTACAGACAGTGATCAAACTGCAGGTCTTCGATATTGATCACAGCCATAAATTGGATATATTATCTAACATGGGACCAGATATGAAAACAGGCCTGATCTGATCAGATCAGATCCGTCACTTATGTGAAAATTTGACTTGTTGAGCAAAGCTTTGGTTCATAGAGGCTAAACAGATGTGCAATAGGAGAATCACTTCTGTTTCATTGTAGCTGGCTACAAATATTACAATGCTGTATAATGATGCTAACTCAGAAAAATCAAGACTTCATTTGGACGTTGTTTGTGTTTAGGCATCAAAATATATCGTAATTGGAGAATTTCCGTGTTGTGGCATCACTACATTTTTAACAGACTGTTACAATTGTGTTAAAACAGTAACAATAGCAAAACCCAACGTAACCACAATACTGTAAAGTTTAGTAGAAAAACACACATAGAGACGGACAAATTCAAATATTACAAGCTCTTCAGGCCAGTTCATGGTCATTGAGTTAGCCAGTGTTTTCATCTTGACTGCAAATCCTTGTTTAGAATTATTCTTGGTCTGTGTAATGAGGATTAGATGACCCTAGATGACCTTGATCCAAAATGTCTGATTCAGACTGTGCAGGAGCATTTGAGGTAGATGGCTTCATGTGAAGGTTGATTCATACATAAAGAAATGACCACAACCTTTTTTTAAATCCACACACAAAAACTGACTTTTCAATTATGCCATTAGAAACCAAAATTACATCCATACTGTTTGAATCACCCGAGTCCTTGCTGTTTTTTTTTTTTTTTTACCAATAATGTAAAAACTCATTTTCCAGCAGCCCACTGGCAGAGAGGCTTGATGTGGGGGGTCAGTGGTACTGTCTCTCACTGGCATCCCCATGAAAACCAGGCCATTCTGATGCGCCACTGCTTTGCTCGGCACACAAAGCTGTAACAGAGTCCTGACCAGCTGGGATAAAAGGAGGCCTGGTATCCCTCTCCAATCCTAAGGGCAGCTGGTCATTTTGGGGATGACCTTGCTCAGCTTTGACTTGGCTTCCATAGGCCATGGCCCGTGAATGGATTCGGTTCAGGATGTCGACCAGTGGACGAGGGCTAAGGTGGTCCAAGATGGAACCCGTTTCCAGGTTCCTAAGGGCACTTTCGGGCAGATTTACTCGACTTAGTTTGGGGGGCAGAGGAAGGGACGGGTCCAGATCAGGCCGAGGCTGAGATAGGGGCTGTGGCTGAGACTGTTGTTGAAGTTTAGCGTGGATGGGATAGGTCTGGGAGGCAGCTGGGCTGTGGAGACTTTGGCCACAGTACTGCTGCTGCTGGGGCATCACCTGTGTACAAATTCCCTGGACTGGAAGTTGGGGCAAATTCAGCTCTGCGATGGACGACTGGGTGGTGTGGACAACGGGTAATGAGGCACACATGTACTGGAGACTGGAGAGCCTGGCTGCATCAGGCCTGGACAAGAGTGCAATGATAATGTGGTAAGCATGTTTACGTTAAGAAGAGCAATGTACTAGATTCTACAGTTTGTAAGCAGTTTGGGAAAGATGATTGGGACAATTATGTACACAATACTGAATATACGTTACCCTAGAAATCCCATACTGATGCATCCTTAGTTTTCCTCTACCTCTAAATGTAGTTGAGAAGCCATGAAAAGTTTGCTTCTTTAATTCTGCACTGGAGCTATGAGCTAACATTAGCCAGAGACATTATAAAGAAGGAGACCACTGATTGGCTGAAAAATAAATGGAAACGCTCTTACTTCTCATCTCAGACGCTTGCTGGTGAGGCCTCCCCTCATTGAAGAAATACACCAATCAGCCATAACATTAACACCACCAACCTAATACTAAGCAGACCCCTCCTGCTGCTAAAACAGCTCTGACTGTGCTGCACTGTGTGTTCTGATCCCTTCCTATCAGAGTCAGCATTCACTTCTTAAACCACAGCAGCTCTTCTGATGGATCGGACCAGACAGACTAGACTTCACTAGATGTCAAATATGTCTTTGAAATGCTAATGCGTTTAAGTTTTGGATTTTTAGATCTCTCCACATTCATATCTGCCAAGGTGTGCTGCCGAGATGACCACAGAGTGGAGAGAGATTTTTATGAGGGCTTTGCTTTAGCTTCTACCTACAAATAATTATCTCACATCATATACTTGCTTTAAACCACATAAAATAAAATATATGTGCTAAAATATATGGTTTCATATGCATGTGGCTTCTGACACTGTATGGAACACAGACTAAATTCAGGCTTCAAAATGACTGCGAGTGCTGCTTTAGACCTACTTCTTTTACTTAATTGTTTGGGTGTATTGGCTTTATTTGTTAACTGCATCAACCTGAAGAAGCAAAGCTACCTCAACTTACATTGGGGTTTGGGGGAAATGTTTGTGCTATGGATTTCTGCTTTGCATCGTCAAGTAGGCACGTTTTACTAGGTCTAGAATTAAAAGAGTGTCTTGCATTCAGGTTAAAGCGTTAAGATTTGGATTAACGAAGCTACTGTGTAAACTAATCAGCATGACAGAG
This sequence comes from Arnoldichthys spilopterus, assembly GCA_037974385.1. NCBI lineage: Eukaryota > Metazoa > Chordata > Actinopteri > Characiformes > Lepidarchidae > Arnoldichthys > Arnoldichthys spilopterus. The sequence goes on along the minus strand of JBBPDA010000081.1, from coordinate 10,870,175 downwards.
TGTTTAATGTGACCTCCTCACCTGCTGGATTCTCTGCTGTTGGCACTGAGTGTGTGTTGGTGCTGATGGGATGTTGGGCTTAGGTTCCAGGCCTCCTGTCCACCACATCCATTCATAAAAGCTGATATAAAAGGGTTGGAGATGCCTGTGGACGGTCCTTTCGTGTCTGGTGGGTGTAGCACGCTGCTGGATTCCACTGAGCTGGAGACAGTTTCATCTGCTTCCTCGTCAGTGTCCAGACGCCCTGCTGCTAAGGCATGAAAACGAAGTTGCGTGAAAGTTGCAGTTGGGAAAATGGAGAAAATGATGTGGTGTTGGAGACTGAAACCATCACACCTGCATAAAACAAGCACTTTATACCATAATTACTCTAATGTGCCACCAACGGGCCCCAAAAACTGTGACAGCAAATAATATGGCTGAATCTCAAATGGCTCTACCTAATACATTGCATAGGTCATAAAATATCAGTCTCAGCATCCACATTTTGCATTTAAATGCCTAAAATATACATTTGAGAGTCAGCCATAGACTACACATCTCCCTCTTAGACATGTAGTGCATTATTTGGTTGTAAAAGCCATACTTATTTGATATATGTAGTCACAACATATGCATTACAAAAAGCTACATTGCGGAGAGTGGGGGCCTAGTGGTTAGAACCTTGCCCTTGTAAATGTAAGGTCGCATGTCCCATCCTGGGCACCACAGAGGTTCCCTTGAGCAATGTACCGTTCTGAGACACTGCTCCCTGGGCACTGTTGGTAGCTGCCCGCTGCTCCATGTGTGCACGTGTAATGGGTTAAATGCAGAGGTCACATTTCATTGTGGTATTTGAGTGTGTTCACAATGACGGTTGGGTTGTGGCCCACTTAGGTACCCTTGAGTGAGGTACTGTTCTGCTATACTGTTGAAAGCTCACATTTTTTTGAGATGGGGTGTGTTCACAATGACAAATATTCACATATGTTTAAAATTATATTTAAAAGCTGTTTAGCTGAGCAGTAAGTGTTTGTAATGACATTAGAATAACTACATACACATTAATACAGTAAACAGTCATTTGATGTGTCAGTTTGTTTGCATAACCATTTCCAGACTTTGGTTCAATCAGCCCTGCACTGGTGTCAATCAGGCGAATTTACACATCCATGTCATGTCTGGAGGCATGGAGGAGAAATCTGGAACCAAACCTGTGCTCTTCTAACCAGCTCACATTACATCAACTACAAATAAAACAAGTTTGGGCGAGAGAAATGGTTTTAAGCAGTTTGTCTCAATGCCTAAAACTTTGGCTGCACACCAATCAGCCATAACAATAAAACCACCTGCTTAATATTGGGTAGGTCCCTCTCATCCTGCCAAAACAGCTCTGACTGTGGTGTACTGTGTGTTCTGACCCCTCTCTATCACACAGGCTAGCCTTTGCTCCCCCCCCCCAGGAATCAATGAGCCTTGGGTGCCAATGACCATGTTGCCATTTCATTGATTTTCTGTCCTTGGATCACTTTTTGGTAGGTACTAACTACTGCATACCTCAAACACTCCACAAGACCTGCTGTTTTTAGGATGTTTTGGAGATGTTTTTTCTATCATAGTTTGGCCCTCAGATATTTACACTCCTGCTTCCAACACATCAACTTTAAGAACTGACTGTTCACATCCAGCCCGTTGATAGGTGCAATGTAATAAGATAATGACAAAACATTGTTCACGTCACCTGTCAGAGGATTTAATGTTATTATTTTTATTAAAAAGGTGCAAACGTAAATCAGTAATGCCCCCCGCTGAGTGCCACTTCACTACACCAGAGTTACACTCCCTGTTCACTAGGAGACACACCTACTACTTACCATTCACTGCCTTAACTGTGGTCAATCTGCTGATGCGCAATTTATGAGCCCCCTTCTATGTCATTGATCACTGGTCAGTTTCTGGCCACGGGACCGTTGTTACCTTGGTATCAGTTTGGCAGTGACACTGACAAGATCAGTATGGTGTGGGTTCAAGTCCCTCACAGAAAAATCGCATGGATTTGACATGTGAATACACAGATGATGATTTCTGGATATTACGTTATTTTTCACTTTTGACAAACGTGATTGGTGTGAAAAAACCTCATCATGTGATCACATACACAAGCAAAGTCACAAAAAGTGATGACATAAAAACAAATTCACCTGAAAAATCTGTGAACATGAAAATCTTAACCATCATTGTTATGGATGTGAGGACATAAACAAGTGCTACCTTGATGGGGCTGGGTCTTGTTCTGCTGCCGTCCTGAAACCAGTTCTTGTTTACCCTGGGTATCCTTGTCTCGGAACCTATGATATAAAAAAACCTTTTTAACATTTTTGAGCTTTCCCCTTTTAAAGCATCTGCTAATAAAACATCTCATCCATCTGTCACCTCTTCCTGTTTAATCCGTTGTCACGAAAGCCTTTGGCAAAGGGGTTGTTGTCAATCTTCAGCTTGGTGATCTGATGCAGGAAAGACAAAGAAGGGCCCTTCAGCAAACACATCTATCATCACCTCCTCACTAATGAACATGCTGATTTATGTGAACAATCACAACAAAGGCTGAAGGATACTTATATGAAGTCTGATGGCACAGGCTGAGCAGGCCTAAAAAGCCTGTTCTCTTTGTTGTAACCAGTAGCACACAGTGGTAGTGACAGAGCTGACAGCTTTAGCTACTAATTCAACTCCAGTCAAAGTCCTTCAGACACGGAATGGTTATAACAAGTGACAAAACAACCACAGCTTGATATTTTCCCTGTGTTACTCACAGACCAAATCAACTGAATGTGTGCTATCACATGCAAACCCCTAGATGGCGCTATGCCAATTAGTATCTCGTTTTAAAGGCAAACATTGCAAAAGGTCCGTTTTGAGTACCGTGACAACAGAAGGCCAGTGCTCCCAATACAATGTACATGCATGCAAATCATAGCCTAAATCAAGGTGGTCCAGCTCCAGTTCTGGAAAGCCTGAGACCACCACAGTTTGGTGATCCTGCTTAAACACACCTGTTTTAAGTAATAGGTCAACAATCAGGTTTGGATGATGCATTAAAGCAGGAAAACCCTCAAACTTTGTAGAACTGTGAGTCCTCTGAGACTGGACTTGGCCTAAATGTGGCATGGATGGTTCTATCAGGTGGTACACTGTATTGTGGTATTTTGTGAAAAGTGATATATATATTTATTTATCAGCAAGAACAATAAATCATCCCCCTCATATGCATTTCCTCAGCAGAACATGGCCTCTGCTGTGCAAATATTTCTCAATGATAGGTGGAAGTGGTGTGAGGAATTTCAGTACCATATACACCACATTATTTCGACACCACATACACAAAGCAAAGCGTAAAGGCATTTGAACAACAGATGTCAGGATTCCTGACCACATGTCAATGTTGTAAGTTGTAAGGGTCACTGCTGACCCCAGCTGCCTTTAATGTAAGCAGATAATGGTTTGTTTTACTACCGGTGTGCATTTGCCTCTAGTCTAAAAAAGGCAGTAGCGGGCAGTGGTGCCCTAGTTGTTAGGACATTGTCCTTGGGACCTAAAGGTCACAGGTTCAAGTCCCATTTAAGTGTATTTTGAATGTTTTCACAGCATTCAAGCTAGATGCTAAGTTGCCACTCAGTAAAAGTTAGTCTTTCTGCCACTCATTGGGTGTAGCTGCAGTCACCTTTGCCTACTGTGATTTCATGTGCATACCCTCTATGCCATTTAAAGCTCCTTCGCAAAACGTTTTTAAGTGCAAGAGTTATTAATACACTTTCCTGAGCCATTGATTCATAATAGTTCTGAGATATAGGTTTGAGATACTGAGATAACGTATGTTTTTAATAATAATTTAATGTCAGAGATGTCATGTAGGGTCATGCAGAAAACCTTGGTTCGGATTTTTCACCATTTCACAATTACCAACATTACATGTAAAAACTATAAACAAAATGGTTATGTTTATGAATTCTACAACTGTAAAGAAATTCAGGTCGGTGTGTTTTATTTACAGTGAACAATTTCATATCACAATCCATGTCAATCAATGCCCTCGCTCACCTCTTGGTTCTGATAAGCCGTTACTGCTATGAAGGCCGCTTCGGGGAAGGTAAAACGCAGGTAGGCTCCAGGCTGGGCTCTGCAAGGGTCTGGAGCCTGAACTATGTGTAGACGAGGTTGATACTTGTGCATAGACTGAAGGACCATCTGTTGGTCAAGGAGGAAAGAAGAAAATGTTGGTAGGTTTTGTACACTACGAACATATAACTCACTCTCTTTTTAAAGCTACTTAACATATGATATGCATTGTTTTTCAAAAGACAACATATTCTAAACTGAACTTGGTAGGTGAAAGGTCATTTTAAGTGACAGTTTGGCAAAAACATTTTTTAAATCCCCTCACTTCAAAAGGTAGTTAATCAACCAAGGCATAACACGGCATGGCATCCTTCCTCAAACCATGCTGAGGTGTTAAGTAATCTGAAATAGACTTGTCTGTGTGGTTTCTGATGCTGATATATCAACACTATTTTTAGTGAAAGTGAGATTATTTGTTATTGTGAACACACCACATAAGTCATTCTAGTTACGATTATTTACAAATGTGATGCAGTTTGAGACAAGCATGTAAAAGTGAAATTTTGTGATTGTGAACACACCCTTCACACAAAGTGCACCACAATGAATTGTGACCTCTACATTTAACCCATCCACATGTGGAGCTATCAACAGCAGTGTTCAGTATAGTAGACTGCTCAAGGGCACCTCAGCGGCACTTGAACCAGAGACCCTTTGATCACATGGCCAAGCCTCTTACCAGTAGCCTGCCCATGTGATATATGTGACGATATGGGAATGATGCCATTGGCTGGAGTGCAAGCTTCCATTATTAGCTATATTAGCCTCGAAGCTATAAGAAGCGAACTTCTCTAGACACCCAAGAAGTCTTCAAATCAGAAATATTCCTTTAACACTGTTGAGAGTGCGCTTACCAGGCCATTGGAGTTGAGTGTGTTGTTGGTGAGTTTGAGCTTGTGGAAGGAGATGGGGTACTGCATCCACCTCTCGCCCAGAGCGGGGGAGTCAGGGTGGATGAAGAAGCGGCTGGCCAGGTGAGGTTCAGACGAACCGTTCAACTCCCAGTGGTCCCTGCTCCACTGCAGCAATGAGGGTTATGGTCAGTGCAGAAACCATGTGGTTTTTCATTCATATATTCATTCATTCATTCACTTATTCAGTTAGCTGTTATAGACAAACATACACCATATGGCCAAAAGTTTGTAGACACCTGCTCATCCATGGCTTCTTCTGAAATCAAGAGAACTGACAACAGTATTTGGCCACTTCATCACAATACCAGCCTCTACTCTTCTACACTAGAGGCTGTGATTGCTGTGAGGATTTGACTGAATTCAAACACTACTGCATTACACCAGATCTGCATCACAAACACCACTCAGACTCAGACCGAAGTTGTTGGATGGAGCTCCATCACACCAGAAAATGCAGTTCCACAACTTCACAGCCCAGTGCTGGGGGCTTTATACCCATCATTCTATTGGCAGAGCTTTTCTCTGGAGTGTGTGAGCAATTGAATGTCTGTGTCAGCAAAATGTGCACCTTAAAACAGCTGAAGTCACTAATTAGTAGGCGTGTCTGGATACCTTGGACATACAGTGTACACCCATATAAAAAGAATGTAGAACAGATAATACAGCCTTTAAAGCAGTGTGTGAGTGTCTGTGTGTTCTGAGGGAGAGGGAGGGGTACCTTGTACTTGTTATTATCAAAAGGCACCATGTCCATCATCACCACGTACTTGACTTTCGGATTTAGCCCCGTCACTGTGACTTTGCAGCTGGGAAACATGCGCCTAAAATGAAAACACAAGAACACGCTTACAACATTAACGGCATGCAGCCTACTGAAAGAGGCCTGAACTAGGTGCATTTCAACAGGCAGCTAGTGCTAAGCAGATGGGCTTATCCCATCCATGAGGCAATCAGACTGCATGACAAACCTGTACATTTTTATTTTATTTATACTCTATTATTCCCAGATGAAAAATTGTTCTTTGCATTTTACCCATCCAGAGAACTTAGCACTAGCACACAGTCGGGGGGCCTAGGGAGCAGTTGGGGGTTAGGTACAGCAGCCATGGGTTCCGGGAACTCTAACGTCTAGGCCCCAGCTGCCCCAAATAGCAGTAATTGTGCTTCAGATGAACCTCATAAGCTAGGTTCAGGCACTGTGCAAATCTATATGCACATTTTTTGTGTGTACACACATTTCCTGAATCGCAAAAAACCCTTTAAGTACACAAAAGCTTCTTTGTGTTGTCAAGATTCTGTATATAACATAGAATATAGAAAATAATACTATATATAATGCCTTCTCTAAAAAAGTAGAAGACTTTTTAGAAATGTACCTTTAAAGACTTCATTAATTTTCCTATTTCCGATTCTTAAGGGCAATGAACTATACCATGGCATGGGAAACATGCATAATGTGCATCTTAGAAAAGAAAAGATGTTGTAAACTATTAGCTTTATATTATTAAAAGCGACAGTTTTGTCATTTTTGAACACACCCCATCACACAAAGTGCACCACAACAAAATATGACCTCTGCATTTAACCCATCAACACGTGAAGCAGCAGGCAGCTATCAACAGCTCCCGGGAGCAGTGTAGTGGGATGGTACCTTCCTTAGGGGTACTTCAGTAGTACACTGATCACAAGGGCAAGTCTCTAACCAGTAGGTCACTGCTGCCGTATTATTAAAATCATGTTTCTCTCCAACAAGATTGAATTTAAATGAATTTTATAAATCGATTGCAATTTTTTTACTAGTAGAGTACATACACATAGAATGGACTCTGCATCTGCTTTACCTGCCCGTTTTGGTGATAAGCATCTCCGTACCAGTGCGGCTGAATTTGTCCCATAGCTCACGTCCCTCAAGCGCCACATGCACCGGCAGCGAGGTCAGCTCTGCCTCACCACGGCTAATCATGGGGCTGTCCCAAGTTTGTGTCCGACAAACTGAGTCCTTCCATTCTGTCCACCAAAGAGGAACATTTTTCAGAGCATGTCAATGGTTTTCTGTGTACTTCTTTGGCCTAAAATTTTTTGCTTTGTGCTTATAGGCTTCATTCGTTTGCTGCAATCATGGACTCTAACATGTTCAAGTTCAAATTTCTCAATAAGTCTTCAAATTTCCAAAATGCAGCTAA
>JBBPDA010000081.1:10848916-10862039 GCA_037974385.1 Arnoldichthys spilopterus | reverse complement strand
TGGTGCTTTAAATCAGTGGATCTCAAACTGGTCCACAGGAACACCAGGTGGTCCACATTTTTGTGGCCCAACGCCTCTGAAGTGAGGTCCCCCCTCTTTCTCAAAAGTGCAATTCCCACCTCCTGAAGCAGGACGATGCCCAAACCATGAGGTGAGAAAATAGATCAAGGAAGAAGCTTGGGATTGGTGTTCTGGCAGACGTACACACACCTCTCTCAGACCTCAGGTCTGGTATCAGAGCTTTCTATATAGCAGCCAAAAAGTTGCACTGCATTGTTGTAACACACAGAAGGATTTTTGCTAAGCCTGTAAATGACACTGGTATCAAAATGCTTGAATTCTTGAAGTGCAAGGGTCTGTAAATGAGTCCTTACTTCAGTTCCTCATGAGTCCTAGAACTACATAACCTCTATTAAGTCTTAAGATATAATCTCACCAGGTCTCCAAAAAGGAATTAAGTTGAGTTATGGACTACATACAGTAATGTGCAGAAGTCGTAGGCATCTATGCTAAGAGTTTAATGCCGTTTATCAAAAAATAGAGTTTCTTTCTGCAGCAAAAACATGAGTAAACATTACAATCAATGCAAACAAACAGGAAAGCAGTGATAGTGAAGATTTTTTCAGTTTGTATAAAATAGTCGATGTTGTGTGAGCTGGATAGAAGAACAGGTTTGGGTCAAGATTTCTCCTTCATGCCTCCACTCGTTGCATTGCAGTCAGTGTGTGATTTCATCTAATGAAAGACTGATTGAGCCCAAACCAGTGATTTGATGGAAACTACAGAAATACTGAGCGTCCACTAGGAGAACTTTGGAAATGGTCAAGCTAACAAATTGACACATAAAATCACTGTTTACTGTAATTTGTATTTATATTAATATTAGTGGTGTTTTTTTAAGAAGACTTACTTCCTTAAACAGCTTTTAATGATCATTTTCTCAGGGGCCTAAGACTTCTGCACAGTACTGTATATACATACATAAAATTCTGTACAGTCTAGAAAAAACTAGGCTCAGCCTCCATCTGGAAGCCTTTCATGTGTAGTGTAAACAATTAAAAGCTCTAAGAGATTTAAAACAAACACATACCTTGTGGATAGTAACCATAGTTGTTGGTCAGAGGATTAAGTGGATAAGAGTAGTCCAACATTGACCTTTCCTCATGGACATACATTCCCTCGATGCTGGAGTGACTAAATGCTCTGGATTTGGAGTCCAATGGTCATTTGTGGAAATGGGATGTGATAGAGCATCTCCCAGGACCATTCCCATCCTTCACACGAAAGAGGTGTGTGTATGTCTGCCAGAACACCAATCCCAAGCTTCTTCTTTGATCTACCTTCTCGCCTCATGGTTTGGCATGGTCCCGCTTCAGGAGGTGTCTGGGAATTACACTTTCTTGTTTTTGTGAAAGAGGGGGGACCTCACTTCAGAGGCTTTGGGCCACTCCAAATGCTCTGTGAGGTGCTAATCACCCCAGCAGTTTGTCCCCTCATTACTGCAGGAAGCTAGGTGCTCTACTTGCTTCTTTATTGACTCTGGGAGGAAAACTCACCGTTTTGTACTGTTCTAAGGTCAGCCAGATTCTAACCTTGTGGATTATAGGCCCAACCTCAAACCTGGTCTTGGATCAACAGCAAAAGGCAACTTCCACTAAAGCCCCTTTATTGACCATGCCTAGACAGAAGGCCTACAAGAAATGACCGTCAATGGTAGGAAGTGTGTGTAACGACACTCCTAAAGACAAGAGTTTTTTCATCTACATTGGTGTCTTTGCCTTACTTAACCATGTCAAGAACGTTGACCCACTATGACAAACACCCCAACGTTTATTCTAAAGCAATATAAAAGTAACAAACAGTAAATTTAGCATATCAAAAAAGACTGTGTCAAATGCTCTTAATTCTCAAATGCATTGAAAACCCTGGTGTGGAGAACATTATTCGTGGGAATTTTAGGTTTTCAGGATCAAATTAAACTTAGCATTAGCAATTCTCCACTTATATCTCATTTCAAGTTTTGTTTCAGGGAAACCAGTAAATAGCAATAATCTACCCATTTATCTGTTGTACATTCATCACTTGTGGTCACATTTATGTGATGTAGAGAAATGTTACTGAAAATACACAACACAAAGTGGTTTCTTCTAACCAGGCTCAATAGCACTTTGTGCTCCCAGCTACAACAGTATCAGATTAGCCAGGGCAGCAGGTTAATAGCTGTAGGGATCAGTACTATATAATAGGTAAGCTAAGACCACGTCCTTTCATCAAAGGCACTTTCTGCAAGGCCTTGTCCAGTTGTCTTCATGTCTGGTTGGCCACAGGAATCTCTCCTTTAGTAAGTGCACTTAGTGGAAACTTCCACCTATAAGAAGGAGCCGATAAAGAGCCGCATGGCCAGTGGGTTGCGTGCTGGTGCAGCTGATAGAGCTCCCTTCTCCTTATCTGACTGTTCTGTCTGGCCGTTCATGACACCCTCGCTTACCCCACCCAAACACATGACAATCAACCGGGGTCAGCCCATGAGTTTACTAGGGGAAGATGCGGCGATATGGTGATCTAGATGCTTTTAGTTCGCTCTAAGATCAGAAGAACCTTCAAACCTGATATTAGATGATTAGCTAGCTTCAGAGTGACCCTGCTGTGCCTCCACATACGTCTGGCATGTGCATAACTATTGGACCAGTGTGTCAGATCCAGAAATTTCAATGACAGTTCCAGTGTTTTTATCTGATCATTTCAGTTCAAAGTGCTGTTTGGAGGAATGTAGAACTTTCAGACTTTCTCCATTTAACATCCATTTAACCCAGGACTATTGGGCTTGTTTCTGAGAAAAAACATTTTATTATTTAATGTTTGTTTATAGGTTTGCTGGCAAAAGCATTCTGCCCTGGGGACACCTTAAGGTGTTTTTAAACCCTTGGAAAAAAATGTGCCAAAAGATCTTTGGAGCAATGCCACCAAAGAATCACTTTTGGTTTCCAGAAGAAGAATGAATGGTTCTTCAAAGGGCCACATTTAAACAAGAGGTGCTAGTGTGTTTAAAGAGCTTACATCCCATTTAGAGGTTCTATACCACAGCTTTCCCTAGAACAGTAGGTCTAAGCCAAAAACCTTTTAGGAACCTTTATTTTTAAGGGTGTATAATTTAGCAATCAAGGGAACCTTAAAAACATGCTGTAGATCTGGGTGTAGGCAAGTAGACAGCCTTTATCTCAGCATACATTGGGTATATGTATCCATGTGTGCTCATTCAAAATAATTTTGCATGCTTTATAATAGTATGTGAAAACTATTTAAATTGCAGTTGATTTGCAGTTTAATTACTTTACTTGATAAGTGAAGCTTTAGGGAGAAAATGTGGAATCAGTGCAATGAAGAACTGAGGACAGACATTCTGCTGTAAACGTCAACAGAAAAGAAGGACTATTTCCAACTGCTGCAGTACATTCATTGCTAAGCTAAAAAGATATTACTCCACTGGCACTTCACTGGTAATTATGGGCCGTGAGTAATGAAACTCAACAGATTTGAAGATATGCTCAAGGCCTTAGATCCTGCATAGTTGAGCTGTCTGTTCACCTGTAAGCACTGAACTAACACAATACAGCCCATATTAAGCAAATTTCCCCATTAGATTCAAGTGTGTAACTTTTTGGTCCAATTCCAAGTCAAAGCTGGCTGACCCAAAGGCGTATCCTCACACATGCAGGATAGTTGGGGCTAGACTAACTGTTTTGAGGCTGATAGAAGAGAGTGACCCGATTGGCCAAAAGGCAGGACAGGAGAAGCTAGATAAGACTGAGCCTGCCCTTGTGTCATCACCATATGCAAATGAGCAAGGGCCATTAAAACGGTGAGACGGGGGATGAAGGATCCAGAGGGACATTGGGGGGACTGGGGAAGAGAACGGAGACGCCAAGCCTATAGACGAGGGGGAAAAAAGAAAGGGAAGACGACGAGGGAAGGCGTCAAGCAAGAGCAATTAAGCTGTTCACTGACACCTTCTTCAAGAAGAGCAAGGACAAGTGACCCTAAAGGTGAGCACGGAAACTTGCAGAAGTAAACAACTGTGCTTTCAGTTCAATTAAGTGTGACTTTCTTGGTCACACTTATGACTTATAACATGATTTTCCTGTAGGACATGACCATTGAACATGATAAGTATATATATCTACATACACACAATAATTAATGTATATACACACCAACGTATTTTGTAGCACAATCTCTGTATTTTTTTTTATTATAAATGACTTAAATATTGAAATAGACAGACACATTGACTTGTGTTCATGCGCTTATTCTTTCCTGGTGTTTTCTTCACAGAATGCTCCAGTTCTAGAGACTCTCAAGGCACCTTGAGCTATAATACTGTGCTCTGGACAGGATATCATCATATACTGTAAGTTCATTATGGAGACACTACAGTATAGATGATGTACTATCCAGGGTGGCATTCCTCCACTGGGGTCTACCACGCTCACACATGCATGTCCTGTGATAGAGAGAGGCGGTTAAACCGTTACCATTACTGAGTTTAGTAATGGTAAGGGTTCTTTTGCTTCTTCTCACTGCCATCGTTCCTGAAATCAGCTTCCAGCCAGATGTGGAACTGCGCCGTGGGGACTGCTCAGCACATGGTATAATGGAGAAATTCAACTGAAAATTAAAAGTGAACCGTAATAACCCTTGTAAACATGTCCATCCCTCTTAATTCAGTACAGCTGTTAATGTGTCCTGTGGTCAATAAACGTATGTACCTGAATCAATTTTAGCATTTGCATTTTATTTACATATCAACACACAGTCTAATCAGACTCTCTTGTATATTCTGGGAATATAAAGTGATTTTTTTTGGAGCATTTGGCTCAAATGTATACACTGTATTCTACATTCTTTGGGGTATGGCTCTAAAAATCAATGAAAAGAACCTCTTGTTATTGCCCTCAATGAACTCAATGAAGTGACGGCAAGGAACAGAGAATGTGAGGAAGGACGGAGGAAAGAAGGCCCTGAATAAGGAGTGACCAGCCAAGCTCAACCGTGGGTTTGGGTGGGGGTTGTTGCAAGAACAAATGCGTCCCATTGGCATTTTGTGCCAATTTTAGTGGCAGGTTAGAGCTCCATTTTGTGTTCCATTAGAGGGGTAATCTAGCCCTCTGGGGCTGTGCCTTTAGTAAAGCTCCAGCTGCTCTCAAACAGAGTCAGAGTCAAAGAGGGGAGACGGAGAAAGGCAGGCAACATTGAAAAGAGCTTATAAAAAATTACTTGATGCGTGTAGGGAGCAATACAGCCTTTAAAGGTGGTTCAAGGGTTCTTTAGTAAAGGCAATGGTTATAGAATGATGATGGCTCAAAAACCCTTAGCATGGTTATATTGTTCTCTATGAGACCTTAAAGAACATTTTAAAAAGGTTCTAACACCAAAAAGTATCTGCTGTTACAAGTCAAAGAACCATTTTAGCACTACATGGAACCATTTTCAGAAGTGCACAGGACCCAAACCATACAGTCTATAACATGGACACAATGGGAGGACATCACAGCTGCATGGTTGCTCATGCAGGAAAATTCTGTAGACTCTCTAAATTCCCCGTATTCAGCAAAACTGACCATTAGAGTCAATCTATCTCCAAGAATTCACATTTCAGCTAATGGACCAAACCTCTTCAGTTTGAAGGCAAGAGGGGCCAGACCTGGAACACTGCTAACTTATTATTCATGATTCATCCCAAAGCTTTGCTAATGATAAACCCACACCTACAACTGCTGAAAAGTCACAAGACACTTAAAAAACAGCGGTCTGGTTTGAGAGAGGAAGCCGCAAACCAGAAATGACTGTTACGCACTGAGGAGGGTTTAAGATAACAGCCAGTTTTCATGCAACCTACAACACAAACCGCAGCCTTAAGTGGACTTCTTATTTGGAGAGACCTCCGGAGATCAAACCAGGATTGCAAATCTGACTCCACTCGAGAAAATGGAACACATTTCTTTGCTGAGGTCCCACAAACAGCAGGTTGAGCAATGTTTTATGATGGGATACTTTAGAAATATAACAAACATCCTGTTTACGCATGTCCTGGGAAACACGGAGGCGAACTGAACCGTCCACTTCAGTTCTTCAGAGTGGCAGATATTTTCAGCCGCACCTCGCGCATGAAGGCGTTCGTGAGGTCCTCGGCTGCCTCCCGGGCGATCTTGGCCATCACCTGACCTCCAGGACCGATCACCATAGTCTGTACAAATGAGAGGAGAAAAAATAAGAGACAAAGGAAGAGGAGAAAAAAAAACACTACAGAATAAAACTGTTCTGAATCCCTCGCTGCCAATAGCTATTCATCAGAGATTGGGGGGAAAAAAAATCTGTGGCAATTCAGCATCACCAGGCACACTTTTACTGACTTCAGCTTGTTAAAATTGCATGACTTATAAAAGGATTCTTTTCAAATATTTACCATTTTTACAGAGCTCCACTGAAATGTTTTCTCCCACCACATATCTCTGTGGGAGTCTTGTTGGAATCAAAGTAAAGGCGCTGTCAGAGAATGAAAGAGTGTTCAAAAAAAAAAAAAAAAAAAACCAGCAAAAAAGCAGTTCTCTCACCATATGGCTGTTCTTCTTCACATGTAATTTGACAGATATGTCCAACTTGCCATCCTCCATCTCTCTCCAGAGCTCAATGTGCTACAGAACAGAAGGCGAGACAATTGGAGTCAGCACAAAAACGGTTCCAGTAATGCTAGAATTCCACTCTTCAGAGGGAACAAAGGGGGGAGTTGCACCGATCACTTTTTACTTTTCTTCCTGACATCCAAGCTTTCTTTCCTTCTCCAACGACGATCACCTTTAAGTGCTACAAAGGCTGGGACTGTATGATGGAGAAAAGGAAACTGAAGAAACCGAACGGCTGTGCAATAAGTTTGTTATGAAGCTAAAGTCAGTCAGACGCTCCTTCTAAATAGTGAATTCAACCACTTTAAAGGTGATTTTGTTGCTGACACGGACATTTAATTTCACACACGCTGCTTGTGTAACACACGAAAAGCATTTCTAATAGAATGGAATGCTGTGGAGCAGTCGTACATGAGCTTAAGGTCACCATTCCAATGCCAGGCATCAGCTGGAGTGGTACAAAGCTTTCCCAGAACTGAGCTGTGGAGCAGTGGAGCTGCGCTCTGGGCTCCATCCAGCACCTCTGGCATGAGTTGGAGTGTTTTGTCCGACATATCATCCAACATTACTACCTGACCTCAGTGATGCTCTTGTGGCTGAATGCAATCAAATCCTCACAGCAACTTTCAAACATCTAGTGTACAGCCTTTTGTAGATTAGATGTAGATTATATACAATATAGTGATACATAAATAATATGTGCTATACATATTATATATGCGTTTCATATGTCACACAATATGCATGTGTGTTTTATATATATATATATACACACACACACACACACACACACACACATATACATATTATATATATACACACACACACACACACACACACACACACACATATATATATATATATATACATACATACATATATACGGCCAAAATATTATGCAATATATTACATTAGACTTCATTATATATTGAAATATATATTTTATTTATATTTTTCTCTCGTTACTTTACCTCACTTCAATACTTTAATTCATTTTACTGAATTTTGTACCTTTTACCTGTATTTTCTACTTTCTGCTGGTGTCTGAGACCTACCAAAGACATTATGTGGTATTCTGATACAATGACAATGAAAATCTTTCTTATCTTATGATGTGGTTATCAGCACACAGGAGAGTAAAGTTGGGTATTACCGGAGTTATGGAGTAAGGCACTTCTTGAGGAAGGTATTCCAGAAGCCTCTCTCGGACTGCGTTGATGCAGATGTCCTCTGGGCTCTGATCGGTCAGTACGTCACTGTGGTAGTGCCATGGGCCCGGCTTCGCAGCTACTATCAGGTATCTCTGTCACACAAATATTCACTCGATTACATTTCTTTACTCATCCAGCACACACATCGATCAGCCAGAACAAGAAGCCTAATTTTTTGACACTTCAAAGCATGGATTCCACGACATCTCTGAAGGTTTGGTATTTGGCACCAAGACATCAGGACCAGGACCTTTAAGCCGTGTAAGTTGTGAGGTGGGGCAGTGGTGGTGTAACGATTAGAGAGTTGCCCCTGTAGACTGGTACCGCCCCCAAGCTGCCCACTGCTCCTACACGAATGGGTCAAATGCAGAGGTCGCATTTCATAGTGGTGCACTGTGTCCAGACTTTTCTCCGTCATTATTCCTCAATGGTGCCATCTCAAGACTCAACTGGACCGGACAAGTTTGCCTAATATATTCGACAGAATACTTGAATGGATTGAGCTTTGCCCACTGGTGACCCAGAAAGCTCAGCAGAAAATATAGTGGATTTAGACAAGTTGTCAAGAAGCACCAAAATTAAAAAAATAAAGAATTGTTTGGTTTTTTAAACTTAAAAAGGTGTCCTCCAGTAAAAAAGAAAAAAAAAAAAAAGGTCAGACGGGTGTGCATATCATATGTTTAGATCATGAGTAACAGTGCTTTATATTCATTTTGTTGAAGCAAAGGCATGTAGAAGATAAAAGCAGAAAAAGCATCTACTGAGACGTTCTAACTTCTTTAACTACTGGTGCTGTAGCACCTTTGGAGGGCAGCGCTGAGTAATATTTGTTCACATGACCTTGAACTGTGTCTTTACTTAGTTTGGAGATACCAGAGCTTTGTTCTTACTGCAGGGCAAATCTGATTTGTTTCTTAAATCTTATTTGTAAAATTGAGTGTTCAGATTTCAAGCTCCAAGCAACCAAATCTGATTTGCTCAGTCACATTTGCTTGCATCTCCTAATTTCTGGCGATAGTAACACCATATTCGTATGTTGACTGGAGAAGGGAAGGCAAACCAGTCACATTTAAAAGCTTAGCTCTTCACATGGGCCATTTCTTAACAACTGTAACAGAAAAAAATGCTATATTTAAACCACACCGCACGGCAGAAGTACATGAAATTCAATCTGATTGGTTAAAGTAAGTCACATGTCCAAGATTTGATACCATATACAAATTTCATGTAGCTTTTTGCAATTCACACTGCAGAAAATGAGAAGAATTCTATTGAAGATTCCCATAGCAGAACTACCATGAATGTTTAATGTCAAGATCATATTTATATTGCACATACACCTGCTGTATATGTCTGCAACCACCTTTATATTTGTCTATACTGTACATACAACCCACTATAACTCCACCCACTTTACTCCTATTTAAGTGAAGTGACTATTTGTCATTGTGAACACACTTAAGCACCACGAAATGGGAGCAGCGGGCAGCTACCATCAGCGCCCAAGGAGCAGTGTAGTGGGACGGTACCTTGCTCAGGGGTACCTCAGTAGTGCCCGGGCCAGGACTCGAACCTGCAACCTTCAGGTCCCAAAGGCAGCGTCCTAACCACTAGGCCACCACTGCCCACATACTCTATCATACGTTTCAAATAACATGAAGGAAGTTCATATCCCCAAAAATCATGTCCAGAAAGACGATTCCATAATGGTAAAAGCTGTTTAACACTGAATACAAACCTACTGTGGTGATAAAATGTTGAGCCAAACAACACTACAAGAATTTGCTGTAAACTGATTATTACATTGTATTACTGAATAAAATGACGATTACAGAATTTTGTTTGATGACATATGTTAAAGATTTTCAAATATACACAACACATTTGCCTATAAAGCTCACTTCCTACCTTCAGTGTTTCCACTTCCTCCTGGTCTGCAGCACACAGCATAAAGACATCCCTGAAGTGAGGCCATCCTTTGCGACCCTTTAAATCCCTAAGCTGCTCTCTGCTTAGGCGTCTCTGCGAACTTGTATTTGGATGTGGGCATTGTTCCTCTCCAGTCTGGGTCTCTACAGCTGCTTTCAGCTTGATCTGGTTCCCCTTGGATTCTCTCTGGGATGGCTTCACCAAGTCATGAACTTTCAGTCTCTGGCCGTTGACGATACACTCCGTCAGCCCGGCTGTTATGTCCAACAGCAAGCTTTTGTTCTTCAGGAGGTCCACCTGTGTGTGTGTGTGCACGCATGAAACATGGTGAAATATGGACCAGTTGCTTCATATGTAGTCAGTCATTCTTATGCAAGGACATGTTTGTTGAACAACTGGAGCGACCAGGCTAACTTCACATCACCACATAGCACACATACTTACGTGTGTGTGTTTGTATATGCATACATACACACACACACACCTCTTACATATAACAAAACTACAGTCATAAAGGACAATTTGATCTACCTTATTGAGGATGAGGACTGCAGGAATATGTGTATTCTGAGCCAGACACTTCAGCACCTCAAAATCCAGGCTATTGCGGGTCCACTTGTCAGAGACGTCCACCAATACCACCACTGCAAATAGAACATCTCAATGGTTATAGTGTCCTCTCTACACCGAACCGAACCTTTACATATTGAAAACTGGTCCTTGCGTTACTGTATTATGGCAAATCTATTCACCACATCTGCAGATAAAGTACCTAAGTCTGCCTCTTGTAATGATTTCAGTGGATCCACAAGAAGAGACTTCTCTAGCTGATGTCTGCAGTAAACAGAAATTTGAGGTTAGCATCAAAACCCTTGAGATGTTATTGGCATCATACTTATTTCTTACAGTAGATACATAAACATATACATCCCCATATGATCATTAAACACAAATTTTAGCTCTGAACTCTGAACAAATTCCTTGGTCTTCCCTCCTAAAAGGAATATTTATTTATTTACATTTATTCATTTCACTTCCAAGACGTGGAGCAGTGTAGTGGGACGGTACCTTGCTCAAGGGTACCTCAGTAGTGCCTAGACCGGGACTTTAACCTGCGACCTTCAGGTCCCAAGGGCAGTGTCCTAACCACTAGGCCACCACTGCTATACATTTTATATATATATATATATATATATATATATCTGTTCTAGATTATATTCACCCTAATTTCCAAATTTCCCTGAGTGTACCTTTTAAGTTTGATGGGCGTAGTAAGTCCAGGCGTATCCAGTAGAACCTAATTATTCAAAAATGGAGAGAATATTTATTACTTGTCCCACTTTAATATCATACACATTAGGGGTCCAAAAATCAATTGATCTGTATTGATGCATCGACCAAAGTAGCACACGATCCAATGTATCAACCCAACCCATAATAACTGATTTTACTGTGAGCAGTGTTTTGTACTGAGAAGCTGCTTTTGCTTGTGACGACACTGCTGCGTTTGACCATAAATAATATAACGTTCACATTTTAATTTGTTTGCATGTGTGAAGTCATGGAAATGTAGCTGATTGTGTGAAATTTCATCATATTTCATACTGACTGCAGACCCCACTATTCAACCGAATCGCATCGCTGCAAATTTTGAGGTATCAAGAATGTATCGGATTGTTGGCTGAAACAATGTGATAAAAGCTCATGATCTACACCCCTAACACAGTCGTAAGCAATAAAACCTCACATCCAGTTCTGCTGGTCATATTGTGAGACTACTATTCACTACTATTCATTCTTGTACAAACTAACACCACAAGGCGTCTACTTCAGTACAACACAGCTACTTACAATCTGGGTATCGTCCTCTGTGATTACTCCGAGTGTCCGAGACCTTGTTGTATGCACTTTTTTGGAGACTGCAAACAACTGTGGAAAAAAAATTGAGATTGCTCAAATCGGAGCCACCATTCCACACTTTCAAGTATTAAGCACAACTGATATTAGTACCTTCCTGCCAAGGAGCTGGTTAGTCAGTGTAGACTTCCCAGCATTCGGAGCCCCTATAACAGCCACCTTCAGAGATTTCGGATTTGCTGGTTGATCTGGAGTCCTCAGTAACAGAGAAAACTGCTCAGCTGGGAACAAAACAAGCCGATCAATAAAACCACACTTTTCACGTTATAACCCATGAGGGGGGTTTTCTCAAGACCATAAATGACTCTTTACAGTGCACAGAGGTGTCATTACCCCTGTCTGATGGCATGGGGTGCTGGCAAGATCCCTCATCCACACCAACCACTTTCCCCTTCAGCAGTCTGTCCAAAAACGCACCGGAGGACACTGAACAGGTCGGTGTGAAGAGAAAACCGTCTCTGCTTATTGCTCCAGGGCGAAAGGCTGAGGAGGGAGAAGTGAAAGAAAGGTTTCAGCACCTAGAGCAGCCTCGCACGTGAGTTACAAAATCCGTGATAAACATGTGGTGTTGGTGAGCATTAGGTGAGCTCACTTGTCAACTAAGACAGTGTTTATCGTACGTGTCTTCTTCGTATATTACGACTAAAAACGATATTTAACACTTCACAAGTCAGTTTGACCTGCGTAATTATCATGAACTCTAGGGCTAGTTTGCCCGGTTAAAGCGCCTACGCCGTTTCTCACGTCGGCGAGCCCAAACCCTAGCAGAGCTGGCCACTAGAGAGAGTGTCAGGTCTTTGGTGTCGTGTAGTTTTGCTTTTGTGACTAGAAGAGGAGAAATAACTCTTGATATATGTGAATGTAGGAGATTCGTTAATATTAGCATTAGCGCACTCGACCTGCTCGGGGACGCGGCCAGGCGCTTTCCAGCAGCAACGTCCGGCCAGAAGATCTTACACATTTCCTCAAAACGGCCTCGCACACACGGAGAGCCATCCCGCATGGACCACTGGTGTGAGCAGCCGCTAAAAGGTCAGAAAGTGTTGTTTTTGTTGACGCGTGTCTTCAGGGCGCCGCCATGTTGCTATAGTCGACGAGAGCGGAAAGAGGGGCCTAGCATCGAGAGCCTCCGCTCTTCCACCATCTAGTGGACGGGAGGACCCAGAGTTAGTGGTGAATTTTGCTTGTGTGAAAGATTTTTTTATTTTTGTAAAAACTACACTTGGAGGATTTCAGTTCTGATTAGTATGAATTCCTGGCTTTTCCCAATATTATGAAACTTAATTTTTAATACCACAAATACCTATCATTACTGTGTGTTGTTTTTCATCACACAACAATTTAGAAGTGAGTGAAAGTGACTCTGTCATTGTGAACACACATATA
>JBBPDA010000081.1:10825344-10848816 GCA_037974385.1 Arnoldichthys spilopterus | reverse complement strand
GTTGTTTTTCATCACACAACAATTTAGAAGTGAGTGAAAGTGACTCTTTCATTGTGAACACACATATATATATATATATATATATATATATATATATATATTTCTTATATTTTTGTCTTTTTATTCATTTCTATTTAATTTATTCATTCCTTTTTGTACTGTTGCTTGGAAACTGAATTTCCCGGAGGAATCTTCCCAAGGGATTAATAAAGTTTTAATCTATCTATCTATCCTATAGTTATTAAAGTTGAGTTTTTTTATTAATTAATTGTTAGAACTGCAAAAAAAATTACAATTTTGCTTTATAATTATACTGCTAAAATATAAATATACTCCTTACTAGTAAAAGTTACATTTTGAAATATTTGATTTTTACATTTATTATGAGCACAATGCGGCCATTTTGTTTTTGCCATTTCTTTCTTCTGTTTTTCTCCCCCAACTACTCGACAGTGTCATGTACTTTAATCATATGAAACTTAACGTGCATAGACATTAAGGTGAATGGACACCGCCCTGGCCGGTCAAAATCGCCACATGTGTCTGGTATGGAGTAAGAGGTTTGTATCCCTACGTGTCCCATTGTGCTAGTGACCCCTGAATTAGGGTAGGCTGACTACTTTTTAGGACAAGAGCGTGTCAATATTTTTGCCAAAATGATCTGTATGGCAAGTTGGCCTCTAGAAGGGGCTTGACCCCAACTCACTATGACACATTTGTGGAGTAGCGCCACCTAGTGAAAAATGTCAAAGCACTTCCCTAGCCAGTATCTTGTGACATAAAGGTTCAAAATTTGACCTGCTGAATGGCTACCCAATTGTCTGGAAGCACGCCAAGTTTTGTAAAATCTCACCCATGGGCGCTGTTGCATCGGACATGTTTCAATCCCAAAAAATAATTTAAGGTGACATGTTTGTAGCCATTTTATGGCCATTTTGTAACATTTACACTTGTTCTAATTGAATATCTGATCATGGAAAATTTTTAAAGCTAAAACAGCTGCCTGGAGGACGACACTGTGTTTCATTTCATTACCTTCAAAGCTTCTCCATGGTTTCGCTCCTCTCGATCTTCCTGAACTACTGCACTTAAACACTCCTGCTCGCTCCTTACGCTCCTCTGACAGTGGCCTGCTTCTTGTTCCCAAGTTCCATCTTAAGTCAATGGGAGGCAGATCATTCAGTGTTCTCGCACCTAAACTTTCCAATTCTCTCCCCCTAAACCTTTCCAGTGTTTCTTCCCTGTTCATTTTCAAAACACAACTAAAAACCCAAATCTTTTCTCTGAGTACTGCACCTCTTCTTCCTGCTCCTGACTTCTGCTCCTGTGTTCCTTGTGCTTTTGTACTTGTTATTGTTGGTGTTGTGTTATTGATCCTCCTATGTAAAGTGACCATAGGTTTGAGAAAGGCGCTATATAAATAAAAACGATTATTATTTTTGTTATTATTTTTGCTTTCGTCCGCTCTTCCACGGCTTCACTGGCCATTCTGAAAATTGCTGAAGCATAGAAAAACATCCCACTTGGTGTCTGGTATGACAGAAGCAGGACATTAAACTGCATTTACAAGCCAGCAACTAAAGTGTAATACCGTTGCGTTTTAGGCTCAACTAAGTGCAATATGATCTACATCTTACATGTTGGATGGCAGTAATATAAACTGTGATAGCACTTTGAGCCCCAAATCTGTGGGCTGCTTTTAATGTTGGGCAGAGTGCGGGTGTAACTGATCGACCGGAGAGATGTGGGCAAGAGTGGGAAGATCAGCTTGAAGTGCTTTAAATTTGACTAATGCAGCTTTAGGCTAGGCTTATGTAAGAAGTGGACCAAGCTGCAGTGGAATGCCATACGGCAGACAGAGTAAATCACACCAAGGTAAAAGTATCTATGAAGTTGAAGTAAATGCAAAAAATAAGCTGAGTAAAAAAGAAAAGGTAAACATGCCGAGCTCCTCGAGAACGATAAAGAAACCTCTTAGTACATCTACAAACCGTCTGGCAGACACATAATATCATAACTGAAGACCTTTCACGGTACACTGTGTGTAATGTGATATTTTTTATATATTTTTCTAACAAGATTGAACGGACACAGTGCACCAGCTCTACCATAGGACTAATGTTAACTTTTTATAACAAACGCTTGTTTTTTTATTTGACATTTTTTTAAAAAAGCTATAAAAACAAGAAGAAAAAATTAAATAATTTCCAGAAATAGATGATTAAAACCAGAGGAGAACTTCACTTACTTTCAATAACACTTTCACTTACATGTTGTTTTTTCCACTTCACTTCTAAAAAAAAGGCAGCAGAGGCCTAGTGGTTAGGACATTGCCCTTGTGAACTGAAGGTCACAGGTTCAAGTCCCGGCCCAAGCAATACTGAGGTTCCCTTGAGCAAGGTACCGTCCCACTACACTGCTCCCCGGGCGCTGTTGATAGCTGCCCGCTGCTCCACGTGTGCACATGTGATGGGTTAAATGCAGAGGTCACGTTTCGTCATGATGATTGAGTGTGTTCCCAATGACAAACATTAAGGTTTTTCATTAAGATGACTATAAGTGTGCTCCGGTTTCTTCCCACTGTCCAAAGGCTGCAGTAGGTTGATTGGAAACTCTAAAATTGCCCATAGGTGTGAATGTGTGTATGACTGGTTGTCGCTCTACGTGTTCCCCTGTGATGGGTTGGCCTCCTGTCCTGGGTGAACCCCGCCTTAGGCGGCTGGGATTGGCTCGGAAGAAGCGGTTTAGAAAATGGATGGATAACTATAATTGCACATTGTGACCCCTGGTTCCTATCATCAACATTGTGAAAAAAATGACAAGTTTCTCCACAATAAACCAGTTCACATTGACAGGTGTGATTTTATTTACATCTCACTAATTGAATTAACTTGACTTAACTTTTTTTACACACATTTCCTAACAGAACCTTTGGCCTAAAATAAAGTGAAGCTCAGATGTAAAAGGTGACATGGTTCTTGGAAAAGAGACAAGTTCTTCATGTTTTCATCAGATTCAGATTACATAAATATGCTTATCAAAGCATTTAAAGGATGAGTAGGTGCCTGTTGACTGTGACAGAGCCCCAGCAGATTAGACTGACGATGTAATGCTGGCGTTTGCTGAGGTTTTTGGGGGCAATCATAAGTTTCAGGCTCTGGGAGAGTTGCTGGGACGTGATCAGAGGAAGGCAAGCGCAGGTTGTTTATGTTGTTTTGGTGAGTGCGAGCAAAGCCAGGGAGAGCAGATGTGTTTTCCTATCGCCCATCAAACGCGCCGGCTGCTTGCCTGGTCCACCAGGAGCAGCGTGGGGCGGAACACACACCTCCGCTGGGGAGGATGAAGGATATCAGGTGGCTCGCAATCTGTCATCATGGAGACTCTGCTGCAGAAACAGAGAGGCTCCAAGCACAGCAGGAAAAAGAGCTGAACGTTCAGACTTTAGTGCATGTAAAGGTTTCGCCTGAAGCAGGAATTCTTTAAAGGGCTGATGTAATGCAAAACCAAATTTTCCTCACTATTTTTAAATAGAAGAGATTGATCAAATGAACCATTGTTAACATTTTCAGGTGTACCATTCGTACCCCATACGGTCCATATATATAAAGCTAAGTTGCAGCCTGTTTAGAATTTTTGTGATGTCATAAATATGTATGAATTTACGTATGTTCTTCTATAAAAATCTTTATGTTTAATAAATGTTTATTTTTTATCTTATCTTATCGGTTTAGCTCCACTCATACACACTGATTTTAGGAGGCTGAGGTGGAGAATTCTTGTCCTGTAGGACTGGTTTCCTTTACATTTTGGTAACACTTCATTCTATTTTATTTCTGTTCCTGGGTACAAAGTGTGTTTTTCCAATCCCTTATGCCTAAAATATATTAAAAATGGCTGTTGTTTCACAAACAAACGTTGCTTCTGTGCTCAGGACTAAGATGTTTTGACATGTGTCTGTTTTCAAGAACATTCTCAATTCACTTTAAATGCTACGTTGGCTTCCAGAATACTCTAAAACTGCAAGAACTCTCCAGGTGTTTCTAGAATTGTCCAGAATTTTCTACAACTGGAATTGCCTGTTTTGCCACTAAACATACAAAACCTTATAGGCTGTAGTCATAAAATCAAAATTTGTGATGAATAGAGCTGTTTTTACATAGATTTTAGACATAAGCAGTTAAAATATATCACTGAGAAGCCCAGAACAAAGCTTTTCCTGCTCAAACACACCTAAATCATCTCACCAATTAATTATTATTTAGGATTAAGGTTTAGCTGAAGTGCTACAGTACATGTCCCTTGCTCCCATTTATTGTCAATTAGGAACATAAGAAAAATGCTAAAAGAATTGTGTGGAAAGTGAGAACTGTGAACACTTGCAAAAAAGAGCAGAGAGATTTTGGTATTCACCCCACATGCACTGGACATAAAGCCTTAGAACAAGTTTTCCACCCACTTAAAGGGACTGTTTCAGTCAAGACTGCTTTCTGAATGACTCTCAATACAGAGCAGCTAATACTAACCTATATCAGTCTCAAGCCCAGAATGCATAACCCCAAATAACCTACAAAAATCCATAAAGGGGTCAAAATGAAATCAACTGTTTTCTTCAGTGAAAGAGCTGCCTATTTGTATCTTGCCAGCTGAGAAGCTGAGGAAGACCCAACAAAACACACACAGAGACCACACAGAGTGTGGGTGCAGATTGTGACTTTGATTTACACATTGTCCCATAAAATAAAAACCCCTCTCCAGCCCAGGACCTCTTAGTCCAAAATCTTCTTCCTCAGTGTTGTCCCTGCCCTAATACCTTTCAGGTGTCCTTTGTTATGGCAGGAGCTCAGCACACGTTTTAAGTTATCTGATGCTTCCTCCACCTCTCCATTGCCACATTCCCCATTTAACATAATTAAAACATTAATCCATTATTCAATAACGTCTCTAAAAAGTAATGGCTCAGTAGAAGCAACATTCAGAATGGTAGCTAGCGTTAACTAGCTAGCTCACTAAAACTGGCTAGCTCACTAATCATTAGCTGTAGTAGTTTATTAGCTAGCTGAATATTCATGGTTCTGAATCTGTCATATGGTTTAAAAAATACAGTTAAACATTCAAGTGTAGTTTAATATGATATGTGACATCATTTTGACCCCTCTATAAAGACTTGGAGCAGTAATGCAAACATACAGTTTGGACAACTTGTTCATCAAATGGCTATTAACATTAGTGAAGTGAAAGTGACTATTTGTCATTGTGAACACACTCAAGCACCACAACGAAATGTGACCTCTGCTTTTAACCCATCACACGTGCACACGTGGAGCAGTGGGCACCTACCAACAACGCTCGGGGAGCAGTGTAGTGGGACAGTACCTTGCTCAAGAGAACCTCAGTAGTGCCCAGGCCGGGACTTGAACCTACGACCTTCAGGTCCCAAAGGCAGAGCCCTAACCACTAGGCCACCACTGCCCACAGGCCACCTGGGTACAGTGATAGTATCCAGCAGAAACAAGATTGATGTGATTAGCAGTATTGATAGTGTGATGTTTCCAGTTGTGTTTAGTGGAAGAGAGTTTAGTGTTTGAGTTTGAGTTTGTCCGCTGTTTATGTGCTACTTGTTTAGATGCTTGGCTGCTGCTTTTTTGTGCAGCACATTGACCTAAACAAAAGTAGTGAAGTACCTACATTATGTGTTTTTTCTGTGCTGCCCAGTCAGGTAAAGGTGAAGACAGGCCTTTAGTGACCATGGAGGAAGGGCTCTTTCATTTTACACATCCAAGCTATCACAACATATTCAAATGACAGCTTGCTATGCCCAATCACTGACAAGCTGCAGAATGCTAATAAACACATCTGACTAAGCAGCATTTTGTTTTTATGCACCAAAAATACAGAACAACCGACCCTAAGATATGTCAAACTCTTTCTCTTTGTATTTTTAAAAAGCAGCTTAAAGCACTTCTGACCTAAACTTTTAGTTTTTATTGCCTTGTATTTTCTTCTCTTTTCTTTTCTCTTTCTTTATTTTAACCTTGTTAAAAAGTATTTTTGTCTATCCTAGCTCTTAGTGTTCACTGTATTGTGTACAGGTATTTATTCATTTATTCTTATTGTTTTTTATTTTTATTATTTGTTTTTGTTTAATATTCCTATTCTTTTTTTTATTCTATATTAGCATGTCCCCTAAAGCACTTTGAGCTGCATACAGATATATGAAAGGTGCTGTATAAATGAAGTTATCATTATTATTATTAAGGCTATTATTATTATTGAGTTAAACTTCAAAACTGCATTGTAGCAGGGAAAATGCAGAGTAACCACCCAAGTAAAAGGCAGTGCACCTCTCAAGTCTTAAGACCTGTCTGGATTAGTAATTTTAGTTTAAAAAAATTGAAAATGGTTGTTTTAATATTATTTCAAGGTATACACACACATACACACAAACCACATACACATAGATATATCTGGTAGAATATTTTCTCTCAGCATGTCCACTCCACGTGGGAAATAAGTGTAGAGTACAAAAGTGCTTTTGGTGAATCGCTTGACTGCATTAACTTTCCCCTTTAAACCAGTGGAATCTGCCCTCTCTCTCTCTCTCTCTCTCTCTCTCTCTCTCTCCATAGGACTATTTCAAGGGACCATTTAATCATCTCATGGTGCAGTGGCCATTTCAGGGCTAGATTACTTAGGTACTCAGGATTAAAAATACATCTGTCCCCTTCCTACAAATATGCCACACCATTTTTCATGCAACACTGACTCATGTGCTATGCTTGTGGGAAAATTGCCACTATGTGGCTGAATAGAGCAAAAGGCCTCACTTTGTGGGCTGACAGGCCTGATATTAAGCCTTGTACTAAGACAGAAATAGTGTATTTAGAACTGTTCACTAGTAAGCTCTTAATCGCTTTTACTCTTCTCTTTGCTTTACAATACAGGTCTAGCAATTTTACTACTGTAAAATCCAGTGAATTTCTACACACTCTTAAAATTTAAACCTGCTATTGTTATGCTTGTTATGTCTTCTAAAATTCTTTCACTGTTTTTATTAAAAAAGTGAAACAGTAACAGTTATAGTTAATGATTAGTGTCAGAATCTCTGTGTATTCTGCACTTTTTTAATTTGCAATGTATTTTAGTTTTGCCATAAAATGGAGGCTATAACTGATATTAAAAAGATTTTAAATGAGGCCGTTCAGGTGTTTGTATTGTATCAGTTGCTGAAATAATAAAATTTCAATAATTAGATTTCCTCAGAATCAAAAAAGGCTGGACCACCAACCCAGACTTAAACAGCATAGATTTAAAAAAGTAGACAAGAATGTCAGTTATTTTACATCACACACATCCTATACAACCTGCAAAGACATCAGTGAATTGATAAAATGCAGCATTAAAAGAATAGTTACATTATTTGTCCAAAATTGATTGATGTGTAGATCTGAATGAATACAAATATAAGTGTAAAGGTTGTAAAAAGTTGTGTTGTCTTTTTGTCATGAGTTGTCCATAATAAGCCAATTGAATTAGACTGTTTACATGATAGCTTAGACAAACGTTCCCTAATCCTGCTCCTGGACCCCAATGGTCTACACATTTTAGGGTTCAACCTGCTCTAACCACACCTCTTCCAACTAATCAGCTCATTACAAGCTCCTTACAGTTTCAGTGGGTGTGTTAAAGCAGGGACAACACTCCAATGTGGAGGGCAGTGGGCCTCCAAGACCAGGTTTGGGAAACACTGGCTTAGACTATCCCACTTAGTCAGACTAACAATGACATGTAAACACTGTTAATGACTTTTATACAATGTTTTACACACTAAAGTGCACTATGTTCAGTGACACAGGGCTAATTATGCTCTATTTACAGTGAAAAATGCGATTACATTAACACCACCTGCCTAATATTGAGTAGATGCCCCTTATTCTGCTGAAACACCTCTGACACCTCTGATGTCAATGTTATGGCTGATCAGTGTAATTTATCATGATAATGATAAAATATTACATCACCCAGCGTCTACTTGGTAGACATTCAGTCAACGGCATAAGGGTATTGAATTTCAGTACCCAGCTCTAGTCACAAGCCGAACTCCTGGTGCTTGTACCAAAATTGTGTTCCACTTTTGCTCGGCTCACCCTAATAGGCAACGAATCCTGACCGAGTGTGTGACTTCACCAATATGAGCGTGATTTAGCGCACGCGTAGGCTTTGTCTGTGTCTGGGGGGAGAAAAACGGCCGACTTGACAAAAGAGAGCAGCAATTTGAGCTGAACAATCGCTGGCTGAGCCTTGCAGTGTGTGCTGCCGCTGCTGTTGGTGTCATTGTCATTTAGGAGCTGCGGGTGCAGAGAAACTGCTGTCATGTCAGATATTTCAACAACAGGCCTCTCCTCCTCTTCCCGGCTGTGTAAGGCGGATATATACTCGCACACTCACACACACACACACACACACACACATACACACACGCACATGCAGGGTGCGTCGGCCTCGAAGTGGCCTGCTGTTCCTGTGCCATTTTTCAACCTTGCTCCAGGGGGAGAGGAATAACAGAGTTGATGAAATGGCGAGAGCACGCGCCGGGCCATGGACGCCCGCGCCTCAGACGCACGCGGTGTGCACCAGCCACGCGCGCCGATCCATTACACATGATTGCGGCCCACCGCACAAAGCCACGCAGCTGGTGCATCCTTTGTCGCGCCCTCATCAGCGAGCTTTTAGAGGGATAATTTCAAAAAAACACCCACAGGTCACATTTGGCCGCCCCCCGAATCTAAATTCCCTCTTTGATTGAGAGAGAGAGAGAGAGAGAGAGAGAGGGAGAGAGGAAGAGAGAGAGAGAGGGGGAAAAAGAGGAAAAGGAGGGTAGAAAAAAAAAGTCATATCCAATCTAGAACTGCAATCAATATGACTTGTCTGTGAAGTGGATCGATAATGCATCCCCATTGAAATCGTCAGTCATGTCAGAGCTGGATATGAAAAGCGTAATTAGGAACACCGTTCCTAAACATCCTGTATTGATGTCTCCGAAGGCCGAAGAAAGACACCATTCTGCGTCATTAACTTTGTATTATTGCCTGATGGAGCCCACTGCTGAGTACTTCCCCTGCTCTGCTTGATACAGGCCCTTCGACTACAGCTTGCCCTTTTGTGCTGATCTAGGATCAGTTTCCTCCCACCTTTGTGCTGTTTTCCCATCATGAGCCAGTCGGCAAAAACTGGCCTCCGACCAGCAGCGGCAACTCGGATTAATCCTAGCAGGACACTTCTCTTTCGCTTGATGGATTTTCTGGACGGTGAAGCCTGAACTGTGGCAGTTTTATCATGTGTCAGTGATGCAGATGGACCTGAGCCGATCGCCGCCCTCCCTGGCCTGCAATGAATAGATAAACATCGGACAGCACAATGCCAGACTGTTGCGGCTGCTGCTACTGATGGTGGTGATGAGGATGATGATGATGATGATGATGGCAGAGATGTCTTCTTGGACGATTGATTTTAGTCAAAGAAAGAGTGCATGTCATCAACTGAACGGTATTGATTGAACTTTGTATGGACCGCAGTGTGACCGTGACGATGAAACATCAAGTTATATTACATATTCCTTCCAACTCCTTGCCGTGGCAGCGTGGGAGATGACATATTGGAAAGCCGTACGTTCTCTCACCAAGTTGCATTCATTTGCTCAGTGATTCAAGACATTTTTTTTTATCAATACCACATAGACAGCAGGTGGGGGCATGTAATGAGCCAATTTATCTCAGCTGTCAAAGAAATTTTTGTCTGGGGCCAAAGCATCAGGCACAGCAAACTCCACAACAGAGCTCTCTATCAACAGCCACAACATATTGACATCGTCAGCAGAGCTCATTATGGATTTACCTTCATCAAGGTGCCTTAAACATTGGAAATGCTGTTTGTGTAGAGTTTTCGCTATGATAGGCCTTGCTTGGAGTCTCAGACATTAATGATAATAAGCGGTGATGCTTAAGCTTGCTGACAGTGCAAGAGGTTGTGGCTATAGCGCAAAGCCTAATGATGTGTCCCAATCACACACTATAATCTAATACTATGAAGTATATACTGTCTACTAACATTATTAATACAGTTAGAACATGCGATGTTAACAGACTACACTGTGTACTAACAGGAAATGATTGATTGTTGCTATCCCACTTATGCCACATGAGCTTATGACTCTAGATGGGATGTTAGAATTATGTTAGAAGAGTTTGTTTGGCACAAGTGAACCAAAAATGGTTATGTTTTCCCATGCTACTTAAGATGGCAAAGACATTCCCATAGAAAAGTACTGCTTCATCTTCCCCGTTTACCATGTTTTTTAATAACGTGTAGCTCCTCCCCTTCTGCTTCCCACCGCATTGTGGGACAATAGTGTCAATCAGCACCACATTCAAAACTCCGCCAGTTAGAATTAGTATTAAGTGCAGAGTTGGGACACAGCTTAAGGCTTTTAAGTCCTAAACTGTCAAATCAAACTTTTCAATTTTTCACTTACACCAGATGTGGTCAGTCAGACAATGGCATATGTATGCTGTGCAAATGTTGTTGTTTTTTTTAGTTTAGAACAGCAACTAGTAGTATCGTTGCTAGCAAACACTAAAACTCAAGAGTCACCCAAAACTTCTCTCTAACTATGAGAACTGCCGACCAAAAAAGAGACGAAGGGGGATTGTTCAATTTACAAAAGCACATTTAGTATAGTAAAACTGACCATTTGTCATTGTGAACACACTCAAGCACCACAACAAAATGACCTCTGCATTTAACCCATCACACATGCACACATGGAGCAGTGGGGAGCTACCAACAGCGCCCGGGGAGCAGCGTAGCGGGACGGTACCATGCTCAAGGGTACCTCAGCAGTGCCGGGGCCGAACCTGCAACCTTCAGGTAACAAAGGCAGCGTCCTAACCACTAGCCCACCACTGCCCACATAGTACACAACTGATTTATGTTTCTCCTCTGAACATATATCAGTCATGTCGAAGTCTTATAACCTTGAGTGATATAAAATCTAGTCTCGCTCATGTTAATAATGAAGAAAAGTTTTTTTTTTTCTTTTAGAAACTTTTCGGGGCAGTGGTGGTGTAACAGTGAAGTTGCCCATGTAACCTAAAGGTCCTCAGTTCAAATCCCAGACAAGTACAAGTATCACTGAGGTCCCTGTGAGCAAGGTACCGTCCCCAAGAACTGCTCCCAGGGTGCTGCCTGCTGCTCCTACATGAATAGGTTAAGACAGAGGTCACGTTTCGGTGGGTGCTCTGTCTGCTGTTGTGTGTTCACAATGGCAAATCACGCACTCACTTTTCACTCAGTCACTTGCTGTTTTCAAAGTTAAAAATGAGTGGACTAGTCTTAAACTACAGACTCCTAGACCACATTAACAAGTCTGCATGACGTTAATAAGGATCTAGATGTGATCTGAGCAGCTTGAGAGACGTTTTGGTGTTAAATATTTCTAGTGTTAGCTTCATAGCTGCAGTTCTAATATAATGAAGCAAAATGTGGACACCAAATGTGTCTTCGCTGACCAAACACATCTGGAGTAAGTGAAAAATTGTATAAATTTGCTTAATCATCATTTCAAATATACTCAAGAAAATGAACGAGAAGGGGCAGATTATGTCTAAAAGTGCACAGACGTTTCTTCTATAAAGTGAATTTACCTACTTCAAGGTGCACGGATTGCTGACAAGGGTGTTTAATTGACCACAGACAGCTTGTATAAGCTGACCATCTGTTGTAAAGCGGTAAAACTGTGTTCTCTGACTTGATCTAGTACCTTTAGGATGATTTGGAAGAGCATTTGTGATCTAGAACCAGTCACCCAAAATCAGTACCTGACAATACAGTAAAAGTAATGTTCGCAAATCTAAAGCATGAGTCACTAATCCTATCTGCAAAGGGCCGACATGGCTGTAGCACTTCACTCAGTCCAGCAGAAGCTCTGATTCCACTTGTTTATTCAGTTGGTTTCAAACAACTGATTAGTCCGATGAGTTGAGCTTGGTTGGAATGAAAATCTGCAGCCACATCGGCCCTTTGTGGATAAGGTTGGTGACCCCTGGTCTAGTAGTGATAGTAACCAGGCAGCCGAAGAGTTTAATTCCTCTCAGAACTAACTCACAAAACGTTGAGGAAGAAAGTTACGCAGTTTTCACTTGAATATGCTGTCAGATGCCAGAGACATTGTTTTATAATCATTTGTTCTAATGCAAAGGCTATTTTAACACTATTCATAGAGAAATGCATGCAGAGTGTTGTAGAAAAAGAAAACTTAAAAACATTACATATTGTTACTGTCGGAGTAAAACCTTGTATCTCCATCAGTTTGCATAATTTGGGATTTTCTGTTGCCATGTACAATGTGCCAAAACTTTTTTGATAAAAGCTCTGGAGACAGAGTAGGTTTATTGTTTGTTCTGGACAATAAAGCAGATGTATCAGCCCTAATGCCAAGTTTCATGTAGACTGATGAAGCCTAAGTATATAATAAAAAATTAAAACCCTGCAGGATGGTCATAATAAAACTGCACTAACACTGTAGTCATCACGGTCTGTAGTTTTCTCTACAGGGCATTGCTTTACATCAGAACACTCTGAATGACTTTCAACAACTCAGAAAATGTAAACTGAAAGATTCTGTGGAAATGGCCTGTAATACCCTTTATTACAGAACACACACTGAATTGATGTTCAGGTGTCTACAAACTAGTGTAGTGTATATTATTACAGTAGCAATTACATTAGTGTATATTACTCAAAATACAAAACATGATAAGAAAATATAATAAAAACACACTGCGGAAGATCTCACTTACATACTCCTGCTCGCTCCTTACTCTCCTCTGTTGCTGGTCTGCTCATTTTCCCCAAATTTCACCTTTCTTTGATGGGAGGCAGGTAATTTATTGTTATTGTTCCCAAACTCTGGAATTCTCTCCCCCGTACATTTTTGCAACATTTGCTACCCTCTCATCTTTTAAAAACACAACTAAAAACCATTCTTTTCTCCCAGTACAATGCTTCTTCTGCCTCTGCCTCTCTTAATTTTTTAAAATTGTAACAGGTGATTGTGTTTTTGGGTGTTATGATTGTGATACTGATTATTTGTTTGTGTCTGTAAAGCAACATTGGGTTTGGAAAAAGTACAATATAAATAATAATAATTATTATTATTATTGTTAGTTTCTGTAAATCGGCTTAGGGTTTCAAAATAGCACCATATAAATAATAATATTAATATTAATATTAATATTAATATTAATATTAATATTAATATTAATATTAATATTAATATTAATAACTATTATTATTATCTTGTGATTAAAACCATAGAATAAACAATAATAATAAATAATACGTAAATATATAACAATAACAATAATTATTATAATGATAATAATAATAAATAAATAATAATAATAAATATATTAATATTAATATTAATATTAATATTAATATTAATATTAATAATAATAATAATAATAATAATAATAATAACTTTTATTATTATCTTGTGATTAAAACCATAGAATAAACAAAAAACTAAATACATTTTAATACTGATGACATATCCAAAGACACTTAACGATTAGCTACTTTTTGTTAAGGCGGCGTCGAGACACACCTGAAAACACAGCGTGTAAAAACCATTGATGTCGCGCTGTGAGAAACGCTGCAGTGCGCATGCGCTGCACACAGCAGCAGCAGTGATTCGGCAGCGGGAGCCACAACACGGACGATCACTCGCACGCGCGCTGCACCTGGACAACAAGCCGTCACGATGTTTTGAGCCGCGTACGTTGCCGTAGTACACGGACAGTGAGTATCGCCTTCACATTCTCAACATCCAGTCGCTTTTTAAAGGTCGTTCTTGTCGCTCCCCGGCTCGTTTAACAGTTGGCTGGCACACCGAGGAGGCAGGAGTGGTTTCTGCACTACTAACGCTACCCGAGAGCAGCCGAGTTAGCATGCTAACAGCCGGAGCAGCTGGGTGGTGGATGTATAAGAAATGCAGGTAAATGCGCAGCTTATGGACAGTGCGTGCATCTTTGTCCTTGCACAGCCCTGTGTGTTCAGTGCATGTGTTACAGCTTTATAACATGGCAGGAAGAGACTTGCGTTATACCCGACGTCTTGCCCTGGCAATGCATTTTAAAGAAAGTGCTATAATATTATATATTATATATGTTCATCTACAGAGATGAGATGGGGGTGCAGTGTATAAGTTGTTTCCAAGATGCCTTCCTTCTGCGAGGTGCTTTTCTCCTCGCATGCCACTTTGGCAGTGTTTCCAGACGACAGTTAGTATCTTCTTGTTCGATTTTTTTGTTCCACATTAAATCATGCAGTGGTAACACACTGGCACCTTTAAGGTGGAAAGGAAATTTGGAACATGACACTTGATCCTCGTTTATACCTGGGCCTTCGGGCAGATTAAGAGGGTCAGGCTGTTCTCAGATACAGTCGCGTTTCGTTCTCTGAAGAAGAAAGAAAATGAAAGAGAGAGAGAGAGAGAAAGAGAGAGCGAGGGAGAGAGAGAGAGAGAGAGAAAGAGAGAGAGAAAGAAAACAACATTCATCGTCCTGACCTTTGCTGAATATCAGAGCCGTTGTTTTCAGAATGTCACTGGGGATCTGTGTGCCGGGTGCAGTGTTGTGAGGCTGGGCGGTTTGACAGGCGGAAAAGTTTCTCAGAAGAATAGTTGTCTGCCTCCGTGAAAACATTGTTTGGGCTTTTTGTGGGTTTGAGCAGCTGGGACTTTGAGTATGGATTGTTATGGACAGATTTGGTGCTTGATTGTGTTCATGATGACAAGTAGTCACGTTTACGGATTTAATGGGTGTTTTTGGATTAGATCAGAGGTCCTGATCATGAGAAGGCTGCACAATGTATTAACATGTTATAACACTGTTGGATCTGTGTTATTACCCTGCCTGTTTCTTCCACTGTGTAAATGTGTGGGTGACTCTAGACTGTGTGGCTTGGTGGCTTAGGTTGCAACTAGACCTTAGGCATTAGGCATAGTTGTCGAGTTTGTTTAGGATTAAAGTGGGCCATAATCCTGCAGAATTACATTATTTCATTATTACATTGTTACATTATTACATTGTTACATTTTTACGTTGTTATGGCTACGATATTGCCATGTTATTCCTGCGAGGGGCTCTTTCGTTCACTATGTGGACTAATGGGCGATCATTCTCTATGTTGCTAATGTTTGCTGATCTACGACTATATCTCCTCACGTTATTCCGATCCTTTAAAAGTCGTGCGTGTAAAAAAACTCAAGTTTTCTTCACGTATTCGTGTATTTACATTTTATAACTCTCGCGCTATTTCGTACGAAACGGGTCGGCAAGGTAACAAAGGGCTGACGTCATGCACCGCATCCGGCCCCGTGACTTCCATCTCTCGAATCCCCGCCCCTCGTTTTTATTTATTTATTTATTTTTCGCCCGAGCGCCGCCAGATTGGTGAACGGCGCGGGCTAGGCGCCGACTCTCCCGGGCGCGGTCCAATCGGCGTGCGCGTAAACGAAAACTTCCGCGCTGACAACGGACTAGGGGAGGGGGGCGGGGCTTGGTATTTGAAGTAGCAGGGCCGGAGTCGCCGCTGCCCGGACCGGAGACGGAGCTGCCTGAGGTGACTTTCTCCCGCTGGACGTGTGGATATTTCTCTCTCTCTCTTTCTCTCTCTCCCCCTGCTCCCTCCCTCCCACCTCAACATTTCTGCTTGTGCTTGGGATTTTAACCATGCCGCTGAACGCCGGGGAGCGGTGCTGAATGTACGCGTAGATCTGTCTTTCGTCGAATGACAGCCGTCTGCCGTCCGGACCGTGGGGTAAGGCGAGCCTGGGCTTTTGTTGTAGTGGAGCGTTGAGCCAAGCAGCCGTATTGTCTACTCCCGTAGCCCGTAATGTGGCGCTCTTCGGCGTGGCATTTCTCATCCGTCGTGCCTTATTCCACTCTGTCACATTGACGAATAACGTGCATTACGTCTTGGCCTAAAGCGCTAATAGACTAAGCACCCCGTTCCCCCCGCAAGAACGCAGCGTCGGTCATTATCACTGCCTGTAAAAGTTATATGGATTAGTGCCAGCTGATGGGTAATGTCGCGGGAGCCATATATCCCATAGAGAAGAAGGCAAGAGGCAGCCTTTAGACTCCAAAACAGCTTTGCGATTGTATAAAGTGTGTACGACTGTGACAGTGACAGTTAGTGTCATTTAACATCAAACGAATTGTCCTTTTTGAGCAGTTTGTCGTTTCCCCGGGGACTTTCCTTGTTTTCCACCTTCCCTCACCTCTCCTCTATCTTTCACATCATCATTATGTCCTCTTTTCATGCCCCAGAGCCCTGACAGTTCTTTAAAAGTGGTTTTCTCTGCCCAGTCGCAGTGGACTCGAATGATTTACACCACATCCCCTGCTCCTGCCTACTCACTGCCATGATTTTTTTTGCCTAGGCTACCCAAGATTCCCAGAGCTTTGCTGTTTAC
Organism: Arnoldichthys spilopterus; assembly: GCA_037974385.1. Classification (NCBI taxonomy): domain Eukaryota; kingdom Metazoa; phylum Chordata; class Actinopteri; order Characiformes; family Lepidarchidae; genus Arnoldichthys; species Arnoldichthys spilopterus. Next base: position 10,832,279 of record JBBPDA010000081.1, on the reverse strand, counting down.
TTCAGTGTTTTCCCTCTGTAATGTGGTTGCTCAGGCTCCTGTCCTGCCCTACATTTTCCCGAAGACTGGCTAATGAAGTTTCGGGCCCTAGGTCTCCTATTCTCAGCACAATTAGCAGGTCGTGTTGACGTCTGGGTGCTTCTCAGTGAAAGGCCATTATGTAATTTGGCACTTCAGATGGTGCATGGTGGGCTATAACAGGCCCATGTCCACTCATAACCTTTGCCGCAGCCTTTTTTGGCTTCAATCAGTGCCACTACACATTTTTGGCTCTATGGAAGAATATAATCTTGGGCTTCCTGTGTCATATGTTTTTCTTTCTTAGATAGTGTTTTTCGATGTTTCCGTGTCAGTGCCAGGCCCTTGGACCTTTATGACATCCCCTGATTCAGTCTGGTCTTGTGTACAATGTCTGTTCATGAGTTTTTACTGAAGTCTTGGTCTGAAGGTGGTCTTCTCTTGTACTTCTGGGGGCCAAAGAATCACCTGCTTCATCTTTTACTGGAAAGTATTTCTCTGTTGCGTTTACTGATGTTTTGGTCTGAGAGAAGCGTCTTTTTGTGCAAGTAAGACATTCGAGGATCATAATTAATGACCGGCTCTGGTCTTTTTGATTTTATTGAGCTGTCGTTTGAAGGGAGCCTAGTTTTGAGTAAGACTTGAGAAAGTCAGCTCCTCGTTGCGCTTTTAGAAAGTGCAAAATAAATGGCTGTTTTTATTGACATCTTTATTCTGAAAGCTGCTTCCCTTTGGACAAGTAAGCCATCTTTGAAGCATAATCGACGTGCCACTTTTGGAAAGAGGCTGCTTTTGATTTGTAGTATGTATTGAAGGCTTGGTCTGAAAGTAGTCCTCCTCTTATACAAGTAAACCTTTTGGGACCACAGCTGGGGACAAAACACTCACCTACTTCATGTTGCTCTTTTGAAAAGAAGCTGTTTTTTTTGTGGCGCTTGTCGAAGCGTTGGTCTGAATGCGGCCTCTCGTCGCGCAAGTAAGCAGCTCTGGGGATTTCAGCTGAGGACTAAAACGCACCTACCTTAAGTCGCTCTTTTGGGATGGCAGCGTTATTGGATTTGTAGTCCATTGAAGTTTTTGCTCACTACCGGGAGACTCTGCGTGTCCCGGAGTGCTGGAAGTGCCTTCTCCAGAGCAGCAGTCGAGTAACAATGAGATCATTATGGGCCCGGGTGCGGCCCAGCAGAAAGAGCCTCTGTGTTCCAGTGGTGCCCGAGCGCTGAGCACTACAATGCGAGGCAACCTACTAATGCGTGCGCTAATTAGCAAGTGCCTCCGTGTCGGCGCGCTGAGGGCTCGTGGCTGAGTTTGCCTTTTAAGTGCTTTATTGTGTTTAATTGACCTGCCTGCGCGAAAGCATAACCAGCCGAAGGGGCAAATAAAGAGAGCGCGGGCTTATTTCTGCATGTTTGTCGTTAATGTTTTTTCGGCAAAGCACTCCAAGCTGGCAAAGCACTTCAGTAAATATTAATTAGAGTCTTTGTGCATTTATGCGCGCGTGCTTGCATGCATCTGCGTGGGCAAGGCAGGTTCAGAGCAAAAGGCGGCCGCTAATGTGCATGCATGGCAGAAATCCCAAACCCGTTAATCTGTCCTTTATGAATGCCGTAAACGTATCCCGTTCCCGACGCGGAGCGTTTTTCTACGCCTTGCCACATTTTACAGCCCCGGCTCTTATTTTAAAGCGCGCCAAGGGTACAGCGGGACGAAGCAAAACTGGATAGAGAGGGAGCGAGCGTGTCAATACTTTTCTGTCTGGGTGATTGTCATTGAACAGATGTTTCCAATCAAGTCTTAAAATAAGTTCTGGCTTACTCGGGCTGAGCGAGCGCGTGCGAGAGAGAGAGAGAGAGAGAAAATGAAAGCGCGGCGAAAGTGTCAGAGGGCCGCGATACTGTGCCGTCGTGTAATTTTATATTCTGGCAGTTGGATCATGACCTCTGACAGCGCAGCTCAGAGACAGGTTGTAAATACAGATAGTAATTGCTTAGAGGGAGAGGGCGAGAGAGATAGAGCAGGGGAAGGAATGAGAGAGGGAGGGCGCGAGAGAGAGAGAGAGAGATGGAGAGAGCGCGCAAGGGCAAATTACTTTCAGGCCCATCGCACAAGATAAGTGAATTTGAGACTTTTTAGAGCTGGGAGAGAGATGAGTGGAGGGAGGTCAGAATGGACAGATTACTGGCATGGCTCAGAGGATGAGGGGCAGTTCATGGGTTGATGGCCCCCCGCTTCAGACTCCAACCTCATTCATCACCAAATTACACCCTGCCAATACAAACAAGCAACCGCATTCGCATGGAAAAACACGAACGCAGCGCAAACAGGATGCACAAACAGACGCTCGTGCTCTGGCTAAAAAGTATTGTCATGCTGCTGACACACACACACACACATAAGTAATAGAGAACAACCTGATCTGCAGGCCTTAGCAGGGTTGTAGCTGTGTGTAGCCTGTATGTTGATTTGGACCTGCTGACTGGGTGACTGGTGGTTTAATGTGCTGTTTGCTACTGGATGCATTTCCAGATTCGGTCGTGTTGCTGTCAAGTTTAGACTGTGAAGTTAAGACTGTGAAGTAGACCGAAGCTGGCTTTCTGTCTGGTAATTAGACCCGGAACTACAGACTGTATTACTAATCTTGTAATTGAATGAATGATAAAAAAAAGTCACAATCTGTCATTGGCTTGAAAAGTAGATGAGTAGAACAAGATCGGTTGCCATGTAAAGTCTTCCGATTCCTCACCAATACTGATAAATACGTTTTATATGTCTGTTATTGTATTAAAGCCAATATTTTCATATGTGACTGTACATGATTGTGATATCCTCTTCCATCCCCACCGTTATCATGTGTTCCTCCCTCTCCCACCACACAGCAAAATCGCACTCTGGTTCTGAGGCCTTCCTTAGTTCACTAGGTTTGTGACGGAACACAACGCTTAAAGAACCGTTTGAATGGATACATGCTTGTTTGTTAGATAGTGAAATAGCTTTTTTAATAGCTTTATGGCTCCTTTAAGTATTAAAAAATAGTTTGATGTTGCACTTATTTAGCATTTTTGCTAAGGAAGTGCACTAATTTCCCTTTCATATTGACATGAAAGCTTTAAATGCATATTAATGTGGGTGTCAGTCATGGGGCTGTTTCTCACTGATCAGGAGCACAGTAGGGAAGCTGAAAATCCACATTATCATTGTAAACATTAGCTAAACACTAATCATGGCTGATTTATAGAGGAGGAACATTTTTACTAAGGATCTTTTTGAAATTGCGGTCATTTTGCACTAATTGTTTTTACTCCGAGGCGGCACGGCGGTGCAGTGGTTAGCACTGTCACCTCACAGCGAGAAGGTCCTGGGTTCAATCCCTGGGTCGGCTACGGGGGCCTTTCTGTGCGGAGTTTGCGAGCTCCCCCTGTGTTGGCGTGTGTTTCCTCCGGGTTCTCCGGTTTCCTCCCACTGTCCATAGGCTGCAGTAGGTTGATTGGATGCTCTAAATTGCCCGTAGGTGTGACTGTGTGTATGACTGGTTGTCTGTGTATGTGTTGCCCTGCGATGGGTTGGGCTCCTGTCCTGGGTGAACCCCACCTTAGACCCGCAGTCAGCTGGGATTGGCTCCAGCTTTCGTCATGAAACGGAAGAAGCGGTTTAGAAAATGGATGGATGGATGTTTTTACTCCTATGTGCTGGTTTGGATGGACTGACTGGATGACTGGTGCTTTAACACACTGTTTTCTGCAGGATGTGTTCACAAATGAGTTTATAAAAGTCATATAAAAGTGGGTCTTTGTTTTTTTGTTGTTGGTAAAACGAAGGTCTGGCAGGTCATTTGATGAAATTCAGTGTGAAGAGGTGTCTACAGTTTATGACCCAGACGAACAAATAACAAACAAACAGTTTTTCCCTTCGGACCTTATGTAACTTGTTTTATTTTGCTTGACAGGAAACCTTATCGAGGTTGCCCCTCATAGCTTGTGTGTGTGTGTGTGTGTGTTTGTGCGTGCCTGCATTTGTACAGCTGTTTTCCAGTGTGATTCAACAGGAGAAGAATGCATATATGCCTGTCTTTCTACTTTCTCCCTCTTCCTATGGGAGTCCTTTGGTCAAGCATTAAGTCGTTAGCCCAGGCCACACACACACACACACACACACACACACACACACACACACACAGACAGCAGTTAAACATCTTCAGTTACACACAGGCAATAAACCTTAACTGCCATCCCATTCATGTTTTATCCAGATAAGTGCAACGTGTACCTCTCCTTTAGTACACACACAGCCGCGCATACAATCTCCTACTTTATTCTTTGTCGAAACAGAGAGGAAGAATGTAATTGACAGCTTAACTTCTATCAGTCCCCTGGACACTGGTGGGTTTTGTGTAGATCCAGGAGCTAAAAGGAACCCGGATGGGAGCGGCCCAGGGAGGCCAGGCGGGACGTATGGTTTTACCGCAGAGCTCTGGGCCGCCTTACTGGCCTGGATCGGGCTTGCACAGCTGTTTGGTTTCGGGCTGAGCGAGATGAGTTCACGTTTGTTCTTTCACTGGCTGTATCTGACCGGATTCTCTGTCTGATACGGGAAGCGAATTGGCTGTATGTACACAGGGGACGGAGGTGGATATATGCGCGTAAGGTTTCATCAGGTCTCAAACTGGCTCGGATGCGGCCTGCGAGACAGCTTTATACAGCCAGTCACATATTTACAATTTGTCCTGGCCCTCAATTAAAATATGTTCTACGGCCAAGTCGTTTCTTCTGATGTTTAGATTTTGCTTTGCTCTTCAGAAACTGGGTCTGGGCACGTAACATAAGCTGTATAAAATGATCTGCCTCTCTTTTGTGGATTCATTCATCACACAGTGGTGGAGACAGCATGTCAGAATTTAGAAATGAAGGGAATAGTCAAACGAATCCATTGCTCTGCTACACAACACTTGCAATAACTTCACACATGACTAGCAGGAGCATCAAAGCCATCAGAGTCCCAAACACTTCTACTGGTAAATGTAAGTGTACTTGATGTAATTGAAGATGAAACAAGTATTTTTACTATGGAAGATGCTGCTACTAGTACAGCTACTAATAGTAATTACATTATTACTATTAGTGAAAGTGAAAAAAAGTTAATGTCATTGTGAACACACCCAGTCATACACAATGTGCACCACAACGAAATGCATTTAACCCCTCACACGTGGAGCAGCGGGCAACTATGAAAAGCACACAGACGAGCAGTGTAGTGGCATTTTACCTTACTCAGGGATACCTCAGTGGTACCTGGGTTGGGACTTGAACCTGCGACCTTCTGTTCACAAGGGCAAGGTCCCAACTACTAGGCCGCCACTGCCCAATTTTATTATTATATATTGTTTTTATTATGTATATTATATATACAGGGCAGTGGTGTAGCAGTTAGGGAGTTGCCCCTGTGGTCTCAAGGTCGCTGGTTCAAATCCCAGACTGGTAAAAGTACCATGGAGGCACCAAGCTCTGTTCCCTGGCCACTGGGCATGTTAGCTGCCCACTGCTCCTACATGGATAGGTCAAATGTGCTGTGTGCTGTGCTGATCTGTGGTGTGTTCACAATGACAATCACTCACTTTATTACTAGTATCAGTAGTTGTGGTTTGTGGTGTAAACACTGACTAAGGTGCGTTTTAGTGCAGGTATATTATGCACTTTTAACTGAAATATAGGGAAAGAAATTCCTGTTCTTTCAAGGTTGGGTGAAATACGGGACACGTTTCCCCTGGATTTTTTCAGCGGACTCCCCTTAGAGACTGCCATCTGGCTGGCAGGTCATTTGTGTTTGAGACCGCTCATGTAAAGCCTTCGTGGTTAATCAGTTGAGCTGTATTTGTATTTATTAAAATGTTCCTGCTTGGTGAATTATTTGGGAGCTTGTATGATAATAATGCAAATTCTGATTCCTTCTGTCAGTCATATTATTTAGGAAATATTTAATAAATAAATACTTGTCTTGTTAATGTTTTTTCTGGTTCCTAGTTCCTTTTCCAATAAAGTGTTTTTTAACTTAAAAATGGTGTAGAGTTTGTTCTTCAAACCTTTGATTTCTCACGATAACTCATATGTATTTACTACTAACTAATATTCATTACTAATATGGACCACCCTACAGTTGTTCATTGGGGGACGGTTTTATTCCTTTGTTTCTCAAGTGAGGCAGTTGAAAGAAGGACGTATTGCAAAGACAATTTTGGATTAAGGTGTTACATAAATGTCTCCATGCTGAGTGAAAGGAAAAGTGTTTTCCTCAGACAAAAGCCAGGACAAAAGGCAGGCAGTCAAGTTGGAGAAGCTGCAGAAACACTGTAAACCAGTTATAATTCTTCAGACAACAGGTAAACTGCACTCAGATCAGTGTGAAAGGTCATAGGAAGATGTGGAAAATGAGCAGACTGTGCCAGACAATGATTTATGAAGCTGAAATTGCTAACAGTGCTTTACACCTTTCTCCCAGCCTGCATTGTGCCTGACAGCACTGGGTTTGAATGGAATAACAATCATAGTGACATCAGCACCATTTCAGTGTTGGACAAATGTAACAATATGGAGATTTCCCCTAAACGGCAAGGGCTTTTATGCGGCCCAGTATTTTAGTACACTGATTTTTAACGTAGCAGAAAATCCATGCTTAGTTATTGTATTGGTTAAAAGTATTGGCCACAATAAACTTGAAGGATTTTATTCACGTTTACATGTTACTCACATGTAATGAAAAGGTCAAATCAAATTCGAGATTCAAGGTGGTTTGTTTGTCACATACATAGTACATACAAGTACAACTTGTATGTACTATGTATGTGACAGTGGCAGTGGGCAGTGGTGGCCTAGTGGTTAGGACACTGCCTTTGAGACCTGAAGGTCTCAGGTTCGAGTCCCGGCCCG
>JBBPDA010000081.1:10797167-10808347 GCA_037974385.1 Arnoldichthys spilopterus | reverse complement strand
ACGCTTGATTGTTTCCTCTGTCCTGGAAGTCGCTTTGGATAAAAGCGTCAGCCAAATGAATAAATGTAAATGTACAAATGTTCTATTTATTTTAGGCTTAAGGGTTTGGAAAAGAAACACATTTTGTACACAGGAACACAAATAAAATAGAGCTCTGTTACATAGTGTTATTTGATTGAAATCAAGAAATTACTGTTTAGACTTCTTGAAACGTTGATGATCGCTGGGCTCCCATTAACCTGCTTAATGCCAAACTGAAATTCCAAACAAAAAAATGAGTAAAATAAAATTAAGCATGGCAAAATTGATAAGATCTTGCTCGCCGGTTGGCATGTTTAATTGGAACGCGTATCTTGAGAACACTCAGCTTTAAGTTGTGTTTTGTTGACCTTTGACAAAAAATCGCTTCTGTTTTCTGCAAAAAATCGCACAGGACACCTGCCTAATGACCATATGGCAGTTTACTGTTGCCACTGCATATAGTAATCTCTCCTATTGCTCTGTTTTATGGTAAAAAAACATGAAAAACACAAAAAACGACAAATGTTTTTTTATTTAGTCATTTTTCCTGCTGTGATCTGTTATTTCTCCGTTCATTTCTTTTTATAATTTATTATTTAAACCTCAAAATTGGCAAAACAATCAGTGGATCACTTGGCTACAAGTCCAAATGAATAGCGACAGCCTTAATCTACGTCTGTCTGCGTTTCCATTATACAGGGCTCCCTGCTGTGTGTTTTTCTCGCGTGAGAGAGGCAGCTGTGGGTGCTGCGCTGGCCGCATTCTGGGGCGGCAAACAGAAAAAGAGAGGAAAAAAAAAAAGAAACGGTCGCTCTCTGAACACCTGGATCGCGAGAGGAAACCGGAGACAGTCAGTCTTCAGTCCCCTCCCGTCCCTGAGCGTTAAGACAAACACGGAGGCAGACAACGCCAGGTCACAATCACCCACTGTGCCCCTTTAAAAACATCCCTCTCTCTCTCTCTTCCTCTTTTTTTTTTCCGCCTCCCTTCCTCATCATCCCTTCAATCGCTCGGCTCGAGCTGTCACCGGGGTGTCCAATTTCCGAGCAGCGCGGTGGGGAGGAGCGGCATGCCGTAATGGATGCACCTGTTCATGAATTAAATCATCATACCCCATCTTCGCTCCTCATTTGTATCTGCGCACGTCGGCCGTAATGACAGCGCTGCCTGATGTACACGAGACAGCGCTCCGTTCCTGCCGTCGTGTCTGCGGGCACAAGGGTCGCCGCCACGCTCTTTCCATTGTTATGGCTCCGTTTTACAATAGCGCAGCGATGTTGTGGCTCACGCTGGAGACGACGTGGAAACGTTGCTGGCATGTTTCTCTCACAGTCGCCGTGACGTTTACCGGTTTTGGCCCTTTGGGCTGACTTGCGTGGAGGCGCAGCAGCTGTGGGAAGCCGTTTCGCAGGCAGCTGGATTGGATGAGTGCTTGGTGGGCCAGTTAATGGACTTCTCATGAGACGAGGCCTGCTGCGTTCTTTTAAGTGATAACTTTTTCCTATAATTTGCGCGTTATGGACGGAAAACCATCCTGCAGTTCTTCCGCTTCATGTGTAATGGCCTGCGTTATTTTTGTGTGTTCGACATCATTTAAATGCCTGGATTCTTTAAAAAAAATACAGAACCAATAGGAATCGATCAGAACGCTGTGTGCTGTGTAAGGGATCATCAAGCCACTGCACCGGGACCACAAACCGTATAATGTAGAGTTAAAAATGGTCTGAAGGTGTAAAAACACAATGTTACACAATGTTAAATCCTTCATTCCTTCTTTATTCCTTAATATTTGTATTGACTTCTAAGTTATATTTTAGTTATTATATGTCTAAAGTCTATGTAAAAATGGCTATATTCATCACAAACTTTGATTATGAAGTGAAGTGAAAGTGACTCTTTGTCATTGTGAACACACTCAAGCATCACAATGGAATGTGACCTCTGCCTTTAACCCATCACACGTGCACACGTGGAGCAGCGGGCAGCTATCAACAGCGCCCGGGGAGCAGTATAGCGGGACGGTACCTTGCTCAAGGGAACCTCAGAGGGCCGGGACTCGAACCTGCGACCTTCAGGTCCCAAAGGCAGCGCCCTAACCACTAGGCCACCTTCACTATTATATGACCAAAGCTGTGAGGTCTCGTCTCATCATGTCTCAACGGGCTATGTTCATTGTTTGTTTTCGCCTTAGCCCCGCCTTGTCTCCGCCCTGGTCACCTGTTTCTTGTTTCCCGTTCAGGTGTGCATCGTTTAGTGTCCTATATAGTCTCTTGTGTCTGGTTTAGTCCTCATCAGGTTTCTGTTCTATGTATGTATGTATGTATGTTTCCTGCTGTTTATACCCGTGAGTTCTTTATGTTTTGTTGTTTTCCTACTCTTGGTTTATCGTCAGTGTTTGTTTATTTGTTTGACTGTTTGTTTGTTTGTTTAAAATAAATGTTTAAACCCTTATAGCTTGCACATACTTCCTACAACCCAAAACGTGACAACAGCCCACAAAAGTTTCATATTTATAGTGGCAAAACAGGCTAATTTTTACCTTTTCTGTACAGCCCTAGAAAGTTCTAGAAAGTTCTAAAAGATTCTGGAAAGTTCTAAAAGATTCCAGAAAGTTCTAGAATTCTTGAAACTTCTGGACAGTTCTCACAGTTCCAGAATGTTCTGCTTAGCATTTAAAGTGAATGGAGAACGCTCTTGTAAACAGATGAATTGTAAAAATGTCATCGTCCTAATCACAGAAGCTACGTTTTTGTGGAACAGCGGAAATGTTCCATTTATTTTAGGCATAAGAGATTGGAAAAACGCACTTTGTACACAGGAACAAGAATAAAATAGAGCTCTGTTATGTAGTGGTAGAGAACATCTTAATAGGCTCATAACAATCCTAACAGACTGCACTAACGCCAGTGTAATTTAGGGCTGAGCATTTGATCATTTTTATATGGAAATCGCAACATGAAAGTGTGCAACTGTGCAGTTTTCACGTTGCTAGGGCTGGCATTTCAATTTGTATCCTATATTTTACAGTATTGATGACTTTAAATTGGGGGAGGTTAATAGTAATGAAATATCATCATGCAGAGCTTGAGAACTGGTGCTCTGACACATTACACATAGCAAGTCTCAAGTCTGAAAAAAGGATTTTTGGCATAATATGGGCCTGGGCAGGGACAAAATGGCCTGGATGGGGAAAAAACCCATCAGTTTATAAAGAATCGAAATGTTTAAAAAAATCACAAATGAAGACAAGTGTGAACACACCCCATCAATAAAAGCACCACAATGAAATGTGACCTCTGCATTTAACTCATCCACATGGAGCAGTGGGCAGCTATCAACAGCCCCCGGGGAACAGTGTAGCAGGACGGTACCTTGCTCAAGGCTGGGACTTGAACCTGTGGCGCTCTGATCACATGGACATGTGCCTAACCACTAGGCCACCACTGCCTGATGATATTAGATATTTTATTACATATTTTCCCCAAATGGTTCAGCCCTAGTATACGTTATGAAAATACCATGACATTACTTTTACGTTGCCTGAGTGCGTGTATGAAGTCTAAACTTCTAAAATTGGACTAGAATTGGTTTGGCTTGAATTTGGCTCAGCAGGTTAAGGCTCAGAGACATGCGACGCGCCACTGCAACTGCTTGAACCGCTGCTAACAAAGCAATATTAGCTCCACACACACGGAAAAGAACTTTTTCTCCTGTTCAAATAATCTGCTGTGATACATGTTTGCTTCATCATACACTGCTGTCACAGATGATCTCGTTTCTAGCCTAACGTCTGTTTTATTACTGCCGTTTATCTGAGACCATAGAGCTCCATTGCAGGAGATAAGACTGATAGCTGAACACTTTAGATCACACGGAACACTGCGTTTGTATGACTTGTGATTGGACTAAAGTGATTAGCATTCTGTCATGGTTACCTCACCTTTATTTAACCATTTTTTCCAGTACAGTCATCCTGTGGTTAGGTCAATAAAGCACACGATCGAACTGATTGCACTATATTATTATGCACAATGATATCACAATTATATTGGTGTCAGCAGAAAACATAAATATTGGACAGATACATTTTAGGCCAGTTGGAGCAGAACGTTTAGGTTAAATTTACGGGCGGCACGGTGGTATAGTGGTTAGTGTCGCCTCAAAGCGAGAAGGTCCTGGGTTTGATCCCCCGGGTCGGCTACGGGGACCTTTCTGTGCGGAGTTTGCGAGCTCTCCCCGTGTTCGTGTGTGTTTCCTCCGGGTTCTCCGGTTTCCTCCCACAGTCCAAATGCTGCAGTAGGTTGATTGGAATGCTCTAAACAGCCAATAGGTGTGAGTGTGTGTGTGAATGGTTGTCTGTCTGTGTGTCGCCCTGCGATGGGTTGAGCCTCCTGTCCTGGGTGGACCCCTCCTTAGGCCCGCAGTCAGCTGGGTTTGGTTCCAGCTTCCCCGCGACCCGGAAACAGAAGAAGCGGTTTAGAAAATGGATGGATGGGTGGGTTTTAAATTTACAGAAATTAATAAAGTAAAGTTTTTTTGTAAAATACTGACCACTTCCATTTTTATGGGCCAGATGGTTCAGATATCTGCATGGGTGTATAAGTCCCACATCACTGCATCTCTACAAGCTGCTGTAGCAGCCCTGAAACCATAGTGATAACCTAGTTGGAATCAGGCTGAAAGTGGAGATCTGCTGATTTCATCTGAATAAAAGTTATGTGGGGCACAGTGAGCACACACACAGTCATAAAGAGCTTTCTCTTAATTTAGAAGGTGCTAATTTTCATGATAATTCACTTTATATTATTGCTTAAACTTGGCGGTTATACCATAAATCTGGCTATGTGCTGTACACATGCTAATGTGCTAGTGATGGTAACATAGCAAGTGATTTCAGCCCTTGTGTCCATGTCGAGTGGCTTTATACACATCAGCGTATATGGCACGTGTAGTTCTGGAAAGGATGTACATGCGCTTATGAGACTGGAATGGAATGTGCGTCAGATGTTCACAGGTGCGTGTGTGTGTGTGTGTGTGTGTGTTTAATCGGGTGTTAGTGGAGGCCTGCGGCAGTGGCCTGGCCTCGGCTCTGTCAGTGAACAGACTTTATGAGGCTGCCGGAGCCTGTGGTCTGCCTAGAGGAGAAACCTGCTGATTTACTGCTCACAGATACAGTTCAATGAGCAGGACTGAACCCAAGCTGTTTGCCTTCTCTCTCTCTTTCCTACCTTACCCTATCACTTTATCTGAGTGTGCGTGGTGTTTTAATGTTTCTTCTTCGTCTTTTTTTGCCCAACTCATTTGTCCAAGGTCATTTTCCGCGTGCTAAGGTAATCTGTTTGTAACGTGTGAGTTCAGAAGAACCTTTGCTCTGTACTTTGAAGTGTAAGCTCATGGTGCAGATTAGAGGAAACACCCTGTGCTACACACTCTTAAAAATGAAGGTGCTGAAAATGCTTTGGAACAGAACCTATAGAATCTTTCAGTGGCTGAATCCTACAAGAACTTCTTTAGTGTGAGTAACCTTAAAATATCTCCAAAAGTAAAAGTACTACTGCTACTACTACTGCTACTACTACTGCTACTACTGCTACTACTACTACTAGTACTGCTACTACTGCTACTACTACTACTAGTACTGCTACTACTGCTACTACTACTACTACTACTGCTACTGCTACTACTACTGCTACTACTGCTACTACTACTACTACTGCTACTACTACTAATAATAGTAGTTATAATAATAACACCAGTAATTAATTACATTTAATTCACACAATTGCTATATAAAAAAATAAAGTATTTAATTTTTTTTTGTATTTTTATCTGAGCCTAAACTAATAAGAAATTATAAAGACATACATGGATAGAGGCCTCTTTTTCATTCTAATGTATGTTTAGCTTAGTACTTTAATTAGTAACACCATAATATGCATAAATATTTATTTAGGTAATTTGTTTTTCAAAATAATTGCTCACTGGAGTTTGTATATAGAACTTTTTATACAATTGCAAAAATAGCTAAAGCAAAACAACTACTACTACGGCTACTGCACTACTACTACTACTGCAAAAACTGCCAGTACTTTTATTATTTTAACAGTTACTACTACTACTACTACTACTACTACTACTACTACTAATAATAATAATAATAATAATAATAATAACACTGGTATACAAGCTGTACACTGACTACATTGAATCAAAGTGTCATATCTTAGTGTTTTACAATGAAAAGATATAATAAAATATTTACAAAAATGTGAGGGGTGTACTCACTTTTGTAAGATACTGTATCTTAAGCTTGGGAAACATACAGACATTCAATTATCATGATAAACTTTTTCTTTTATGCTTTTCAGAGTATTTTGAGAATATTGCCAGCACTTTTTAGTCTGTTTGCTCTGATAAACTCTGGTGGATGTAATGGGCTATATATAATGTTCCTACCCATTCCATGTCATTTAAAAATACTACATTCAGTAGGGACCCCATAACTATATCTTAGGAGCCCATCTTGCCCAACTATGCCCATTTAAGTGCATTTTTAAGGGAATTTGGTTAACAAGATGTAAACATTTTGTAAAGATTTAAAATAATTCTCACGCAATACAAGGGACAGACAGTGCTCAAAAAACTTGTAAAAGGTTAAAAAAGACAAAAAAAACAAGAAATGTTTTTATTTTGCCAGCAAGTAAAGATTAGAAAAGTGTACCCATACTTTAAAGCCCAGAACAGTCTTTAAAATTAAATAAAGGATTGAAAAACAAACAAGCAAAATTCTCATAAAGGAAGCGAAGAACAAAGTAATAAACTACTGTAGAATATCAGGGTGGAAATCTAGGCAGGATGTGGGGCAAAGCACTTTTCTGCTGACACTTTCTTGGTGTCCACATTCATTTCTAGGGTCTTCATGCTAGCAGCACTGAGCAATGCCCCTACAATATCTTCCCCTCGTGCTCTTCTGTAAGTCATTTTTCATTAGTATAATTTTGCAAGCTTTGCATTTATGAGCTTAATTTTTCATTATGGTGGTATGGAGGTAATATGGAGCTACTATAATAATGCTATAATACATTTATAATAATTATAAAATTATAATTAAAATGCTAAATTAAAACTAGTGGTGGACAAAGTACAATCTTTCTGTACCTGAGTCAGGGATAAAAGTAAAAGACCTCTTTTTGCATCAACTCAAGTTTAAAAGGATTAGCTTTTTAACCTTTACCCTTCACCACCTTTTCTGGGGTTGTATATTTCTATTCATCCATTATCACTTCAAGTTAAAGTGAATAAACTGTTTTCCAATATAAATTTTTTTTTTTTCATGGGTCATAAAAAATCTACAAATTCTTTTGGAGTAAAAGTACACATTTGTGTTATAATCATTTGAAAATTGATTGAGAAAATGTGATAAAGGTACTGACAAAAAAGTGTCAGAGTGCACTTGTAGAGTGTTAAATCACTCATGACTGATTGCATTGTACTGGTAATATGGTTCTCTTTTAATTTAGTTGCTGCTGGCTCTGGCCACTGGATGAAATGTGGAGAAAATGTGGAACGTGTGATTCGACCTGGAGAAAATGTAACTCTGCAGTGTGACTGCAGTGTGACTCCAGGTTGGGGAATCAGCTGGGTGAGAAGCTGTAATCCACTGGTCCATCCAATTGTTGTTTCTTCCTACGAATCCCTTATAGCTCCGATTCACCGGTACTCTGTGGAGTGGAATGATATAAAGAAAAGTACCGATCTAATCATTGAGAACGTCACTGAATCTGATCTGGGGCTGTACTACTGTGCTAAAGTCAGCACTAAAGTTTCTGCTGATGATAAACTGACTGTGGATGATGTATACCACATTTGTAATACCTCAGTGAAGCTTTCGTATGAAGGTAATGCCACAGTCCTGGCCTTTTTTCAAGATTTCAGATTAGTCTACTTTCGGGACACATTGAACATGCTTTGTGTGACCAGTATTTATTATTGACACTCTTAATGTAGTTATTCATATTTCATTAAGACACATTACAAATGAAATATATACATGATTGCTGTCAGAACAAACAAAAAAGCCAGCTTATAGGAGTAGGATGAAATGTTTCCAACTTTAATGTATAAGATGTATTTCTAGGTCTTTTTAGATAATTTCTATTAGTCCATTTATCATGAAATTTTGAGACAGTGTAAATGAGAGAAGTTATTTCCCATTAAAAAAACATATGATATTTAGTTCTAACAGTGAGAATGAATAGTTAGTTTAATGACTTATTTGAATTTTTTTGTAATCGTATAATTGAAAATAATTATAGTAAAATAATTGAACTGTTGCTCATACCCGACAAGAAAATGTATTGATTTGGCTTTTAGTGTAATCTGGGTCATGCAATACATCAATTCTAGCTGGAAACAACATGCTATTTAGAAAACAGAAAATCTAATACAGATTCCCTGCGTTACAGCATGATTCTCACCAGATCGGCAACCTTATCTGAAATAGGCCATCGTCAGAATCACCATTTATTACTCTCCTTCATTGCTAATAACTTTATTATGAAAGAAAATAATTTTTTCTTCTAACTCATTCAACCCTAAGCATATTTATTAGACATTGCGATCCTGCCTATTTAATTTCTATGAATTATTCTGCATGAACGACAAAACTAGTAAGTGCAGTTGTGTGCAAAATTTTAGATGCCTCTTGTCAGATGTATTTTCTGAGTGAACACATGTGTGCATCCTCTACAGGGGATCACATATCTGCACATATCAATTGTTTATTTTTTTGTTATTGTTATTACATATGTTGTTATTTAACACATTGGGAAAATGCGACAAAAAATGTTTTTAGTGCATTTGATATTTATTTTTTTACCAAAATGTTAAACTTGTTAAAAAAGCAAGTAATTATTAAGTGCATTATGCATTAAAATGTGCAGCAAAATGCAATATGTAAGCTTATTTCCTATAGATACTTTTAAAAGCTATTTTCAGTTAGACAAGTTAAACATGTTTTTTTTGCATGTAAAGTGTATATATATTTATTTATTATTTATTTTATTATTAATTTTTTTGACCTAGGTTTTTTAAACTTTCAACCATAGTTGCATGTGAACCATGATGTTATGCGAGGAAACTCACAGGCCCAGAAAGAGATTAAATAGAGTCTTCCTATGGCATCTACATTAAGGAGGCAGTCTGGGTTACCTAAAGCACTTTTTAATGGACGTTGATAAATACTCCATTAAAAATAACCGTTATGGAACCATTGATATTTTTTACGGCATCAGCCCAATTAACCTCTTTTTGGCATCTCAATCTTTTAAGATTAGTCAGGCTGAATTTTCGAGAGTCAATCATAACATGCCCTCTATCTTGGGGAAGTCATTTCAACAGCTCCTCCTGCTGTACCAGTAACCAGTGAAGATGACTGCACACAGTGCTGGCTGATACTACTGACCATGTGTCCTGCATGCACCATTCTCTCAGCTCTACTGTCCTCTTTGTGTGTGTTCTGCTGCTACCACAAGACAGGTGACACAACAAGGGTAGCACTTTACTAACAATTCCATAAACATGTCCTGGCAGATGTCATTTGCTGGTAACTGGTATTGGTAATAATTTTGACCAGTGATACAATGTTGAAAGTCATGAGTTTAAATAACAATAAGTGTCATAAATTGTCCCTAAAACCTACATTATAGCGTCAGTTATGGCAACTACTGGCAGTGGTAACACTCATCAGTGTACTGTATAAGCTCATGACATGTTTATTGCATGGGGTATATCAATGTTATGTTGCAGGGTTCAAGTAAAGTGTTACACAAATATATAATTCACTACCATATATTAGAGTATTTCAGTTTTAGATTTTGGACTGTGACAAAATATTTACAATATGATCAATTTTCATATCTGAAAAAGTAAATAGTACCATAAATTGCGTTTTCACATTGGAAATGGTTACAGCTTGTTGATGGTTGCAGATCTTTTTAAACTGGTGCTAAAGTTGTAAAATACAGCAGACTACAGAAAATAATGTCTGATCCACAGTTTTGATAGAGCTTGACGGAGATCAAAGAAGCCCTGCCACCAGGACCCTCAACAGTGAAGAACAGGTAAGGTCAGAAATGTAATGATCCAACATTTGTTTGAATAATTACTGGCATTGAAATGTGATATAATGACTGTACACCATTCAGCCATAACACCACTGACAGGTGAAGAGAATAACATTGACTACCTAGTTATTTCATTACAGTGGCACCTGTCAGGGTGTGGGATATATTAGACAGCAAGTGAACAGTAGGGTAATACTGGAAGTGGAAAAAATGGGCTATCTGAGAGGGGATCTGAGCCACTTTGAAAAAGGCCTTTTTGTGATGGCTAGATGAATGATTTAAAGTATCTGAGAATGCAGTAGTTAGTACCTACCAAAAGTGATCTAAGGAGGGTCAACTGGTGAATCACTAATGTCATGGGCCCCCAAAGCTCACTGATGCATGTGAGGCTAACCTATCTGGTCCAGTGCCAAAGAAGAGCTCCTGTTGCACAAAACATTAATGCCAACTATAATAGAAATGGCCAGAACACCACAGTCAGAGCTGTTTCAGCAGAACTAAGGGGAGCTACACAATATGAGGCAAGTGGTTATAATGTTATGGCTGATTTAAATATGAAATGGTTGTATTCAAGTGGGTTGGGAAACACTGGCTCAGTGCATTTGCACTTTAACCGACCCTCAAGATCCCACACAATGGTTGCTTTTTATATCATTACAATGTTCACACAGTGATAATGTAATAATGCAGATAAAGACAAACACAACAGGACAAGAGGAACGTTTCCATAGCTCTTAGAGCAGTTCCAGGAAACTCCCCCTTTTTTGGGGGCACCTGGGCAAAGGAGACAGACAAGACACAGGTGTACATAATCAAGTCAAGTCAAGTTTATTTATAAAGCCCTTTTTACAACTGACGTTGCCACAAAGCAGCCTTACAGAAACCAGGTCCAAGCCCCCATAGAGCAAGCCAGCTGAAATATCACATGATCCTAAGTATTCAGACCCTTTGCTCAGTGTTTAGTAGAAGCACCCTTTGAGCTAATACAGCCATGAGTCTTCTTGGGAAAGATGCAACAAGTTTTTCACACCTGGA
>JBBPDA010000081.1:10748324-10759628 GCA_037974385.1 Arnoldichthys spilopterus | reverse complement strand
CTCTCTTTCTCTCTTTCTCTCTCTCTTTCTCTCTCTCTCTCTCTCTCTCTCTCTCTCTCTCTCTCTCTCTCTCTCTCCCTTTCTCTGTCTCTCTCTTTCTCTTTCTCCTTCTCCTTGTTTTATCTTCCCCTCGGTTATTTAGTGATTTATTTTTGTTGAAGGTGAATGTGATTTAACACCACTACCAGCCGACCTTCAGATAATGATTCTGCGTCAACTTACACTGTACCAATCTGTCAACTTTATGTGAAATATTTCTATATGGCTCAGCTCAGATATGGTCAAGATCAGGGTTTTTTTTAACTCTAACATCTCTTTCTTGAAAGACTGATGATCTCTCTCTCTCTCTCTCTCTCTCTCTCTCTCTTTCTCTGTTGCACCCACCCTTTCCAGGGGACACTACACAGAGGATGAGATCAGCTCAGTATCCGACCCCCGCGGAGCTGGATGCTTATGCTAAGAAAGTTGCCAACAGTCCACTCACCATCAAGATCTTCCCCAACAGCGTCAAGGTCCCGCAGCGCAACCACGTGCGCCGCACCGTCAACGGCCTGGACACGGCTGGCCCGCGCTACAGTCCCTACCCCCCCTCCCAGCCCACAGCTAAGGCCGGCCTCCTGGCCATCGTCAAGGCGCCTGTCGCTAAGGGTGTCGTCAAGGACTTTGCTGGCACGCGGGCACGCCTGCACCCCGAGGCCATGATGAGCGCCCCCGGAGGCCCGTACGCTCCTGCAGGCGCCAGCACTTTAACCCTCCACCATGGGCCGCAGCCGCTCCCAAGAGCGCCAGCCCAGCATCAGCAGGGGCTCCCCCAACACACACAGACTCTCCAGCCCCTTCAGCAGCCTCAGCCTCAGCAGCAACAGACTGGAGCACCTCATCCAGGGTGTGCAGTTGTCTTAGTACATCTTTAGATACACACAATGCGATAGGGGTTGGAAGCTTTGCCTTTTATTTAACCGATACACTTCACCTGGATTTCCGACAGTTTTCAGAATTAGAGGCTAATTTATCACCGTTTTAAGCATTTGATTATGAAACCAGGAGAAAAAAAGACAGTTACCTTATGATTAATGTGATATTAGGCTATAAACAATCATTGCATACGCAGGTTACGTTAGCTAAAGGCTGGACTCCTCTCTACAGCTACAGTGCACTACCCAAACCAAACCAAGTCGTGCCATTTCTTTAATAGACTGAAGCAGGATAAGCTAGTGAAAGATACTGATGCTTGGACCAGGGGTGTCCTGGAGGGCCGGTGTCCAGCACTGTTTGGTAGTTCCCTTCTTCAAACACATTCAGTACACCTGGTCATTAACAGATGAGTTGTACCAGGTGTGTTCGAGCAGTGAGATCACCGAACCGCGTTGGACACTGGCCCTCCAGTGCCAGAGTTGGACACTCAGCTCTCTCAACTCAATCAGTTAAACTATGAAAATTGAACTTGGTTCTGCGTCATCGCTGCTACTAAGAGAAATTCAGTCAGACAAATCTGATAAAATGTTACAGCATCTCGAGGATCAAAGAAAGGGATTAATTACATTTGTAACACTGTTTGTTATTGTCTGAACACTGGAATTTTTTCATCAAAAATAGACACACTGTTAAAATTGTGGTTAATTATGGAATAAGAATATTATTGTTTTAAAGGGTTTAGCATTG
Source organism: Arnoldichthys spilopterus (assembly GCA_037974385.1). Classification (NCBI taxonomy): domain Eukaryota; kingdom Metazoa; phylum Chordata; class Actinopteri; order Characiformes; family Lepidarchidae; genus Arnoldichthys; species Arnoldichthys spilopterus. The sequence continues at coordinate 10,757,966 of JBBPDA010000081.1, read as the reverse complement.
AGACAAATATTCAGAGTATTCAAACCCAAATGCTGTTCACCACATATTTTGTTTGATCAAACTACCAGCAAAGGTTGCAGCCCCACTTGTAGTGAAACTATTGCAAGAAATTGGCAGCGTTACAGTGAATATTTTAAAGCCCATTTTCTTTTTTTTTCTTTTTTTCAAAATTGTGGTCTAAAAGCAGAAGAACGATTTAGACTTAATTATTTTGAAATAAAAGGGACTCAAGATTCAAGACGTTTATTTGCCACATACATAGATATACAAGTACAACATGTAGAGAAATGTACCCTGATCGTTCCTGAGACAATTCTTTTAATTAGTAAAGTTAAAAAGGATTTAAGAAGTAAACGTATCACAAAAGAAATAGAATATGAATTATAAAATGTAAGCAGGTAAAAACATAATAATAAATAGGAAATGAACACTAAACAATAAACCTAACAATGTACAGTATAAACAGTTTAAACAGTAAATACACACCCTCAACAATATATACAGACCAAGTTTGAGTTTACAGATGAGTAATTTGCAGGAAAATACAGAATGTAGGAAGTGCAGATAAGCCAGATGTGCAAATGGATCAGGAGTACAAATGGCAATGTGCAGATAGATCAGTTCAGTTTTGAAGGCAGTGTAATGTAGTAGTTGTGTTTGGTACAGGATTAAAGTGCAGTGTTTACAGTGAGGTGTAAAGTCCAGGTGAGACCTACTGAATGTGAGGCAGGTCCTGGTTTAAGAGCCTTATGACTCCTCCTGAGTCTCTCTGTTCTGGTCATAAGGCTACAGAACCATTTGCCTGAGTTCTGTAGGCGGAACAGACAGTTACCGGTGTGGTATGAGTCCTTGATGACTGCAGTGAAGTTCACAATATGCTCTTTTACCTGTTCTGTTGTTTGATGATATTAATGGGGTCATAAGGAGACTCATATTTCTGAAACAGCAATTTAATAGCAGAAGGAAAAAATCATTTTAATGATAGACGGTGGACGTTGAATAATTTCTGTTAGTTCCTTAATGCCTTGTTCACACTACATGATTTTAAAGCTGTTTTTGAGTCAAAGACTGATCAGGTGACCAACAATTGTTGTGTGAAGACTATGTCTGGTCGCCAACTCTAGCCTGCTAAATATCTGGGCCAGTCAACAGTGAGCTACAGCCAATGTGAGCACAGAACACAAGTCCACGGAAAGAGGCAAGGGACATTCACCTCAGCTGAAAAAGAAGCCATGATGGAGAGCATGGCTGCGTCACGGTGGACTCCTCAAGCTGAACAGAATAGAATGACATACCTCATCGCTCTGTAGAACAGACAGTGCATACTGCCTAAGTGTGCTGATCCATTCCTTCACCCACATTCATTCTTTTTACGTTTGCGTGAATTTCTGATTTAACAAACAGCACTTGTTTACCTTTTTCGATCTCCTGTTTGGCGCAAGGGCCGTATCATTTCTTGACAGAATGTCGTTTTATAGACCAGACGACTGTCTGACTTGTGATCAGGAATCTTAAGGTTGTGTAGTGTGAACAGTACAGAGAATTAACCACTTTTGCACTTGTGTAGTGTGAACAAGGCAAAAGCGTAAAACATTCATATAATGTAAAGGAAGGCTGGAGTTTTCAAGTGATGTACATTAGGTGTTGTTGTAAAATTTCACTTTTCTTTGGGATTAACAGTTTCAATCTATTTATTTATCTCAGGCATCATCCCGCTTCTGCTATGCCCCAGCATCCCCAGGGTATGGGCAGGACACAGCCCCTCTCGCACCCCCCTGCACTGGCTCACCCAGGTCCACAGCCCCCTCCTGCTCTTCTGCTCCAACAGCAGCAGCAGCAGCAGCACCTCCCGCAGCCTCCTCCAGGCGTGCAGGGTGGCGCCAGGAAACTCCCGGATGCCGACGCCCCTCCCAACGTGACCGTGTCTACCTCAACCATTCCGCTCTCCATGGCGGGGGCCCTGCACCAGGGGCGGCAGGCCGACCTGAGCAGCATTGTGCACCAGATCAACCAGTTCTGCCAGGCCAGAGCTCAGGGGGCTGGCGCCACGTCCGTGTGCGAGGGCCAGATTGCTAATCCCAGCCCGATCAGCCGGAACCTGCTCATCAACGCTAGCTCCAGGGTGTCTATGCACGGTGGACACCCCGGTGCCCTTATGCACCCTTCGTGCACCATCGGACCCCTAGACAAAGCAGCTGCTCCGGCCTCTGTGGGCGCTGTACCCACACACACCATGGGTGCCATGAACCGGATGTCTATGTATCATAATGATATGAAGCAGCAGCAGCAGCAGCATCCGCAGCCTCTACAGCACCAACAACAGCATCAGAACCATCAACAGCACCCAAGCCGCCACCAACAGCAGCAGCAGCAGCAGATGAGGTCGTGGAACCAGCATCAGCTGGCGCACCTGCAGCACATTTCGGAAGGGGTTGGGCACCCTTGCAAGCCCCCTCAGCGGGACCCTTCTGGCTTCCCCTGCAAAGGCATGAACTACCCTCCAGAGCTGTGCATGGGGCAGCCTTACACTCTCAAACCCCCCATGGATAAGCCCACGCCCTCACCGCCAGTCATAAACAACAATGGCATGGCACACTACACCAATGGGCAGTACTATCACCAGCCACCAATGTGGGGCAGCATCCTGCCCACGCCCAACAGTGACAGTTCGGGATCGCAGGAGCTGCCTGTGCCATTCCACGGCGCGGCAGGCAACGGCACAGGCAGCACCAACCCCGCCCCAGGAGTGGTGGACTGTGCCCCCACGGGAGGAACGGCCCATTACCGGCCAGCAGCGGGGGTGGCAGTAGTTGGGGGCCAGACTAATCTGATGCAAACGGCGGATTACATGGGAGGGGACTTCCAGACGCCCTGCTTCCGAGATCAAAATCTGGGGCTGATGGGGAAGATGCACAGGCCGCCCCCCATGGGTAGGGTGGTGGCCCCCCCTTCCGAGGCCCACGGCCAGCACCCAGGGTACAGATAAGCTTCGATTTAAGGAAAAAAACAGGCTCTGCTCCACTGTCTCTGTCCACTGCAGATAGCCACATTACTCTCACATACTCTACATCCTGCTCTCAGTCTGTCTTAAAGCGGATACTACTAAACTTGAGGAAAAAGCATTAAAACGCATTCGCATCCGAGATTCAGTTTAGACACCGGAAATCGATCGCTGATGTTAAAAAAGGACTCCAACAAACATCTAACAAAGAGCAGTGTTTTCTCTTTTTTTTTTCCTTTGTTTTTAATCATCAGTCTTGCAAGTGATCAATTTCTTTAGGGGAGTGCTGTACCTCGGCACTTCAGGGATCGAGTTCAATGGTCTTTTACTTCCCTCCATGGTGTCTCCTGAAGCTTCAAAACACAGGCTGAATTGGGCTAAAGATGTCCTCCATATGTCCTGAGCTTCCAGTCAGCTCCTCCCTTTTCCGAAGAACTGACACTCTTTCATGCCAGAGGTCACCTTTCAGACGGAGAGGCTCAGTAATGCGTCAGAATATATTCTTTCTTCCTTTTTTAGTTTCCGTATCTGGCCCGGTTGAGTCCTTGCAGACAGAGACACTCACCATAACACTGTTCAGAGAGAGCCCTGGTCTGCCCTTCTTCTGCTGAAACAAGTATTTATTTATTCATGATGAAGGAAGCCACTTTGGAATCTCCATGCTGGTTGACGTACGTCAACCCAGTTGCGTGGCTGGCAGATCAGGGCTGAGGTCGTTGTCTTAGAGAAGCCGTTGTGGGCCGCGAGGAGACGCTGAGCTTCGAGGGGTGCCATTCTACTACATTCTACTTCATGTTCTTAAGATATGAAAACTTGAATCTTAGGGGTGGGCTTTTCTCTGGTTAGATGGTTTGTAATAAAGTTAGCAGGACTAAACTTACTACTGGGGAAGATTGTGTATTGTGCATTGTTACTAATATCATTTAGGAACTAACTATGAACCAAACTGAGATTAAGAGGATTTGATTCTGCAGTTTTTTTGTTTGTTTGTTTCTCACGTATCTGTTGAAATAACTTCAGTTAGGAGTTGCTACTGATACTCTAACGACGTGTGCTTGAATAGACCAAATTGATCACTTGCAAGATCACTTGTGGGTAAATCAAGGAGGACATTTTTTCGTTTTTTGTTTTTTTTTATGTCAAAGGTGAAACAGCAGATGAATTGTTTATTTTATTGTACACACTGGCTAATCTGCTATACTACTGTAACTCTAAGAAGTGTAATGATTGTGTGAATGGTGGATACCCATGGGTTACCAAGGACTTTTAGTGGATGCACGAGTGAATTGGTGGCCTGGTTTTTGTGTGTGTGTGTGTGTGTGTGTGTGTGTGTGTGTGCGTGTATGCGTGCGTGTGTGTGTGTGTTTGTGGGCAGACTGGCCCACACCCACTCTCTGCTTGCCTCCCTCTGGAACAGCCCTTATAAAGCCTTAAGTATTTGGTCCTTGGACTTTCCTTTGAAAACAAGCATGGTTATGATGAAACCTATACTAATGATAATTATGAAAACCGACGACAAATAGACTATAAAGGAACAGCAATTTTTTTCCTTATTTTTATTAACAAAAGCTTTTGTTGAAATAGAAAAAAAAGCAATTCCTTAGAATTACTTTACAATGAAAATGAAGTAAAAAAATAATATTTTATCGTAATTATGTTTTATAGCTATGTGTAGTTCTGGGCTGTAACAAAAAAAAAAACCAACATCTTTTTATTCCGAGTTTCAAAGCTTCAGTTTTGCAATTTGTGACTATTTATAATTATGAACTTGATTTTTTTTTCTTGTTATTTAAATCTTTTTTTTTTTTTCCCTTGTTTTTTGCTATAGCTGTGAAATGGAGGAAAGGTCTAGAACGCCTTTCTCATATCTGTCACTCTGTGGCTGTTGAGTGAATGAGCGAAAAACTACGGAGCGCGTGAGAGTTGTGCTACTCTTTTTGTAATATTGTAATAATAAAATAAAGTTCTAATTTATGCTTTAAACCTCGCCTCCGCTTCACTGTAACAGCCCCTTTGGCCTTTTCCGCTGTTTCTGATTCCGCTTTGCTTCACCTCTCGCCTCTGAACAAAGCCAAGTGACCTCTTGACACTTCTAGCTTCAGTCTCAGGCCACTCACTCTTTTCCGTTGGTGGAAGTCAGCACTCGTCCGTGATTCAACACCATCGTCTACAGCACGTTGCTTTGAAGTGCTTTCTCATGTAATATCATCTGACTGGTGGCTGCTGATCCATGAAATGCCGTGATCCTTTCACAGCGCTGAACACGTGGGGAAAACAGTCGGAAATATCCGTGAGGAAGCTCACAGTTGTGTATAGCACGGGTAATTTGAGGCGGCTGCTCAGTGTACAGGTTCCTGCTACCAGTCAGTGTAAACAGGCAAATGAGAGAGTCGTTGTATATGCATATCAAGCTCATTGCTATTTAAACTATGCTTGAACACATCCAGGCCCCCCATTGCTATTTAAACACGGCCTTGTCCAATTCCCCTCACATCAGAGCGCAGCGCTGTGTATTGCCTAAGTGCAAGTGGCTACTCGCAAGGCCGAGAAGGAGGCTGTAGGGAGCAGATTTTCATTAACAGCGCACTCGTCCATGAACATGACAACATATCCACTTGAAAGCCGCGTCCTAACAGTTTCCTTCAAACTGGGCACATTCTGATTAGCAGGAAGACAAAAAATATTAATGATAAGCCGGAGTTACGTTAAAGAAACTCTGCCTCAGTTATGTATGGATTTCAAGAGGAAGTTCCCTCAAAGTGTCTGCATACACCAGTCTCCGAGCCATAAAGTCATTGGAAGTGGTTTGATGTGTAATGGTGCTTTACATACTCACATTTTCTTTACAGTGCTGGTGATGGGAAGCAGGGTTACCATGTCAACGGCTCAAACATAGCCATTTTATTTGGTATGCAAAAGACTTCTGAGCTTTTATTTGTATTATATGTACTTTATATGTTTTATATGTACACGTATATGCTTTTATGTGTTGATGGAACAATGGTGGTAAATCTGAGGAAAAATATGGAGCTTGAGATACTAACAATGTCCCGCATGTTGCTCTGTGCATGCAAAATACATGCACTTTAGCCTAAAGCCTTCCCAAAACATTCAAAAAAACAGTGACAGTATATTCATAACCAACCATTCACAACCAACACTGAACACCACTAATGACTAACATCTTAACTTTGTTGAACGTTTGGGGATTGGAAAAGGGAATTCCCATCCCACAATGTCTGAATCGTATCGGTGTCGACAGATTCCACTACATTCTATTTTAGTTTTGTTCTTGGCTTCAGGGTGTGTTTTGCTAATCGCTTCTGCCTAAAAGAATAAAACAAATAGCTGTTGTTCCACAAAAACTTTGCTTCTGTGCTCAGGACGATGACATTTTGAAATGTATCTGTGTTCAAGAACATTCTCCATTCACTTCAAATGCTTCTAGAATTTACCAGAATTTTCTAGAACGTTCTACAATCCTTTAGTCCAGAAAAGATCAAAATTTGCCACAGTTTTGCCAATAAAAATACAACTTTTGTGGACTGTGGCCATAAAACACGATGAGCTATTTTCACAAAGGCTTTAGACATACACAGTTAAATTATAACACAGCCAGAAACAAATGTTGTGTAACATGTTATTGCTTTAAAATGGCGCTGGACAGATGCTTATATTTGACCAATATATTGCAGTAATATCTGACGATGTATTTTATATGTTACAGAGATACTCTAATAGCACCAAAAATCTGTTTGTTTTTTTATTATTGTATTGGCTGCTGTGTGCATTATCTCCATAATGAGGGTCACATTTGAACCTCTTGGGCCTTAAGGTTGCATAACCCATTACCCGTAATACAACCACTTTACGAGCAACTGGACTGATCCTATATCTCCTCCCTTTATAATGACCGAGATAATTCTGTGGTTGTGCTCGCAGTTGAAACGATGGCCAGACTCCTCATAAATGCTCTGACTTCACCAAGATAAACAGTGTTGCAGTGTGTGGTCATTAACACAGTTCCTGATGTTAGTCGTTCTATTTAAGAACGTCCTTTATATTGATCGTGTTTAGTTTACTGGCCTTGTAAATTTGTTTACCTTTGATTTTCCCTTCGATTCTGCTCCGTTTGGCATGTGAGTGCACTGGGGTCAAATTGCATATCACCTGACAATGCTGCTGAAACAAAACCTCGTATCTACAAACATTGATAACTCATAATTTTATAATTATATAGTGAGGTTGGGGTCTGGGAGAGAGTGGAGAGTAAATCGTTCCTGCATTTCCTAGATAGATAGATAGATAGATAGATAGATAGATAGATAGATAGATAGATAGATAGAGAAAAATATTAAAAAGTAAAATAGAAAAATATACAAAATACAAACAACTGTACTGTACAAAATATATAGAAAACTATATAACTATGAGCTATAAAACTATAAGACCTTATAATAATTACAGTTATATAAATATTTTGGAAATTTACAACCAATTGCCAGTAGTGTGTAAATAATACCAGGTTTTAATTTGAAAGTGAGTGACTCTTTGTCATTGTGGACACAATGAAACGTGACCTCTGCATTTAACCCATCCTTCTAGGAGCAGTGGGCAGCTGACATGGGGAACAGTGCTTGGGGATGGTACCTCAGTGGTACTCGTACCAGTCTGGGATTTGAACCCATGACTTTCAGGTCATAGGGGCGACTCCCTAGCCGTTACACCACTACTGCCCCAACATACAATGCGAAATCACACCATGATGTTAACTTCATCAGCGGGTCCTGCAGTTCCATAATAGGAAAACTCATTTAGGCAATGCTGTTGTGAGTCACTCACTACCCAAATATATCCAGGTGCCATTGGCTAGCATTAACATTAGCTGGCTAGCTGGCGATGATGACTGACCTAGCCAACCACCTTGTCTAAGATATTTTACATTAGGCTGTATCTGTACCCTGGATATTATTATCTTAGCCTAATGTGGTTTTGTTTGAGCCCACATATTTAGCTTCAGAAGCTCTTGGGAAATCAGAACAGTGATGATTGCCATGATGTTCAGGTTTTTGTGCAGTGCCTTGAAAAAGTGAAAAGTGGTGTATAAAAACCAGAGAATAGCTTTGTGTTGAATAACTGGCCTGGATAGGAGGATACAGTTCTGTTCTACTATTCACAGTGTAATTCCACATTGTAAATGACTGAAAGTCAGGCAGCGATTAAAAGTGCTCTGATCCAATGGTGATGGACATTGTTGGACATCTAGCTCGATGGCATTTGGTGGGGTGGGCATCAAGTGGATGTGTGTTTGTTTTCAGATACAGAACTTAGGAATAGTTTTTGTAGATTTAGGTTTTGTTAAACCCCAGAGACATTGGAGTGATAGTCATGTTTTAGTGAAATTGGGTTGTATCACAAGCAGCATCCACTCAGGTTGAGATGGTCTATTGTTTCATAGTGAAATTTTACATGCAAAGGTCTGGAGGGTGATGTTACTGTAGAGACAAATGGTTTTGTTCAGAAGTGATTTGTCATTGTGAAAGATTCCCTCATTGGTTTTCTGATCCTATGGACACTGATGACTTATCTAAAACACACACAGACCACCAGGATAACCAATGCTCTCTTCAAAAAGAGCACTAGTGCTGGTCCATCGCTGATTTTAAATTCGTGAAAGCTGGAGAGGTCAGCCATAGGAAGCCATGTTCAGACTCATTATTTCTGAAAGACAAAAGAAATGCGTAAGAACGATGTGAGGCATAATTTTGTGACCGGTGTGTGATGGCTGACCACCCTGCACTCTATCTGAAGCAGGCCTTTCCGTGCTGCGGCTGTTGACTCAAACCCCTCCAAGGGCTCATGTAGCTTCACTCTAGCTGATAAAAGTAGGCTAATGGAATGGCCTTTAAAAGATGGCAATGGATGCTCTCAGTGGGAAATGGTGAGGGCAATTCATTGAGGGTGTGTACAAACTATTGAAATGAGAACAAAGTGTATCGGGAGTGCAGTCCGCAGGGTAACCGAGTGCAGTAGTCCTGCAAAATCAAGTAGCTCAACTCTTTTCATGGCTCCGGTGCTGAAGCAGGGCCTACAGAAAGGCTGCTTTCACTGAAGGCGGCTGTTTTTATCCGCTCCGTATTTCACTGCTCTTGGCTGGGAGTAGGTAGTTAGCATTAATGAGGACTAATTAGCCATCTGTAACGATGAAAAACGGCGGTGCCACCGCTGACTCTCATGGGTACTGTACTCTCCAAGGACTGTATCACCTGTGTCTTTGTGTCCTCTCCAGCTCTTTAAGTAGGCTGTTCTGCTTCATACTACGCATGGGCAACACAGCTCATTTTTATTTCTGGTAGGATACCAAGACCAACATGTCAATACCAAAAACGTTTAAAGTGTTGTGCATGCAAAAGGGGTGAATCTTGGCTATTTCTGCAGTGAAAAACAGTCAAACTACATCATTACATTTGAGAACATTTGCATTAGAATTAAAGTGCCTTCCTGACTCTTTAGTGGAGTGAACTGACTGAATTGATGTGCTATTAAAGAACCTATGCCTGTCTCATGTAGTGTGTGTGTGTGTGTGTGTGTGTGTGTGTGTGTGTGTGTGTGTGTGTGTGTGTGTGTGTGTGTGTGTGTGT
>JBBPDA010000081.1:10721529-10732387 GCA_037974385.1 Arnoldichthys spilopterus | reverse complement strand
ACCTCAGTAGTGCCTGGGCCAGGACTCGAACCTGCGACCTTCAGGTCCCAAAGGCAGTGTCCTAACCACTAGGCCACAACTGCCTGTTCAGTGGAACCACCAAATTGTGCTGGACACCAGCCTCCAGGTTTAGATTTGGGTGCTCCATCTATAGACTGTGGACTGCTTGTGTTGGATTCTGTGACTTCAGGCTCATTTCATCTCTCTCTCTCTCTCAGGACAAAAGAGGGTCTAGTGAGACACACAGGTGGCTGCCACTGTGGTGCGGTTCGTTTTGAGGTGTGGAGTGCTGCGGATTTGCACGTATTCAATTGCAAGTATGGACCTTTTGTCGAGAGGTGCAACCATTAACAGCCATCGAACCATTAACTCACTCGTTCATGTATCGCAGACAACTGATTGTCAGACCTTCTGAAATACTCAGAGATAAGGAAAGCTCGATGAAACGTATTGCTCTAAAAACCAGCAACCGAATGTATTTACACATTACTGATCAGACACATTGTCTGCTGCCAAAATCATAAGCCTGTAATGCAGAGAGATTTAGCTTTCATACCCCACATGAAGCTTATCCACATAATGAAGAGAAAAAACCCTAATGTACAAAATATTGCTTTGTATTTGGATTATTATTTTTGGCATGAGAGAAGCCTGGTGTTATTGTCATTATTTTAGTCCATTTAAAATTTCAGACTTTTCAACACTTTTGCCTCATTAACTTACATTTACATTTATTCATTTGGCTGACGCTTTTATCCAAAGCGACTTCCAAGACGTGGAGCAGAGTAGTGGGACGGTACCTTGCTCAAGGGTACCTCAGTAGTGCCTGAGCTGGGACTTGAACCTGTGACCTTCAGGTCCCCAGCGCAATGTCCTAACCACTAGGCCACCACTGCCACAACTTGTTATGTAAACTAATTAATTCAGTGTTTTGATGTGAAATGGTGCATCGTAGAGAAACTTACCAATTACATGATTTCTTTACAGTAGTGGTGAATAGAACCAGGAGTCACAATGTCTATAATGCATATATAGCCATTTTTACTATGCAAAAAGACCAATGAGCCTTGGGTTTTTGCACATAATGTTAAAGATGGTGAAACAGTGGTTAATCCTCTGTGTGCACTCAACATGGACCAATAATATATTGAAAAATGTCTAAAAATGTATCTCAGGCATCAGGGAACGTTTTCTTAACTATTTCATGTAATAACTTTGTGAGTGAGCTTTTAGAAGCCTTAAGCACTTCAGACGTCTGGTTCCATTCACCACCACTGTGAAAACTTCTGACTGATCTTGTGTATATCTTTTGCAGTTTGAGTTATTTCACAAATTTCCACTTTTTTGCTTCTCTACTCAGTTGTAGCATTTGTACCAAGAAGCAGAACCGCCACTTCATTGTTCCCAAATCTCAGTTCACCTTGCTTCAGGTATGTTTTCCCCATCAACTTCATAAACAGATGCAAAAGCCAGTAATCCGTAGGATCTAGGACCATGTAGTGAAGATGAATTACATGTGATCGCTTAGTTAAATGTACTGTGAATACACAACATTCAGTTGAAATTATGTGAACAGCTGTTACTGCCTCAAAAAAGGAACAAATTCCCACTTGAAATGTTGAATGAGCAGGTCCCTGTGGTGTACACACAGTGTAGTTCCTTCTGTGTTTGTAAGAGCAGATAAAAACAGCCAGAGGAAAGAAGTAACTGCCCTCCTGTCCAGCTCATCAGGCCTGAACAGAGCCCTTTATCTGAATTTTCAGAGAAGGGCGGAGGTGCAGATTTTCTAGAACAGTGTCTGGCATGATCATGTGCTTTCAACACACCTCATTCAACTTAATGGGTTGTGCAAGAGAAAAGAAAACACCACTGTTCTTGAACACCCACAAGAGTTCTGGTTGCTTCTAGTTCATGAGTTCACTTGACTGTTGCTGAGCGGCTGTTGTGAACATGTTAATGAACAACTTGATCTGACTGACTCATATTTTTCAGGGGTCAGAGAACATAACCACGTATACCTTCAATACACACACAGCCAAGCACACGTTTTGCAAGATGTGCGGGGTCCAAAGTTTCTACACGCCAAGGTCTAATCCTGATGGATTTGGTAGGTCAGACACATGCACACATCCTTCTGCACTGTTGACTCATAAAGCAGCAGAATCACATGGTTGTCGGGTTCCTATTTACACAGAATGCTTTTGTTTGTGGACAAGCAGGAAGTTGTTCCAAGCAGTAGTTAATTTAACAACTAACTGGATTCATGAGAGATACTCGTGTTGTTACTGGTGTGTTTTCTCATTTCCGTTAAAGTGTTGTTCATTTTCTTGTTGTGTTGTACAGTCATCCTTGACCTAACACTGTGTCATTTCCCTCTGTGATCACGTGTACATCCCAGGTGTGGCTCCACATTGCCTTGACCCTGGAACCATAAAGAGTGTGACGGTTGAGGAGTTCTGCGGGGAGAACTGGGAGGAGAGCATGCAGAAGCACATGACGATCAGGGCTATGTCCAAACCAACATCCAAACCAGCTGACCCCCTATAGACCTCTCAGGTTGTGCTTCAGTTTGTATTCAAAATGCTCAAATAAGCACTGGGCTTAACATGCATCAGCTTTGGGTGATTTTCAAAAGTTTATTTCCCCATTGACAAAATCAGCTCAGACCCTAAATTCATCTGGATTATTCGTCTGCAACCCGACCCGGTTTTCAGGTGCATGTCCCTGTATTTGGACGTGCTAATGCAGATGTACTATGTGCCAGGTAACGTAGTCTTGCTGTCATCTAAGGTTCCCTTGACACCTTGCATTTACATGTGTCTTGGGTGATCCAAGTGTACAGATGTACAGGTGCGATTGCAGCAAAAACACATTGACGGCACACTGGGATGTGATTGCTTAGACCACACCTGGAGCTCTAGGAGGATTCATTCTAATGCCAGATGTGAATTAGTGCTTTCCACTGAAACGCATGTTAATGCCAGGTGTGAAAATGGTCTAGATGATTCAGGACGACCAGCCCATTGGGTGGCCTTTTGAACCCAACAGTTTTAGGGACATTTTGAGAAAAACTCACTAGAGAGCTCTTCCAGAACTATACACCTTCAAATGTGTTTTTTCTGGTTGCATGCACACCGCCAGTGGGAACGCTGAAGTGACGTCAGCCGGCCAATGGCTGATATAGCGTCTGCATACAAAAAGATAGAAGACGGATTGAATGATCTGATCAAAAACATGTTGAACTTGTGTATAGGCTTAGTAAAGCCTGGACTTCACTGTTGGTCAAACTGTCAGTGTCTTCCATTTTTAACGTCAAGGGCTGTGTTTACAAATGAAAGATCAGACCACACAATGGATCAGTCCAACGTTCACAACGTATTTATTTTTTTAATCATAGTCATGGAAAGAACAATACCACAAAGTATTTACAGATTACTCACATATACATTCAGTGCATCTGTGTGGTACAACATGTGAAAACTTTAGAATCAGGTAGGTAGTACAGTAGATTAAAACAGTTTCAAACATAGAAGCCCCTTCCATATGGCTTTTTATTTTAGCACAAGCTCCCAGAGCTGCTTTGGAAGTTCAGCTGTACATGGGAAAGGTGGGAAGACAAAAATAACTCCGCGTTATCAGTGAAAATGAAAGTGATTTGTTATTGTGAAAACACTCAATCACACAAACTGCACCACAACGAAATGTGACCTCTGCACTTAACCCATCACATGTGGAACAGTGGGCAGCGAGAACTGAGAAACGCCCAGGGAGCAGTGTAGTAAGGCGGTACCCGGGCTGGGATTTGAACCTACAACCTTCTGTTCACAAGGGCACCACTAGGCCACCACTGCCCATTATTGCTGCCATTGCAGATCGTTGCAGGCCACTGTGAACTGAAGTTGTGTAGTGTTTCTCTCTTGGGAACATGTTTATGAACTGGAACAAATGAAAGGCAATAAAGGATTCAAGTAACAGATGTAAACACATAAAGCTTTGTTCATTTTACAGACTTTTATTACATCTCTCTTCACAGTGTTCCATGTTTTGTTACTGGGATTACTCCATTATCGAAAGCCTTACAGTTCTTCTATGAAAGACCAGTATGAATTTGTGTATGAAATTCAGAAAAATATGTGAAGCTTTTAGCCTAAGAGTTCAGTGTTTTTAGTTTGGTCGGTCATGACCAGGCACAGTGCATGAAAGAGCTAATACTCATCCATTAATAGATTTTCACGTTCTTGGTCTCCACAGCGATGGCTCGGAAGGTGTTGATAAACATGTAGCGTGAGAAGAGAATGTATAGTCGGCGAAACCACATGAGCTGGGAGCGGTGATGCAGCATGGCTTCCTGATTCCAGAAAAGAGAGTGAGCATGTGAGAAAGCATCAAGACTGCAAGACAGAGCTGGTTCAACCTGTGAGATTTTGCCCTTTGGTTTAGTCATTGCTTGTCTGTGTGTGTATGGGCGAGTACTTTACTGCTGCCACACCTGAAGCAGCCCCTGTGTCACGTGTATGCTCGCAATTATAAAATGAAGCTTGAATTTAACCCTTAATCACTATTTATCCCACAACAATGCTTGAAAAAAGTCAAAAGTGCCTGTATTTTAGCTTAATGTTTGTCATGGTTCACTACAATAACGTCTGCAGTAGTTGTTTTAAGCAGAATGGAGATTTCACCCAGCTCTGTAAACACTAGGGGTGCAGTGAAACACAGCATTTGACTTCTGTGAGTTCAGAGTAGGTCTTTAACACAGTGTTGTATAAAAAAGTAATAAATAAAAACAGCAAAAAAAAAAAAAAAAAGTCTCCTGATTGTCATTGAGGATCACAGTTTGGGAGGAACCAGCCTGATCAGTAGGTGAGTTGTTACTGTTTCACAGGGGGAATAGGACAATGAGAGCACAGGGGGTGGGTATAGTGGGATTGTGTACTGATGCATGTGGGGAGTAAAGGCTAGCCTGGTCCGATCCCACAGAAGACCTACTGTGGTTTAAAAAGTGAATGCTGACAGATAGAAAGGGGTCAGAACACAAATGCACCACAGTCTCCGCAGCATGACTGGGATGTACGCAATATGAGGCAGGTGGTGTTAATGTTTTGGCTGGTTGGTGTGTATCAGAATTGAAATACAGGCTCCTGCACTTAAATAGTGCATACAGTACCTAAAAATGAGCCAATGATTCAGGCCTGTAGCAAACCTTAACACTGTGCACTGTAAACTTTAATAACAAAGATTCAGCCCAGGTTTTTGTAAAATGCCTCCACATGAGGAGCTAAAATCTCCAGGCATTAACACCAAGTTATTCATTAGAGAGAGCAGGCTGTCGTAGGCAGATTGTTATTTACAATGTACAAAACAGACGGCTGTGTACACTGACAGGTTGTGCCAAAGGCCTGGCTCAAGGGCGCTAGCAGCAAGCACATGTACACACACGTTAGGGCTAAACATACGTCCCTCTGTATGGTTCCTTGCTACTGCCAGGCTTCCTTCAGCACAGCCAGATCAGGCTTTAGGAGCCTCAACAGGGTAAAGACGTCACTCACAGATGGCTAGACACAACATACAGCTGAAGATGTTGCCTAGTGTTAATTGCATTAAGAACAGTGTAGACACAGCAGTTTTACACCAATTAGCTCTGTAGCTAATATCACAGCAGCTTAACAATTTGAGCTTCAGGGATTCAGGGATAAAACTAAAAAAACCCGGCCACTTTTTATATTTTTATACAACGGCCTTAAGGCTTCAGCATGTTTCATGCTTCATACGTTTTTGAATGTAAGCTCTCGTTTACACCACACATTGACAAGATCGTGAAGACTGCTTTCCTCCATCTCTGAAGCATAGTCTGTCTTAGCATGGACGATGCTAAGAAGTTGACTCATGTTTTTCTTACTCCTGGACTCTTATAATGCACTTTTTACAGAAATAGTAATTACTAACTACTAAAAAGACAATAGATTGATACATTTCAGACATATTTCAGAGATCTGGACCCCACTGTTTACCCACCATTCATTAAGCTAACAGTAGTTTAGTCAGCCCTCTTACGCTGTAGTTATAAGGAGTGCATGGCCACCAGTCAGAATCAGAGTTGATTAACCTGAAATGAATGGTGCGTCATTACATATTTAATAACTACATATCTTACATATTCTTCATAGTTACTGAGTAATAGTACTTAATGAATAGCAGGTCTTAAAATGAATCTGTGGCAGTTCAGCCGGCAAAGCGGCAAAAAATAGCTTTTGTGTTTGTCCCTAATACACATGAAGAATATACCTAAAATAACTTGCTTAACCAGAGAGTTGGGAATGGTATTGAAAGCTGAGGGTTAAGCACACGTGATATCAGGCAACGAATGAAGCTGGCCAAGTGTAAACACAGACTGGATGTGCTGTATCTCATCAGTCTGACTGTCCACTAATACAGGATTCAGGTCTCTAGAACAATCTAACTATTTACTCACCTTAGCTCTTTTGTATTCCTTTGGTCCTATGACACAGCAGAATGAGGAAGGTAACAACCAACTGACTGGCAGTTCTAAGATTGACAGGTACTTCCTTAGGATGCTGATGGTGTGGAGAGTGAGGACCTGGCAACCTGTGAGGTAGACAGAGGCAAAGGTCATGGTTTAGAGATTTAATGTGTAAATGTATGAGACAAAAGTTGTTCTGAAGAGAACTGTAACAATTATAGATGTGTCCTGATACAGTTACAGTTACGTTTCCATTCATTTTCAGTTGGGGGTGGGGTGGGGTGGGGGGGTGGGGGCATGGTGTGATGCAAGTGTGTATTTCACATTAATAAAAAACTTAGTTGAAGGGGGCTGGGGCTTGGGAAAGGTTTCATTTGCCTTTTTGGAATTGGGGTCAGATGATAACTTGGTTGGGTGGCAAGGTGGTGCAGTGATTAGCGCCTTATAGCAAGAAGGTCCCGGGTGTGATCCTTAAGTACCCGTTGTTTGCGTGGGTTATCTACAGGACCTCAAATTTCCTTACGCTGTCCAAAGGCTTGAGATTTAAGTTGACTGGATACTCTAAATTGCCCATGAGTCTGTGTGAATGGTTGTCTGTCTCTGTGTTGCCATGGGATGGGTTGGTCCCCTTTCCTGGGTGTACTCTTCCTTGGGCCCATAGTCAACTGGGATTGGCTCCAGCTCCCCTGTGACCCGAAATGGAAGAAGCGGTTTGGATACTGAATGATAACTTGGTTGTATATATTTATTTATTTTTGAGGTGTTAAACATTTTGCTGGGACGAGCCATTATGGTGAAATGTAACCAGCGGAAACACTGGCTAAGATACTGTAAAAAATGTATGTTGTGTTCCTGAACCAAAAGGAAATATGAAACTGACTTGTACCTTGTTCCTACATTTCGTGGCCATCTTTGCACATTTTGTAGGTGTATAAATACTCATCTGTTGCCACACAATTTGTTCATCACTGGAAAGGATCACTGCTGACCAAATATTCTTTCAGTAATGGAACATTCTGAACACACCTTGTGACACTGACGTAGTAATGGCATGGCATTGTGCGTTGCACTGATAGGAATGTAGGTACAAGGTAATCTGGCAAATCAGTTTACGACTGTTGCAGAACCACTTTACCATGTTTCCCTTTATTAAGCAGTTCAGGCTCAGTTAAAACCACACATAAAACTCCACTAAAACTGATTTCAGTTGTTTAATTTTCTTTTCATTGACCAGGTCACATAATCATAAAATGAATTACCTTAAATAGCAATGTTTAATGTACAAACCTATTAGGTCTTTCTAAACCAGTGCTATGATGATAAACTTAAGGCCTACCCCAACCCTATATCTAAATCCATCCATTTTCCAACCACTTCTTCCGTTTCCAGGTCACGGTGAAGCTGGAGCCAATCCCAGCTGACTGCGGGGCTAAGGTGGGGTTCACCCAGGACAGGAGGCCAACCCATCACAGGGCAACACACAGACAGACAACCATTCATACACACATTCACACCTATAATTTTTCCAATCCAATCAACCTACTGCAGCCTTTTGGACAGCGGGAGGAAACCGGAGCACCCAGAGGAAACCCACGCGAACAGCTTGCAAACTCCGCACAGAAAGGCAACCAACCAAGCCAACCCGGGGATCAAACCCAGGACCTTCTCACTGTGAGGCGACAGTGCTAACCACTGTGCCGCCCTATATCTAAATCAACAGTAGTATATCAAAAAAGGA
Source organism: Arnoldichthys spilopterus (assembly GCA_037974385.1). Taxonomy (NCBI): domain Eukaryota; kingdom Metazoa; phylum Chordata; class Actinopteri; order Characiformes; family Lepidarchidae; genus Arnoldichthys; species Arnoldichthys spilopterus. The sequence goes on along the minus strand of JBBPDA010000081.1, from coordinate 10,724,171 downwards.
AAATGCTCCCAGTGAAAGTCCCACACACTCCCAATCATTGGCCACTATGGGCCCAATACCCTGTTTGTCACTTTATGTGTCTAGTATCTGGATTGTATTCTGATCAGATTTTAGCCACATGCATTTACAGATGGTGCTTAAATGCATCTCTGGTCTGCCAGACTGACTTAGATGACTTTTTGGTGGTTAATATGCAAATCAGCTAGTGCACAACAACCAATTGCCTATGCTGCTCATTATCTTTCTATACAATCTGTCTTTCTCATTATCTTTCTACTCAAAAGTGATATTTTGCACAATGGTTAGTGCTTTAAAGAAGACAGCTCTAATTATCCTCCCGGAACCGCACACATCATAACAGTGTGTCGTATTGGGATAACGAGGCGAGGTACAGTTGAACTAACTTGATTTATTTGAGTGACTTGGCTGATCCATAGTGGGCTATGAAAATAAAAAGACTCACTAAACAAAGCAGTGATGCTACATTAAGTGGGGACAGTCCAAAGCTGCCCTCTTCCATAGGCAGGAGGTGCTGTCACAGTACTGGGAGGAGTTTGGGTTGGCGATTGCATCTTGGAGAGATGGATGCATTTACTCTGCTGTAACGTGGGTCAAATGTGTTTCAGAACTCCTACTGAAGTGGTTTCAGCGGTCAGATTTCTGTCTGTTGTACACGCGTCTCAGGTGTGTTCAAGTTGCGACTCAGCCTTATTCAGACGTAATCCTGATACGCAAGACGCGTGCAGTGACCAGGTGTAAAGGGGGTCTAAATCTGTTCATTGGTACCTTGTTGATTCATTTGGAAATGACTTGGTTCATCATGGCTCAGTTTTAAAAGCACAGTGAACACAGTAGAGGTGTAACGTGTGTTTAAAATGACCTTTCTCTACACTCCCCCCATTATTACATACAACATAGTGGCTTGGCTCAGCTGGAAAAAGATCTCCAGCGATTTTCAAAGTTGAGCGGGCCACCTTCTAACAAAAATCACACCCCCTAAAATTTAAAAGTGTCTTCAGATTAAAAGTCCAGTCATTCTCTATGCTTTACTTTAAGATACACAGATGCTTAGGTTTGATCACAGCGGTTTTCATGACCAATGTATTGAGGTTTTTCCATACAATGTTTTGAAAAATTTTTTCAGTCCTTAGAAATATAAAATGTGGCCAGAAGAACTTTAACTTTATTTTCAGAAGTTCTTTGGATTTTATTTTGGCCAACAAAAGATCATGTTCATTCTTTTTTAAGCTCCTATTGGCCACTACTGGGCAGAACTGAGAATGACTCGTGTTGACCCCTTTGTGTTCAGTAGAGTGAGCAAACTGCTGCTTTGCTCTCGCTTCAGGACGAAGTAGTGTGAAAGAAGGCAAACAACAGGTGGCGCCATTTACCTATGAAAAATATTAGAACAGTTGGGCCGTCTTTACACTTTTATCATCAAATGTTGACAGAAACATGCACCTTAAGCAAACCTGGATGGAAAACTTACCCTCCGGTATTCTCCCAGAAGAGGTCAGGTGGCTAAAAGACAAATAAAAAAAAAAGCCAGTTTAAGTTGAAAAAAATGCCCACAAAAGATACATTAAAGACATAAACAGACACCAGGATTGGTCGAATAAAATTTGCAGCTAAAGAGGTTCTACATAAAACTCTAGGGCTCTAAACTCTAAAGCCTTTGACTGAAATGAGTCCACAAGCTTAAACAAGACCTCATAATTAAACTGACTCCACACTTCATTATTCAGGTTTTCAAGGTTTACCACTATATTAACCACTAGCGGTTCAATACAGAACCCTGTTCTGAGATATAGGCTTTAAAGCGCCCATGGAATGGTTCTATGTAGCACAAATTAGAGGTTCTATGATAAAACACTTAATGGCTCCATATAGTACATTTGTAGTAAGAGTTTTGCAGTCATTCTACTTCTGTGCAGAACAGGAAATTTTGGAAAGCAAAGACATTTTAAGCCTATATTTAGTTGGGGAGCCAAAAATAGAAATCCCTTCAGATGTAGAAACACACACACACACACACACACACACACACACAGTCTGGGCTTTTCTCAGATTAAAGGGAGTTCTAAATCCATTCCTAGTTCCTGGAAATCTCACTGGTGCCCTGGTCTGGCCCTCTCAACGCCACCACCTGTGCAGGCCATAGAGCTCTGCTCAAAACTGCCAACCCATCGCTCTCCCACCCGACCTCCCTCCCTCCAGGCTGACCAAAACCCGAGGTCAAATCTGACCCACCAGATGTCGTCTTCCAAAATCGCATGCGTTTCATGTGCCGCAGTTGGGCCATTGCAGGCGAATTTTCGTATGGACATTTCTAAGCAAACCGCAGCAGCGAACGACTGCTATTAACTTTAATCACATCTCATTAACTGCTACAGACGTGGCAACCCTCCTTTAATTCAGCTGAAAGAAAAAAAACATCTTCAGCCTTCTAGTCCGCTCTCTCCCTCTCTGCTCATCCAGCGGCAACTTGGTTCCTGGCAACAGTCCAACTGGGAGAGAGGTCAGAATAGCGGCCAGCGCCTCCACTGCTGCAACACTATGCACTCATGGGATATGCAGTCCAAGGGGAAGGGGATAGATGTAATCAGGGGGGGGGGGGGGGGGGGGTACGTCCCCCCTCCAAA
>JBBPDA010000081.1:10674069-10703052 GCA_037974385.1 Arnoldichthys spilopterus | reverse complement strand
ACACACACACACACACACACACACACACACACACACACACACACACACACACACACACACACATACACACACACAGTCACACAGGCCTTCTCCACACAAGCTTTCACTTTTCTTCCAAGAACTCCACAACGGCACACTCAGCACAAACAAGTGAGGAGTCAAATTAGCAATGATGCAGTTGACCTTGTGCTGTTGCTGTGTTTCAGCACACTAAGGGCGATGCCTGGAGGAGGCTGTGCTCCATTTCGGGTCTGGTGTGTATTACACCAGGGCCATGATTCTCCTGGGGTGACGTATACTGCAGTAGCTGTTGGATTTAGAGTGGGCCTTGGCTTGTGGAAAACAACTCCTAAAAGTCATCTGCCATGATAATAAGCATTTGTTGAGAATGAAGAGAACAGAAAATACAGAAAAATCACTAAATCAATGAAACAATCAGCTATAGATCACCTGCTGTGCTAGCACATAAAACAAATGATTGCTTTTAGTTTTGTTATTAGTAACAGTTCTGCTGAGCTGAATGATCAAACCACCATTGAAAATGAATGGCAAAATGCTTGAAACCTTTTGGGCACAAGTACACTAGCAAAAACCTAGCAACTACCTGGGATACCGTTGCAAAAGCAGCCACTCTCAATAGCATAGCTTCTACTATGCAAAGTCCTCGCAATAACCTGCAAGGCCATAATAACTCTTTGGTACCTCATTATTTGGATAGCACCCCACCCTTGCAGATGGTTTGTAGAGGCTTAACTTGTCAGTGGGACCCCCATCTGCAACATCACAGCAACCATGACTGATACATTGACATTAAAATTGTGTAGCAGCACCTTGGCAATAATCAGAGATACCATAGCAATAATCTTGCATTAGCCTTAGTATTCACTTCCAGTACTACAGTAGGCGTATAGCTACACCCAACCAACCACCTAGAACCTAAAATAATATATAAACTTCACTCGAACAGATCATACACCAATCGGCCATAACTTTAACACCACCTGCCTAATATTGTGTAGATCCCCCTCATTCTGCTGAAACAGCTCTGACTGTGGTGCTCTGTGTTCTGACCCCTTTCTATCACTTCTTAAACCACAGTAGCACTTCTGTGGGATCAGACCAGACAGGCTAGCCCTCACTCCCCATGTGCATCAGTGAGTCTTGGGCGCCCATGACCCTGTTGCAGATTCACCAGATTGTTGCAGATTGTCTTTCCTTGGATCACTTTTGGTAGGTAGTAACTAGTTCATACCTGGAACTCTCCACAAGACCTGCTGTTTTGGAGAAGCTCTGACTTCAATAAGACCCCTGTCAAAGTGGATCAGATCATTACACTCGCTCATTTTGGATGTCTGAACTTTTTGTTCTTGGGCTTTATCCAAGTGGATTATATAATCAGTATTTACTTTTTAAACCACAGTAGCTTTTCTGTCGGATCTGACCAGACATGCTAGCCTTCATTCCACACATGCATCAGTGAGCCTTGGGTGCTCATGACCCTGTCACTGATTCACCAGTTGTCCTTCCTTGAATCTCTTTTGGTAGGTATTAACTACTGCACACCTGGAACACTCCACAAGACCTGCCGTTTTGGAGATGCTCTGACTTCACAATAAGGCCCTTGTCCAAGTGGCTCAGATCGTTATTCTTGCCCATTTTTTTCCCCAGCACATCACCTTCAAGAACTGACTTGCTGCCTCATATATTTGGAGCGCTCTGAGGAGCAGAAGAGGATGTGCTGCCCTCTGCCATGAATGCTGGAGCCTCGTCATCCCACACTGAGAGCTACGAAGATTGTGTTATGCGAGAAACTATTTTTTTCTATTCGCCACAAAAATTTAGTAATGGTTAAAGCAGTTGTTCTCGAGGGACTTTGGAATATGAGAATTGACTGTACTCCATGTACACCTGATACTTGTGCACTTAATGGAGTGTTAGGTTTGCCAGCAGATTTTGAAGACACAGCATGGGAGATTATATTCACAACTGTAGGCCTTCACGCGCACACAGCTGTTTTATATAAACACTACCATAGCGCATTGCTTGGCAGGATGTCAGGTGATATTCTTAGAACATCTGACTCTGATCAGAAAAAGATCCAGTGATAGCGGAGGACTGCAAATAGAGACGTCTTGGACTGTGGCATGATGCGGGGCGATATAAACAAAACTGATCATTTAAAGGTGTGTGTGTGTAAATAAAATAAAGTTTATTTGTTGATCCACGCTCCTCTAAATGGTCACATGCTGAACTGTCCAGTGCAGAAATACAACTGTAAACAGTGAGGCATGGTATGACCGTGAGCTCATGTGATCGGAGGGCCAAAGGCTCAAGTCCCAAACCCGTTACCACGAAGGTAGCCTTGAGCAAGGTACCGTCCTGCTACACTGCTTCCCGGGAGCTGTTGATAGCTGCCCTGTGTGGATGGGTTAAATGCAGAGGTCACATTCCGTAGTGGTGCACTCTGTGTGATGGGGAGTGTTCACAATGACAAATAGTCACTTCATGTCTCTGAAATGCCATTTCTTGTTGTAGTGTACGGAAACAGGTGTCAACAAGTTCTAAAACTAAGCTTATCCTGTGTGGACTGAGTTAGGAGAAGAGAGGAATGGAGAGAAAGATGATATTCTTTAGAAAAGTAGCTAGCAATCGCTTGATTAGCTTCAGATATCATTTTCATTCTACATGGCAGCCATAGAAAAAAGATTTGTATTTTTTGTGAATGGGTGCAACAATATATCATAATATCACAATGCACAAATGTGGCTACATGCACTGTGGAAATATAACAATGTATTTTGGAGAATAAGAGTTAAACTGCACTGTTTACAGTGTTCAACCAGCACCAATCAACAGCCCAGTCCATCACAATCATGTCATACATAAGCCTCCCCCTGCCGTCCAGTAAACTGTACCACAACTGAACACAGCTGAAGTGATGTTTACTTGCATATAGTGTGGGGAAGTGAGATCCGATTACAAGCGGTCACTTGTGACGCATGTGGAGACGCATTCTAATGCCCTGTGTGAATAGACATACTTAGCGTTGTCCACTTGTGATAGGATCATTCAGGAAGCATGTTAATCCCAGGTGTGAACAGGGTCCAAAACAGCCTCAGAAAAGAACTAAGTATGCCAGTAAAGTTTCCAAACAGACCTTTCACTTCTCAGACAATACAGCCTGCACTTTGCAATTTAGTTGCTTAAATAAATGCTTTTTTATATGAAGAAAACCAACACATCTCTTTGTTTATTCAGCCTACAGCAGTTCAGCTTCAATCATTCAGACTGAAGTTTAAAGCGGTGGTTTGGTTCTGCTTTTAAATGAAGCACAGTACAGGGCAGCCAATTAGCCACAACATTAAAACCACAAAGAGGTGAAGTGAATATCATTGATTATCTCATTATCTCATTACACTGGCACCGGTCAGAGTGTGAGATGTATTAGGCGGCAAGTAAACAGAAGTTGATGTGCTGATGGCAGGAAAAATGGGTGAGCGTAAAGATCTGAGCCACTTCAACAAGGGCCTTATTGTGATGACTACACGACTGAGTCAGAGCATCTCCAAAATGGCAGGAGTGTTCCAGATGTGCAGTAGTTTGTACCTACCAAAAGTGATCCAAGGAAGGAACACTGGTGATTTCGTGACAGGGTCATGAGCATCCAAGGCTCACTGACGCATGTGGGGAGTGAAGGCTAGTCTGGTTTAAAAAGTGAATGCTGAGTCACGCTGAGTGCACCATAGTCTGATGTTTTAGTGGCATGAGTGGGGCAAAACAATATTATGGGTGATCGGTGTATAGCCACAAGGCCTAAGAAGGTGTGCTGTGGTATCTATCACCAAGACGTTAGCAGCAGATCCAGCAGATTTGCAGGTTGCATGGTGGGGCCTTCTTGGACCAGGCTACATTGTCTAACACATCCCACAGACGCTCGATTAGACTGAGATCTGGACAGATTCACAGCTTGAACCAATTTTTTGCAGTGAGGCAGGCCGCATTATCCTGCTGAAAGAGGCCACTGCTAACAGGGAATTCCATTACCATAAGCGGTGTACTTGATCTGCAGCAGTGTTTAGGAAGATGGTATGCATCAAAGTAACTTTGCGACACAACATATCGTCTGTACATCGTTATCTCAATATTGGTCTCTGCAATACTGATATCACAGATGCCTGCAATATGCAAATGGCCCTCTAACCAATCACAGAACATTTTAGAACTTTCCTGTGGAGGCACAGGGCTAAACTGTAGTAGGCTAAATAAGGAAATATATGTACATGTGTTGGTTTTGTGACCTCACAAAAACTATGATTTGACAAATTTGCTTCCATATATGGACTGTATGGTTGGGGGAGTTTTATTTACATTGTGGACATGTACATTGCCCTGTGCAGCTCTAATGCTTGATTGTTGTAAGCTTTAACAACACTCACACGCTTCAAGCCCTTTTAATTAGGAGAAAGTGATATGAACCCTTTAATATATCGAAAAAATATCGCAATTGCAATACGTAGCAATATAATCGCAATACTGGTATTTTGTCCATATCGTGCAGCCCTACTTCCACATAAATGCCAGGACCCTGCATCCTAGTGCCATCTCTTCCCCAGACAAGCTATGCAAATATACCGGGCCCGCCTATGTGTCGTTGGTTTTGTTATGCCTTTCATTTTTGTCATCATGGTGCATTAGTCTTTAAGGCACAGCAGCCAAAACCTGTTAAAGGAATAAAGAACGATTGAAAACTGACCATGTAGAAATGACATGACATGTTTTGGTATAGATAATAAATATAAAATACATACAACAAATCCTGTATAAGTTATTTATGGTATGGTTTGTTGTGTAGCCATTAATATTTCGAACCGGTTACGTATGGGCCGTGACGACAGTCATCACCCATTTTCTTTGTGAATCTCTCCTCATGTCGTCATCACAATTTCTCTTCAGGCTTCAGAAAGCTAAATGTGACAGTGAAGCAACATCTTAGCCGTTTCAGGCTGTTCACACTCCAGAGATCAGCACGTTTTCACACAGGCCTGAACCTAAACCTGCTGCATCTATTATCATCTCAGTTCCCATCTGCTTACACGGACGAGGATTTGACCAATCATTCCGGGCAGAGAAGTGCACGGGCGAGCAAGGAGGGGACTAAAAAAAAGCTGGGACTAGCCTTGTGTTTTGAAGGTCAGAGAGAGTCTAGGCTATAATTTCTGGTTCAGTGGGATTATAGTGAAGGAAGAAAAGCAGCAACTCCGAAAGAAAAAACTCCAGAGCCAGTCAACGCAGCATGCAGGAGATGGAAAACCTAAAATTAGGCCCATGAAAACACTGCACAGATGTGGACGACACAGGGTTCAAGAGGAAAAACACATTTAACATCAGGGTCAGAGGGGTAAATCAGTCATGCTGGCAAAACTGTTTCTTCAGATAACACTACACTTGGTGATCTTTTCTCAGGGCTGGTCATAGTGCTCCTAAGGGCAGCCTTGGTCCACAAACAATGGTGGTCACAATGAAATTTACTCATTTACTGTGGTTCAGTTACCGCTGATCATGGTTTTTTCTTCATTTTCAATATTATTTCACCAAACTTTTGCTGCTTTTTTCCAATGATTGAACCCGTGAAAGGCTCTGAACAGTTTGTCATTGCTCAGATAAGTCCATTTTTACTGTTAAAATAAAGTAATTACTCAAAAGGAGTAAAGGTAAATTGACTAAAAAAATCACATTGCCAAAGATAAGAATGGCTTCTCGCACAACAGGATTTCTCAGTTAAACTGTATCAATCACAACCTCAATTCTAGAAAAAGTTGGGAATTCTTTGCAATAAAATCCAACAAAAGCACAAAATCTGTGATTTGTTCATTCTCTTAAACCTTTATTTAACTGATAACGTACAAAGAAAAGATTTCACTGACCAACTTAAATGTTTTTCATCAATATGAACAAACATAGGATTTGAATCATGCAGAAAAGTTGGAACAGAGGCACATCAACACTGTACACTTTCTAATCATTTGTTGCAGTTTTGCAGGTGGAACTTTTGCGCATTGTTGTTCGATACCAGACTTCAGCTGCTCGGCAATGTAGAACTGCCACTGTCTGATCCTCCTCTTCATGAAGCTCCACACATTTTCATACACAATAAGACTGATTTAGATTTATACCTAATCATAATACCCTGATACCCAATCCTGATACCCTCTGATCACATATTACCAGTTCTCCTGTTCACCTGTGGAATATTTTATAGCAGTATAACTTGAGTATGTTGCTCTGAATAAGAGTGTCTGCTAAATGCTGTAAATGTAAATGTTTTACTCTTATTTTGCCCTGTCCCAACACGTACAACTGTTTAGTGTGTTGCAGGCATCAAAATCAAACAGAAAATACTATCAAGCTGGTCATAAGAGGTCATTTCTTTATTCTCCGGTCAGCTGAATCAAGGTTCAAGACAATTTCCAATCGTTTTTTTTTTGTTTTTATTCCACCTATTTACAAAATGTCTCAGCCTTTTCAGAAATGGGGTTTGCATAAGGCCGAAGCAAACTGGACATTTTCCTGAACCTTTACTTAACTGATGAAAGAATAAAGAAATGACTTGTGATGGTTTGGCTGACCGACCTGTTAGCAAAGTCTATTCGCTTCTTTTCCTGTTGGACAGACAGAAATTTTGGCTAAAGTCCTCTGGGGACTGAGAAATCCTGCTTTGTGAAAAAAATAAGTATTTTATGAAGCCAAGAAAGGGAATCGCATGGGTCTTGAACATGAAGCTGGCACTTAGGCAGGTTAAAGGAACTGACTGATATTAAACACAAAGGCTGAAGTGCACAAGTGGTCTTGACTTGCTCTTCAACTACAGCTGAATACAGCAAGTTGTTTCCCGCTAGCAGTGCTGATATCGATACCTTGGTTCTTCAAGACTGGTACCTGAATGACACTTGTTGGATTTCGGCCTGAATTCGACACTCAGGCCCAAGGTCCCTTAAACTTTAGGACTCTTTGACCCCTCACAAACTGAGATGATTTTTCGTTTCTGAGTTTAAACACCAATCAAGGTCAGACTGAAATGACTTTACACACACACTCATAACTTTACTTCACTTCTGCGTCAATCTCCTATCAAGGACACTTCCGTCAGAACCCAGACTTTTTGGGCACTGAGGTCACAACCGGCTGAAACTGGTTCAATTTGTAAAGACACGTACACTGTTGTTACCTGCTATATATATCTGTACTTTGTGATTTTTGTCAGTGTGGGATCAGGGAACTTCAATGCTTGAGGCCCTGTGATCCTGCCTGCCTGCTTTGCTGTCTTTGTCTTGGGATCCCAAATCTTTCGGGGGACCCTATCTCCAGATAAGACATCTCTCTCTCTCTTTCTGTTAAATAAAACTTTTAAAAATACTTGACAGTGATTCTGACACGTCGACACTCGCCAACATCACACTTTCTACCCAAACTTTTTTTTTTTTTTAATTTCAGTGATTTTTTTCTATTATTAACAGTGGGCGGGGCCTAAAGCAGGACTGGTTATGAGGTGCTGGATGTGGGTATACTTACTGGCATTGAAAAATGCACACGCAATGTTATTTAGAAACCAAAGCAAGCTTGGTTGGTTCGCTGGCTGACTTCTTAGTTACTTCATCTCTGTGGCGTTGAAATAATGTGGTTGGTACCATGAGAACGTTGAATTATAAAACCCAGCCCTAACGGCAACACTGTTCAAATGCAGTGAACATTTCCTTATTTGCATCACAAAACTGCATGAAACAAAACTTGTAGGTTGCTCAGTACAAGCTAGGAGCAGTCGAGTCTGAGCGTGCACCCCTACTTGTTATGTCATAAAGCTGATCCATACATATTACTCTTACGCTGAGACGCTTTGTGCGCCCAGGGAGCCCGCCGTCTATCCTTGCAGTGACAGAAGGGCCCCATACTTCAACACAGTTGGACTGCAGCCCTGTTGTGGAGAGAATGGGCAGACTTGATTTGTAGCCTGACCACTGTTTGCTCGCTCAGGAGCTGGAGTGAGGGGGTAGAAGGGGAGGGGCTGAGGCCCAGTACGGCACGCCCTTAATGGCTGCGCTTACTGGGGCTGAGGCCTCAGGGGTGGGGCATGCTGGGCCTAACTGTTTATTTTCAGGGTGCAGAAGGAACGCCCCCACCAGGAGCAGACCTGCTTTCATTGTCCATCTGATGGATGGTGAGTCGCTCGATTAGCCTAATGGGTGGGTTTCGAGATTTGTGTGCCGTGTTCTACATGTTAAATCCCAAATGCTTATGATATCCATACATAATCCCCTTTGGCTTTATCGGTGTGTTGTGATGGTATGTACCAATACAGACACATAATATCAAGATTGTTACTAAACCTTGAGACATGGTTTACTATATTATCATGATATTGTTTTGTGACCACTATGGAAGAGGAACATACATTTAGTTCTGCTATTTTTAAGAGAAACAATGTGTATCTGTAATGTGTATTACATTTTATGCTATTTTTATTTTACCAAGTGATCTGGGGCTGCACAATAACATAGGAATGTATCATATTAGTGGACATTTACCAAAAAAAATTACAATATCTGACAAGCTATATATTACATTCCAGAAAAGCAAATGGTTGGGCTGCTGTGATAAAAATGCCTATCTATTTTATTTTACTGCATTTGGAACACTCTACCAATGTTAAAGTTCACCTGTAATGTTAATCCTCTTAGATTCACTCCCAGTATGTGCATTTCAAAAAACACAGGTAATGCCATTGGCAGAACATCGGACAACGCCATTGACCCACTCTACCCAAATGGGCTGCATCCCAAATTGAAAATCTAACGATTTGAATGGATTTTAAATACCAACTGTATTGTTGTTGTTTTTTGTGGAACTGTCATGGTGATATTACATACATAATGTAAATTATATCCTATGGCTGCACAACTGACATATATGCAGGAAAACTAGAATTATAGCTTATTTTCCACATGATCTGTTCCCATTTTCAGAAAAGGCTGTTGTACAAATTAACTAAGTCATGGAAACACTGAGCCTCTGATTAGAGGTGCAACAAACAAACCTCACCTAAATGATGAAAAACGTCATGCATACAGAGACATGTTAGGTGGTTCTTACTTGTTGTCAACAATGGTGACCTGGTGGGCTGGTATTCCCAAAACTGCACAGCTGTCAATCAGCTCCTCTCTGCGCTGGGCGCCTTGGTTGTAGTAATTTCCTATAAGTTACACAAACGTTTGGAGTTTTAAAGTTTATCCTGTAACCCACAGATTTATCTGCTGTAGTGAAAGTGACTATTTGTCATTGTGAACACACTCAAGCACCACAAGGAAATGCAACCTCTGCATTTAACCCATCACACGTGCACACATGGGCAGTGGGCAGCTACCAACAGCGCCCCGGGGAGCAGTGTAGTGGGACAGTACCTTGCTCAAGGGAACCTCAGTTGTGTCTGGGCCGGGACTCGAACATGCGACCTTCAGGTCTCATAGGCAGCGTCCTAAGCACTAGGCCTCCACTGCCCACTGTACAACATGCGTTTGACTTACAAACATTAATCATCTGTACTGTTATACTGATATTCTGTGGCACTTTTTTCACATTTAGCAATATACACCAATCAGCCACAACATTAAAACCACCAACATCTGAAGTGAATAACATTATCTTGTAGCAATGGCACCTGTCAAGGGGGGTGGGATATATTAGGCAGCAAGTGAACAGTCAGTTCTTGAAGCTAATGTGTTGGAAGCAAGAAAAGTTAGTCAGTGTAAGGATCTGAGAGTTAAACTGTGATGGCTAGATTACATCAGTCATCAGGCAAAGCATCTCCATCTACAGGTATGCAGTGGTAAGTAGCTACCAAAACTGGTCCAAGGAAGAACAACTGATGAATCGCTGGCGGGGGCATGGGCATCCAAGGCTCAATGATGCACGTGGGAAGTAAAGTCTAGATCGTCTGGCAGATCCCACAGAAGAGCTACTGTTGCACAAAAAGTGAATGCTGACTATATGGATAGGTGTCTGTGCTGCTCTGCTCAGTATTAGGCAGGTGGTATTAAAGCTAGGACAGATCGGTGTATCTGACAGACAAGGGAAGGAATGTATGGATTTTAACTGGTATTATCAAGTGATATCAGCAGAAAGGTCCGAATATTAAAGGAATATAAAGAACCTGACGTTTGCTGGGCGCTTCAAAAGAGATTACTCGTTAATAAATAAACATATCCTGATCAGCCACAACATTAAACCACTCACAGGTGTAGCAAACAACATTGATTATCTCATTAGACAGTATATGAACAGTCAGCTCTTAAGGGTAGTGAAGTAAAAGTGTTGTGAACACACTCAAGCACCACAACAAAATGTGACCTCTGCATTTAACCCATCACACGTGCACACGTGGAGCAGTGGGCAGCTACCAACAGCGCCCGGGAGCAGTGTAGTGGGACGGTACTTTGCTCAAGGGTACCTCAGTAGTGCCCGGGCCGGGACTCAAACCTGCGACTTTCAGGTCCCAAAAGCAGCATCCTAACCACTAGGCCTCCACTAAGTTCATGTGTTGGAAGCAAGAAAAATGGGTGAGCGTAAGGGTCTGAGCTGCTCTGACAATGGCCTTATTGTGGTGGCTAGAGTCAGAGCAAAATAACAGGTCTTGTGTTGTGTTCCAGGTATGCAGTAGTACCAAAAGTGATCCAAGGAAAAACAACTGGTGAATCAGCGACCAGGATCAAAATCTAACGTGGTTTAAAAAGTGATGCTGACTCTGATAGAAAGGGGTCAGAACACACAGTGCACCACAGTCAGAGCTGTTTCAGCAGCATGAGGGGGATCTACACAATATTAGGCAGGTGGTGTTAATGTTGTGGCTTATCTGTGTATGTTTTCGTGATTTTGTCGATGTTTACAGCATTGTAACGATTCTATTTGTTGCCACATAAGACAATGGGCTCACTGACTTTATTCATAGGCTTTATGAATGCTAAGAAACACGACGATGCCGGATATGTGAATGTTGTGTTAATATTAGTTTATACTAAATTGCTTCCGCCGTAGAAAGGTGCAGTACTCTGCCTCGAGTGAAATGGAAATGCTTAGATACGTCACATCACTGTTTTATCTTGGTGGTGACATTTTGGAGCAGCTTGAGACGTACCTGAAGACAAGCACAGCAAACGGACCGATGCGTTTGACTGGACGAGTCTTAAAACCGAAGGCGCGAAGAACATGCACTCGTCGTCGGGATGCGCTGTTACGAGAAGCGCCCGAATAGCCGCAGCCGGGGCGTGTGCTTCACCCCCTTCCGAGCTCACTGAGCTCGCCGAGAAAAAGTCTGCAACGTTGTCGTGACGCGGACGGCGAAAAACGCCCGTCAGCGCGACTCTGTTATACACGAGTTTTACAGAAATAAAGTAACCAAGGCAACATACAGCGACACAGAGCAAAACAAACATGTCTTCCGCTTTGCTAAATACTCCGGCCGGAACATCACCCCGTCACCAACAAGGGTTCCTGGTGTGTTCTCGTGGTGGACTCGGAACAGAAAATGTTATTTTAAATTCCGCACGATTGTAATATTCGCAGTATTACGTGCAACACTGGAATTAAGACGATGCGGTTTGATATTTAATTTAAAAAACATAAATAAGGCAAATATTATATGGAACATTTTAAACGTTTCACTTCGTTATAGATCGTGCTTGGGTGATTTTTATTTTTAAATAAACGATGTGTGGAATCGTTTACTGAGCCACACTTGTGAGAAGGGGAATGCTTGAAAGATTTTGGGTGGGGAAGGTTTTTTCTTTGGCCGCCGCCTGTGAGGGGGGGAACTTTTTTGCGTGACACCGCGTTGTCCTAGCTGGTACACACAAAACAAATTTCGGCGTCGATGTTTCAGGACGAGCGCTGGCAGAAGTGCAGCGCGGTGAGCGACTCGGTCCGTGGAGGCGTGTACGCCAGCGGGCGGTTTCGGGTGGAAAAGAAGCTTAAAGTGGCCGCGCAGCTCTTGCGGCGGTATTAGCGCTGCTAGGACAAAATAGCACCGTAGTGGCTGATGTGCAGAAGCCCAGTGTCTGCAACACTCGCAGTCCGACAGCGGCGGAAAAACACACACACATACACACGTTTCAGTCCTGCAATTTTGCCTTTTTCTCGGGCTCCGGACATATACATGGACATGAGGTGAGTTTGAGCATTTTCTAGTTTTTTTTATACCTTTATAAAAACCGCGACTTGTAGGCTGGCTTTGACCGACGTTGCTTTAGCGGCGGGTTGAACGTTTGTCCCTCCGAAGTTGCGAGGCTCCGTTAGCTTAGCTGGCTAAAGATGGCGACTCTGGCTGAAAAGCGAAGGTGAAACGCTAAGCCTGGTGGATACATGGCGTTAAGATGAGCACTACATTGCCAAACTGGCCGATATCTTGGCGGTTGGTGCGTTTTAAAGGGCCGTAACGCGTGTGGACGCGCGTTATTCCCGAGTACAGCAGCTAGCTCGCTGGCTAACGACCGCTGGCCTTCGCTACGAGGGTGAAGTTGGCTTCCTATCCGCGAGCTTTGTGGCCGAAGCTCTGCTTTGTACTTTAAACGGTGTAGCCCGAACGCAACTGCTGCACAATATAAGGTGGAACGCACAAAAAACCGAACAGTTCGGCTTTGTGCTTTAGCGCATTAGCATGTTCGCTAACGTTCGCTTGCCAGTTAGCGTCGTTGGCGCTGGCGTTCCGCCGCGATAACCCGGATCCGTCCGGGCGAAGATAGAGAGGTCGCAGAACGGGAAACAAGGCATTAACCCCTGTTTACGCTCGCGGTGGCTGCAAGGTAAATGTCCACTTTTCTTAACTGAATGATGAGGATTCGACCATTTTCCTTCGTTTTTTATTTTTCAACAACTTTTGAGAGACGAGCGAGGTGGTAAAGGACTCCCAGTGTGCATGCCCGACCTGTCTCGGCGCTCTCGGGTGTGGAAGTGCACCTAGAAGTGTGTTTTGGGCCTGTACGCCTTTGCAAGTGGATGTGCGAGGAAGTGCCCTACAAACCAAGTGAGCGTCCTACGTGTTGGCTCATATTTTCCTCTCCATCGTCTCTAAGCAGGGGAGCTTTCTGTGCACGCCCATGTCGAATCAGAGATAATTTTTTAAAAGTGAAAGTGACTCTGTCATTGTGAACACACTCAAGCACCACAACGAAATATGACCTCTGTATTCAACCCATCACACGTGGAGCAGCAGGCAGCTACCAACAGCGCCCGGGGAGCAGTGTAGTGGGACGGTACCTTGCTCAAGGATACCTCAGTGGTGCCCGGGCTGGGACTCGAACCTGCAACCTTCAGGTCCCAAAGGCAGTCTCCTAACCACTAGGCTTCCACATTTTTTTGGGGGGAACCGCATGGTTTGCTGTCTATGATCACATTTATTTATTTATTTCTGTATAAAGATCTTGAGCTTGTTTTTGCTCAGCCCTCGAAGCAGAAACTGTCTTTATTTATACATAAAACCAGCCTGTGCTGTTCACCGAGCTCAGCTATTAAGTGTAAATGTCCTTAAGGTGTTTGTAGGGTTCTTTGGTAGTGTATTAGCTTAAGATCACCATTTTTTTGGTCATAAAAATATGCTCGGTAATGAAAGCGTGTAGGATCTGGTCTTATATTTACATGGGCTTACCACCCTTTTGGGGAGGGGGCAATGGTAGAGGGGACAGTTTCTCATATGAGGGGTGAGACAGCAAAACATGTGGTTTCAAAAAACGCTCTCTAATTTAACATGGGCATTTATGTACATATACACACCGAATAGAAAAGTGGACCCGACCCACGATTTTAAGCCATTTTATGTTGGGAATGAATTCATTTGATATCGCTCGCTGTTTGAGATCTGCCTGCAGATTAGGATTCGAGTACAGTAGACTTTTAAGATTGAGTTTCCATTGGCTTTGGCCTGTTCAACTTTCATTTACCCACATTACTTAGTTTTTTAAGTTGTCAACACTTCATGGACAAAATACAACTTTTAGCCCACAGTGTGAATCATTCCTAGGAGTGAAGGGAGTCCTGATCCCATTTTTGGGACCTTCATGTGGGATCCATCCCAACCTGTCATATCACATTAGTCCAGAATCTCCAGTCTTGGCAGCCCAACGCTGTGCACATTACTGTGCGTTAAACTTTTTCTATTTGTTTCTTCAAATTCTCTTTTTTTTTACTTTATTGTTAAACAGGCTGTTTTTGTTACTGGGCCTTTAAGACTTCTGATTGGCCGCTCTATATTATGCCATAGTCAAAATGCAGTAAAAACTGAAACACTCTTTATAACTTCAGCATACATTGGTGGGACTAAATATGTTCGTATGTTAAGTAGGCAGATATTTGGAAATGTGTTGGTTTTTGTGACCTCAGGCTGTTTTTGTAGCTTAATTTCCATATATGGAGAGTAAGGGCTAGGCAGTGAATGCTGTGTGTTAAAACATTGAACGTTGTTTGGATTTTAAAGTCCTTTATAGTCATCAGTAATATATTAAATATCATTGGGACTTTAACTGCATTCAGTTTGGTGACAGACTTGTGATGATAGTTGTCTTAGTCTGTAACGCATAAATCTGGACCCCCACCCCCCAAATTATCTATCTACCTATCTATTTATTAAAACTTGTGTACTGTCACAGCACGCCTCACACAGTAACACTGTGTGGCCTAAAATACGCCCTTTATTGATGTAAGCTCTGTTTTCCACTCAGGAATGGTGGTCATTGCAGGGAGTCAGATTTGGGCCAGGACCAATCGATGCTTGGAGTCTCTCAGCAGTTTGAGCTTTGAGTCTTTGAGCTGGAGCTGGGTAGTTTATCGATATGTGGAGAATCCTCAGTACTTCGAGGCAGTCGAGCTATCGCATGTATCATAAAGATGTGGGCCAATGGCAGAGAGCCTGTAAACAATAATGGCCATTATATAATAACTGCATAAATTACACGGTAGCAAGCAGCTAATTGGACACAAGCCCATTAAGACGTTTGTCATTGTTTGATTTTACCAATTTTTTCGTAAAATGTTAGTTTTTTCACAGCATTTTCTTCAAGATGTTCTGCTTCCCAAACCTCAGCAAACCTCAAGTGTTGTAATGGAGTTTGTGTAGTTCAGTGTTGTCAGTATCGTCCACCTCTACGTTTGTTGTCGCGTTCATGTTTCTGAATGGAAGAACAACGCCGATTGCAGCTTAACCAGTAACGCCATCTGGAGAGGCCGTGCGAGTGTGTTTCAGGGGTACAGTGCTTATTTTTTCATTGTGCACTGATTTTTTTTCTAGGAGTTGCTTAATCTGCTGGCAGCGGGACAGTGGTAGTCTAGCACAGGATGTATAATTATTGTGCTGTGTCTGTGGCCAGGCCGTGCAGGGAACATGCAGAAAAATCCTGCAGGGGCAGGCTGCCACGTTGACTCACTTTTTTAGAAGTCCGTATCAAGTAGACAAGTGTTCTGTCCTTTCAGTGTTTATCTCCAGGTAGAAAACGTCTTGTCAAGGTAATCGTGATTTCAGTGTTTCGCTGGTCATCGCGAAACGTTTCCGTTCCCTGAGCGTTCGGTTTTACTGAGTTTTCAGCATGATATTCGAATTGGAACGTTGCTGCCTATGTGTTTTATAGCCAAGTCTGATGTGACTATAGTTCTTGTAGAGTTAAACTGGGGAAGTGATGGAATAGAGCTCTGGAGTCGTGCCTCCATCTGAAGTCAGGCTTCACCCGTCAGCCACAACATTAACACCACTCTATAGCAAGCAGTCAGACCCGACAGACTAACCTTCACTCCCCATGTGCATCCGTGAGCTTTGGGTGCCCATGACCCTGTCCAGATGTCCTTGCTCGGAACACTTTTAGTAGGTACTAACTGCTTGGAGATGCTCTGACTGATGCAGCCATCACAATAAAGCCATTTTTCCTGCTTTTAGCACATCAGCTTCAAGAACTGACTGTTCACTTGGTGCCTAACATATCCCACCCCCTGACAGGTGCTATTGTAATGAAATAACGATGTTATTCTGTTATTCGCTTTACCCGTCAGTGTTCATGTTCTGGCTGATGGGCTGACCCTATTAAAGAGTTTAAAGATAAACATTTTATCATTAGGCTGGCAACCTCATCAAAGAATGCCCTGCACAAACCATGTATATGATCATGTGACCATGGCAGTTGTAGGCCACAGTTTGAACTGCGGTTTTAATGTAATTGTGTTTTTAAATGAGATTCCTGGCCAAGAATCAGCCTGTTTATTAGCATAAATGACACAAACGAAATGTGCAAATATGGCTGTTTTGCTATAAGTGCTTAGTTCAAGAGAACAGTGTTTCTACTGGTAACGTTGGTTCATAACGGGAGGGATTTTGACATAGTGGGGAATAAAACAAACACAGCCCAGTTCTGTTTTCTTTGTCTGTAAAACCATTTATACTATTAAAACTGCAGAGAAATCTTTATTTTCAAACACCTTCGTGTTGCTGTTTTGTCTAAATGTTCAGAATCTGGCTAATGCATTGTCCATTATTTGGCAGAAGGTAATTTTGAGGTGTTTTTGTCATAAATGTAATATTCAAAACTGATACTTTTTTATTGTCCCAAGATTTTCCATCACAAGCAAAAATTTGATCCAAGCTACTAGGGATTCATCTATTTTTTCCCCCATTTTCTTCCCATTGGTTTACCAAAAAACATTTTTTTTCTAAAAACATTCGCTAAGGCATTTTTTTTAGCCAAAGTTGCAGTATGAGTAACGTTTATTTTCATCTTAACTAAGCCAAATGTCGTTTTTAATTCATAGTGGAAAATTTCCTGTTTAAATGAGTCAATGTGCAACATCTAGAGTAAGAGGCACCTGGCTGTTTAGCTTGGTTGATTCATACGGAAATACACAGACTTTTGTTTAATTTAGCAGCAGGACAGTGTGAGTGCAGTCGTTTGGCTTGTGTTACGTCATGAAAGTGAGCACAGGTGTAACACACTGGCCCATTGATGATCGCATGTTTTATCAGTGTCTACTACATGACCGTATAAAGATCCCAAACGTATGCTAGTCTTCACAGGCCCATCGTGCAGCATGGTTTCTAGTTTAAGGTGTCGCCCTCTGCGCTGTGCATGAGCTGAAATTCTGTAGGAGGCCCACAGGTGCTGGAGAACGTTCACTGATTCTGTGCCCAGTAAACGTTGGACATGGTTCTTGCCCTTTTGTACTGATCTGCAACCAGTTTCCCCCACCGCGGTTCTAGCTCTAGTAAATGTGTCTGAAAAATCCCCCCCCCCCCCACAAACATACTTTTCAGAGGCATAAAATGGTGCAGATGTCTGCGTTGTGGTTTGGGTGTTGTTTAGTCTTTTAGTACAGAAACAAATACCCTGTCCTTATCCGCTTTAAACCCCACCATAAAACCCACCTCTACTCTTCAGCGTTTGAAGACGTTTTGGAGGTTCTGGCCTGGAGGGGGTGGTGGTGGGGTGTCAATAACTGCGTTCCGAATCACACACTTCTAGAAGGTACATACGAAGTTACTGAATGCATTTATAATGGTTACAGACATGTTTTTTTTACACATACTTTACTGTGCCAGTCTGTAGTTGGGGATGCAGCCAATGTTGAATACCTATTTTCCACCAAACTGCTGCTGGTTCCAAACCTAGAACAGGCTCTGTGCATTTCCACAGAAAAGGAACCGATGCCGGTGCCAAAAATCCAGCACTGGCGCAACGTCACAAAACTACTGGTCTAAAGGTTGGAGCCACTGGCGTGAGTGGCTGTAGTGGGGGCTACTGCAGGATACGTGAGACCGTTTCGCTAAAAACATGAGCAAAAGCAGCAAAAAAATGGATCCAGTTGTTGTGTTGGCACTTTGGGCTTCAACAAAAACCTAAACGAAATTATCAGAAGCTGACGAAATTCTTACACTCCGTTTACATTCGAACGCGACGAGTAACGAAATTAAAGTAAACTGATGTAAACCAAACACAGCACACGCAGTCTGTACCCAATGCCCATCGAAAATTCCTGAACTCCCACATTCCTGTCGAAACATGGGCCGGTTCTCAAAGAGCACAAAGGTAGAACTGGCTCCGCACCAGCACTGTCCCAATGGATAGGAGCCATTAGTGTGTCGAGCATCTTCGCTGTCCATATTGATTTAATTTTTTAATATTTTGTTTTCTATGTTTTTTTTTCTACTTTTGTTTGTAGCATATCCATTCCTTCAGTGTTGATTTCAATTTAAAATTGATTTATTTGTCTGATTTTGCTTCCTGTCTCTATCTCTTGTGTAATTGTGCTTTTGGTTTTTTTGTGTTCATTTAATGTTTCTTAATTTAATTTTTTTCTGTTTTGCTCTGTGGTTAATGTTTCATGATGGATATTTGTAGCTCACAGGGCTCTTTGGGCAGTGGCAGCAGATTATTAAATGTGCTCTATAAAATAAACTACTTTAAACGTATTAAACCATAAGCATGAATATAAATGTCTGTAGATAAAAAGCTCCAGCCTCAGTGATGGCAGTTCAAAGGTGTTCAAAGGCAATGCTGGTCTGTTTTTTGCTAAACCGACTGCTAATGTTAACGTGCTTATCAGCCAATCTAGATGTCGGACCGAGCATCTTTATTAGCTCAGCGGTGCCGGATACCGAGGTACTAAAATGTTTTTAGTGTTTGGTTCATACCGTAAAAATGTACTGTTCTTGCGCCGCTCAAGTCCACAATGCTACAACCTGCTTTTGTATATGCGGAAAGTGTCGAGTGCCGTGTCGTTTTTACTTGGCTGTGAAATCGCGTCCCAACGTTGCGACTGAAGAGGGGAAAGGAAGGAAAATCGGACGCCATGTTTTGTAATTCCTCCCTGCAGTGGCGTCTGAATGACATCAGTGCAGCAGATGTTTTTGACAGATCCTGGATTTTTTTTGCAGGATGGAGGAGCAACACCCCGCTCCTCGCCCTTTCTCTCGTTCATACGGTTCTCTTCACACTGGTCTTTCTCTCCCCTCTCCTCCGTATTTCTTGGGTTCTCTCGTTCACTACGATGCTGCCACTGTATCTCGTGTTCCAGCCTCACAGCTCTCAACGATTTGGCGAGCGGGTTTGAGGTGAAGGGTAGAAATAAGTAGGTGGCCTGTACGATGAAGTGGACTAGGCTGGGTGGACGAAAGCATTGGGAGATGGAGATTATAGTGTAAGAGAATACCGCGTCTCGGTTTGTCGTTTGGGGAAGTGCCTGGAAAAGGCCGACGTGCAGAGGCTCTCTTGCTGAGTGTGCATAAACGGAGGCCACGTTTAGCCAAGTCATAACAGTGCGAAGACTGCAGTTTTTTGACTCGAGCATGCAGTCGGAAATGGTGTAACATGGGTGAGAAACCCCTGCGCGAGGCGGAACAAAGCCGGGTGAGGTCTCCGTGTCGTTCGAGCAGCAGCTGTGGCTACATGTGAGACACAAAACTAATTATACTTTCTGCTGTTCACACTGAAAGTGTCAAACAGCGCTGACTGCTAGCGCGCTTGATAAGGGTCGCTGTGTTTATCTGCATGTTCTTACAGCTCTAAATACGGACCTAGCTTGGGCTCTCTCGTTATAAATGCAACTAGCTATCAGTTTGAAAGTGTAGGCTTGTTCGGACTGGAGCTAATACCTGAGATTGCTTGGAAATTAGCCTCATTACTGTGTTAAAGTGGTTGGTTTAGTAAAAGGACTACAAGTGTTGGTGGTTCTAATCCCCTTTACATATGCAACATTTGTTGAATAGTCTTTAAATCCTTAAATATGCACAAGCATACTGAAAACTACAAATACTTTGACATAGGCTAATATCTGTGCGATCGGCTAATGTGGTTAAACTGTAGTTCGTCTATTGCACACTTGGTCCTTGTACAGAACACCCTGCTCGCTTTATATCGAAAACCGTGCGGCGCCACGTGATAAATGCTGTTTGACTATATTGTGCTTTCTCCTAGTGACCTCCAGCTCATGGCAAGCAGCACAAATTAGACTTGAAGCTGCGAATGCGAGGTCTGTGCACTCTTTCCGTTCTTGTTTGCGCAGTGTTCCAAATGGGAAAACGTGTAAGCATGTTGATCACACTTGGTAGCCCATTGCAAGCCACTTAGCAAAATCGTAAATGTACTTCACACCACTTTCAACCACCATTTCTAGCAGTCTGCAATATCGACATAATTCTTGAATCCAATTGCATGTGGGCAGTGGAGGCCTAGTGGTTAGGACGCTGCCTTTGAGACCTGAAGGTCGTAGGTTCGCGTCCCAACCCAGGCACCACTGAGGTTCCCTTGAGCAAGGTACCGTCTCACTACACTGCTCACCCGGGCGCTGTTGGTAGCTGGCCACTGCTCCACGTGTGCACGTGTGATGGGTTAAATGCAGAGGTCACATTTCGTTGTGGTGCTTGAGTGTGTTCACAATGACAGTCACTTTCACTTTAATAAAGTTGGATTTGCACAAAATTAGTGTTAGCGTACAGGTTAGTAAAGACACATTTGGAGTCAAAGATTAGCTTTTTTAGCTTAGCACAGGAGTTTAGCACATTAAACATATTTGAAGCAGTTTGGGTGACTAATGACTTATTCAGCAGTGTTCGGTTGATGGATCCAGATATAGGACTATAAAACTGCGTTTGGAAAACAGCACTGTCTTGGTTGCTCTGCCACTTCTGGGCTTAGTGGAAACGTTGATTTTATATTCGTACGTTTCTTTAATACAGTTTTGTTTTGCCCTGTTATTCACCTGGCATTGCATGTTTTTACTGGACTTACAGCAGCCTTACACAGGATTGTAAATGTTCACCATAGAGAGAACAACTTTCCAGAAAGGAAATCTGCTGTTTACTTAAATTAAGTTAAGGCTACGTGCAGCTAAGGGTCGGGTCTGGGGCGCCATGAGTAAAGCACCCAATTAAAATAACTACAAATGAGTTGCATAGTGACAAGGACGCCACTGTTTTATGACCACTCCATCATGGAGGTAATGCTTATCTGTTAAACCACTAAAACTGAAAAACACAGCCTGCCAGAGTTGAACCCGCCTGCATTCTCCGTGCTCGCGTTCTTGTGAGAAGATCCGGGCGTTCTGAAAGCTCAAAGCCCTTTGGCCCCATTAGCGTGCTAATGTTCTGTCTTTCTCCTCTCGTCTTTCTCCAGGTGCGTTGCTAGTGCTGCGATGCTGGTGCTGAGCCCGTGAGCGAGCCTCCGTGCCACAGGCTCCAGGTCCGGTCTGAGCCTCCAGCAGCATGTCCAGCTCCGGCTTTCCCCCCAGCCAGGGGAGCTTCAGCAGCGAGCAGAGCCGATACCCGCCCCACTCAGTCCAGTACACCTTCAGCCCAGTGCGCCATCCGCAGGTGAGCACTGTCCGTATTCACTCTCTGGGCTAGAGCGAGCAAAGGCTGCACGGTTACAGTCCGTTCACCACATTCTCATACGTTTACCATGAACGAGGAATCCCCCGTGGTGTTTGGTCTGAACACACGTTCAACACAGGTCTTCTATCTAAAGTCAGGTGTGAAAGTTTACATACCCCGGGTCAAATGGTGTGTTTTTGTTGATTTTCTAGGTAAAATAAATACACGGCCTCTACAGTAAAGCAGTTTAATGCACAATCCCTGAATATTTGCTGAATTTAACATATTGAGGGGACGACAAACCTAAACTCTGTCTTGAATAAAAGAAATGGCAGGTTCATGTTTTTTCACTCCAATATCTATTAATATCTTAATGTTAGTTTTTACTTAATGAATCTATTAATTCTTATTAATGTTAAAATGTATGACTTTCAGTAATTAAACAAACTATATGTTTGTTTCCTGTAGAGGAAAAATATGTTTTAATAAATATTTACATTATTTTAATGCATTCTTAATAAAAAATATTCATAAATCGTACACATGAGCAGTACATTATGGTATACAGTTCTGCTCAAATGTTTGCATACCCTTCATGTTTGTTCAATGTGTACTATTCTTAAAAGAAAACGGGCAAAACCTATTTCTTGTATTTAATGGGATTAGTTATTTGGGATAAATAATTATTAAATAATACATAGCAGTAAAAATAATGAGATGGTCCGCATTCAACATTTGGTACACCCTTATATTTTATACTGTTTTGCCCTCTTTAGCATTAAAGGAGGCTCGCTGTATTCTGTGATAATCGTGGATAAGAACAATGTGCTGCAATGCAGGTAAAACTGCCAAAAACACTGCAGGGCCCCTAATGGCACAAAGTAAGGACACTAAGGAAGGGCTTGGCCCAAGGGCTTGCAAGCAAAGTGTGTGTAAACTGCTGTAACGTGGTGTATGTGACATATGCACATGTTGAATAGGAAGAAGAAGCTGATCACCACTGTTTGTCATTTCCTCATGTTGTGAGACACCTTATCTGAAGTAGTTTCAGTTTAAAGTAGAAAGAGGCCTAGATGTAGGTGGCAGAGGTTTCTGGTGGTGCCATTGTGTATTGTTGTTCCTATAATCATTAACTGCAACTGTTGTTGTTGTTGTTAGTTGGCTTACCTGGTTTTGTAGCGATCATGGACAGGCCCATTGCAATTTGCAGTCCATTTGAGTACGTTTGAATGTTTAAAACAGAAATCACATATAATTTACAGTACTGTAGGCCATTTCATCACAGCTGGCTGGCTTAACAAGGCACCTGAATAGCTTTTTTACTAGCAAGCTTGCTATTCCTCCTCACTACGACTACCCTTACTACTAACCTAGCTTGCCTACTGTTTTTGTGACCATGCCCCCAATGCAAAATTGGTAAAGTGTTTTTATCGTGCAGAAGCCTAGAAGGTTGAAACTGACCCTAAACAAACCCTTGGGTGCGCCCGAGCGCCTGAATCTGGGAGATTGTTGATGTTGGACAGTATTTGATCACAAGTTTTTTTAGCCTCGTTTTTTATCGTCAACATTTGAGCTTTCGGGCATTTTACCACAAATTACCTTGAAACTGGTGATCACTTAACCTCCGATTTATCCTTCAACACCTAATTATAATTACACAAGTCACGTGTGGAAACGTGCCCTCAACTTGTTTTATCAGACCAACATCAAGGGTATGTAAACCTGTGATCAGGGCCATGTGGGCGATCTCCGTTTTCATTATGGTTTTAAAAGGTCAAACCCAGGTAAGGGCTTCATCTGACCCCTCACCCTGAATAAAATAACGATCAGTCATTTTCCAGAGAGCGGCCGATATTACACAGATTCTACCAGGGTATGTACGTTTTCTGCACATCTTACTCTTCTCGCTCTTGTTCTTGCTGGTGTTGTGGAAGCTGTGGATGATGTTTAGGAGGAGTTTGTAGTCAGTTTTGGGGAAGAGAGCTGGGGGTGGTAACACTGAGCAGGATAACCTTGGTGAATGTTCCTTATCGTTTTAGCTTCACAAAACCTAAAAACCAAACCATGGTATGAACTAAGCTAAGCTGTGATTTAATCTCTTCACTGGGTGATTAGTACATTATCTCTGAGGAACGTGGAGAAGAGTTGAGTGGCTCCGTTTAAGAGGAGCTGCTTTTTTGATTTTATGAATTCTAATTTATTCCTAGTTCTTCCGCATCTCCTGATTGGTCAGTTGTGGCAAGCACAAACGTGACCCTGATTGGTCAGTGAGCTGTTCATGATGTATAATCTCAAAGCAGGGTAGATGCAGCAGAGGTTTCCTTGGTAATGAAGCCCGGCCAAAAGTGTTGTATCGTAGCAAGACGGAAAATCGGCGGTCAGATTGAGTAAGTTTTGTGAGGCCGGCTTCTGACCCTTCACTGTAGTTGTCGCTCCCATTGATTCTTTAGTTTTAAAACTTCCTTTCCAGGAAACTGAGGTAATGCTGGCTGAATCATAAGGCCAAGCCTAGTGCTGTTGACCTAGCGATTTTACTGAGAAAGGCAGTGGCTGCTGCTGTTGGTTTGGAGGTTGTGAAATTGCCGTTCGAGGTCAACAGTCTCTGTCAAGTCACCAAGATGCAGAAGTCTGTGAGGAAATGCTTGGGTCATTTTTTTTCATGAAATTAGGCTCATTGCAAATGTCTAAGCTATTCTGACATTTTTGGTATTGTTGTGTGCATGTGTGCATGACACTTATCATATGACCTGCATCATCGTGCTGCTGGAACAGGCACAATGCACCAACAACAGTATTATAACAATAAAACGTCTTTTTCCCCCTAAAACTGTCCAAAGTCCAAACTCGAAGCATTGACGTTAATATCCATGATGTACTCAAATAAGTACTACATTTATAATAAAGACGACCTATGGATGCACTCGTGGTATTTGTAGGCCGCTGCTGATATACGATACATTTTCAAAAACTACTAAAACATTTTTTAAATACTAAAGCCATTTTTAATAAAAACATATACTAAAAACATTTTTAAAAAGGGAATTGTGACGACATAAAATGTTTAATTTTTATCCATTTAAAAACTAGAGGCATTTAAAGATGTTATGGATGCCATTTCATTGTCACTTAAACATTCAGCTCCTCCATAGTGCAATAAATGAAAGATGAAAATGTAAAAATACATTTGAAATGTTATTAAATATGGGCGGCACGGCTCCCGGGGTTGCTCACGGGTGCCTTTCTGTGCGGAGTTTGCGAGCGCTCTCCGTGTTCACGTTTGTTTCCTCCGGGTTCTCCAGTTTCCTCCCACAGTCCAAAGGCTGCAGTAGGTTGATTGGATGCTCTAAATTGCTCGTAGGTGTGACTGTGTGTATGAGTGGTTTGTGTTGCCCTGCGATGGGTTGAGCCTCCTGTCTTGGGTGAACCCCTCCTTAGGCCCGCAGTCAGCTGGGTTTGGCTCCTTGCGACCCTGAAACTGGATGGATGGATGGTATTAAAAACATTTTTAAAACATTTCAAAACAAATTTGAAAGTCAGGTCTGAACACCTGTCCATTGTGGATATAATTTTTAAAGCTAATATCTTCCAGTGATTCCAATATGACAACAGTACAGTATCCCCCACCCCTGCCTTTCGCTAGTGGGCATAGCTGACTTGGTCTGCCGTTTTTCTGACCCGTACTGAGAACGAGACTTTGGCCTTTGTGAGGTTTTTAACCTGCATAAATATGCGTAAAGCGCACAGTTCTGTTTGGGGTTTTCACCGAATCTTCCTTGAACCCTGACGGACCCTAATCCAGGTCATGGGAGACCAGGCTGATCAACTGGCGTAGCAGCACCAACACTTGCCATCAAGGTCATTTGCAGTTTATTTGCTAAATTTAATTTGATTTCTGAGAACAGATTTTGCACAGGAGACGTGGGGGAGCAGACACATTTCTGCTGAATGATGTGGTGGCTGGGAAGCAGAAGAGGCTTTCTCTTTTTGCCCTAAATCATTAAACCCCAAGTGCTGTAGTTGAGTTCACACCTCAGTTCCTCACGATCATCGCTGCTTGAATATTACTGAAAATGTAATTAATGTGCATTAATAGACTGTTTATAAAGCTGTAGTGGTTCTGATATAGGATCATGTTTGATGCAGGAAAAGGGAAAAATATCAGGTAAAAGGGGCCAATTCTAGTCATTATGAAATTGATATAAAGGTCAACCGGGGTATTCGATTCATCTAGTATAATATAAACAATTCGTTATTTGGCATTTTCTACCCCTCAGCTGAGGTAGGATCAGTAATACATGGCCTACTGTGGCTTAGTCCTTAATGAGCCTAAATAGTATATGTGAATAAAAGTGGTAAAGGTTAGTGGAGGACACTCCTGACAGTCATTTTTAGTCGTTTGCATGAGGCTTTTCCTTAGATTTTTAACCTTGATGACCTTAGTTTCCTGACTTGCTGTGTCTAGATGATTCATTGTTTTGCATGCTGCTAGCTCTCATGTTAGCTGTTGCTCAACCTGTTGTAATAGATCAACTGAAGATAACAATTAATGTGTGTGTGTGTGTGTGTGTGTGTGTGTGTGTGTGTGTGTGTGTGTGTGTGTGTGTGTGTGTGTGTGTGTGTGTGTGGTTACACATGAGTTGTCGTGTGTTTGGGTGTGTGGCTGATGTACACACTGCTTGCTGGGTTTCAGTGAACTTTCTTGACCTTCACGGAGAGAAACCTCTCTCTCTCTCTCGCTGTGTCTCTCTCTCTCTCTCGCTGTGTCTCTCTCTTTCTCTGTCTCTCTCTGTGAAGACCCGTATGTCTGTGCGTTGTCTATGGTCTGCTTCCTTTCAGATCGTATCTAATACATTATTTATTTATTTATTTTTGTGTTTGCGTAGGAGATAACAGTTCCAGAATACCGCAATACACACCTGCAGGACCAGCAGCAGCGTCGCAGGCCCTCATTGCTGTCAGAATTCCACCCTGGGACTGAGAGGTACACGCACACAACCAACAAAATAACCCAGTGTTACTGTGGTAGCAACGAGAGCAACATGCAACTCCAAAGACATACTGATGCTATTTACAAACTGGTTTCATCTGTTGCTTTTCATTGTCAGTGTAACAGGCTGTACAGTTTGTGGCTTTTTTATTTTTTAAATATAATATATATATATATCTCAAAAAAAGTAATTTTTTTTTTAATTTCCCTCCTATTTATGCCAAGCTGTCTGTGTTTTCGTAGGCCTCCAGAGCGCAGGCATGGCTACGAACAGCAGTTCCACACATTGCCTGCTCAGCCAGAGCATGATGCCATGGAGGCCAAAAGGGCCCGTGTTGAGGGCACTTCTGAAGGCCACATGCCCCGCCCCCCACCTTCTGGCATCATCCTTTCACTCCCCCATTCTGCACAGGATGGCCTTAGAACCACAGGAGAGGTTAAAAAGGTGACACACGCACATTTATACATACATACATACATACATACATACATACATACATACATACATACATGCATACATACTTGCAATGTCCTTTTGGGACTTCGTGATTTTAAACGTTAATATAATCATGTGCCAGATCAGCCAAAACATTCAAACCACTGACAAAGTGAATAACATTATCTTTTACAATGGCACTTGCCAGGGGGTGGGATTATGCAGCTAGTGAACAGTCGTTTTCCAGAAGCAGTGGTCAGCACATGCCAAAAGTGGTGCAAGGAAGAGGTCCGAGTCATGGGGATTGTTGTGTGTAAGGCTAGCCTGTCTGCAGCAGTCCCACAGAAGAACTACTCTAGCAGAAGAGGAGAGTAAGTGCACACTTATGATAGATATGGGTGTCAGCGTGAGCATATGGGTATCAGAACTGGGCAAGCAATGGAATAAGCTGGATGGCCGAGTGCAAGGTTGTCGTTATTGAGAAAAAAAAAATCCTAGTTGGAAGGACTGAATATTCACATCTCTAGGGCTGCCGTTTTAGTTGTGTTGGAGTAGACTTTCCCCCCAAATCATTAAGCTCTTGCTAACCTGAGGAAGAGCCTGGGTGTGATCTGGGAGGACGGTAAGCCAGTGGAGACCGTGTGATGCTCTGGGAAATCTTGTGCTGGGAAACCTTGGGATCTGGCATATGTGTAGATGTTACTCTGACATGTACCACCTACATAAACCAGTCCTTCATTGCAAAGGTATAGGCTAATGGCAATTTTACACATGTAGGGATGCTTGAATTTAAATATGGTGAAATTCCATTTTTGGCTTTTTTATGGAATAATCTGACAAATGTTCTCAAACATTTGTCTTCAAGGAAAATGCCCAAAGATTAATGAAGGTAAGTGCTGATTGTTTCCTTGGACCCACAGAAACAGAAATGCTATGCTAATTGATGTGAATTGTTTATAATGACGGGGTTAACGCTGCTTTAGCTGCTAGTAAGAGTGCTAGCTTGATGTTCTAAATGGTTTCTCTCAGCTCCGCAAAGTTACCTGAAGGAAAGTATGCATAAGCTGCCTGCCTGGACTCTGTGCGGTTGAGCAGGTCCTCTCTGTTACGCTGGTTGATGGTTATGGGTGCATTGTTTCTGTTGAGTGTGGGATATTTGTGTGAGCGAGTAGGGACTGTATAGACTGTGTATGTCCTGTTAATGCTGTGATCCTTGGAAGTTAATGACGTGGGACATCACCAACCTGGTTTTACCTAATTTAACCCCCACTGTTATGATTTTGAACCGCAGTTTTGCCCCCAAACCTGCTGGGATGTAACCGAGGTTTCTTGCATTAAAAAGCGTTTTTACTCCTTTAAGCTGTGTATGAGAAACCGGCCTTATTTGGAAATGTCTGTTTGCTGTTCCCCCGCTTTCTTTAGGAGACCCAGTTCAGTTTGAAGGCTGAAGCCTCGTCCCCAGGAGGAGGCCTTCATGCCTTGGGGGAGGAACAGGATGCATCTCCCTCAAAGCTTTCCAAGGAAGAGTTGATCCAGAGCATGGACCGCGTGGACCGAGAGATCGCAAAGGTTGAGCAGCAGATCTTCAAGCTCAAGAAGAAACAGGTGAGCAGACCGTGCCCCCCGTCCTCCTGGGTTGGCCTGCAGCTGAATGTAGTTGAGACCTCCTGGCATCACGGGAGTTCAGCCACAATCAGCTTTGCTGTCCCCACACAACCCTAAAGCAACAAGCTGTGTGACCTCCCACGAGGGCATTACGTTCATCACTAAGCCTTGTGGGCAATGTAGGCCTCCCAGAAGGAGCTTATTGCCCGTCCCTGTCTGTGACGATTATTCTATTGCAGTTTAAAGGTGAAGCCAAATACTGGAGCATACGTCGCGGTTCTTTACCTCTGTGATTTGAAGCCACATAAGCACACAGTAGTTTTCTTTATTTCTTTATTTTTTTTAACTTTTTTCTGTTAGTAAATAAAGTAAAAGGTTCACTGTTCCGATGTAGACACATACAAACGTTCTCTGTATAAAAGCAGCAGGAAAAAGTTAAGTGTTGGGCTGGTGGTATTTACTAGCCAGTCATGAAAAAGTCTCTCTCTCTTTCTCTTTCTCTCTCTCTTTCTCTTTCTCTCTCTTTCTCTCTCTTTCTCTCTCTTTCTCTTTCTCTCTCTTTCTCTCTCTTTCTCT